>OZ007500.1:135530342-135599144 GCA_963931805.1 Microdon myrmicae
TTAACGGCTCTTATTTATTCAAAATAATTAATCCAGCGAACCCTAAGCTCGCTACAATACAAAAATCAATACTGCAATATTAAAACAATTTGTGCAATTGAATAATATCAGGAAAATCAAAGTTGTTCAATTTTATATTTGCATTGAGTGTAAATTTACCTTGCCGTTAACTGTTAATAGATGCTTCGTTTATGTTCATACCCAAGATTGCGAAAATAAGTCAATGCTCCGTTTTCAAGTCAAAAGCAAATATGGCTATGCAAAGTTTTGAAAATGATGCTAGACCTCCCTTGGCACTATTCAACCTTAAGTCTCCACGGAAGGGCGGATGTTGAATTGATTTCTGAAAGAATTCGTAAACTAGTATATAACTTTAACATCAGCTGTGAAAGTTCTGAAAATCCTCTCATAACCCAGCTTCTTGCTTAATTTGTCATAATTTCATGTAAATATTTACATTTTATATTATTTATTATTGGTTTTGTTTTTTTTTTTTTTTTTTTTTTTTTTTTTTTTAAATGAAGGTTTTTCTTTTTCGTATTTTCCTTCGATTTATTCTTTTAATTATTAATTATACATATTTTTCTTTTCTTTATCCAAGATAATGTTTCAGTTGTAAGATATAACTTATCAAATCTCTGAATTGTAAAATGTGCGGTCACAGACTTTTTTTTTGAAAATATTATTACGAAATAAAAGATCTCTCTCTCAAATATGGCTATTCATTTATTTTATTATTTATTTATTTATTTATTATGTGACACACTATTTACTGAACATCCTGTCTATCGGAAATGTCTTATATTCTGAATTCATGAGCAGATTCAAATTATCAATATGCACATGTGACATTTATAAAACATATTAAGATATTCTTTAGATAATATACCTTGTAGCCTTTGTAATATATAATTAATATAACAATCGTAATATATAATATATAATTAATATAATACTCGTATCTCCTTGTAATTGGAGCTTTAAAACAACCATTGGTAAAGATATTCTGTTACAAGAATGTTCAGTTCGCTCGGATAGATGGCGGTGCAGAATGTTTACATTGAGGTGATCGCGCTTAACTGTCATTTGATTAATTTGAAATTCAGTATTTTGATATTCAAAGTAAACTTGTGTTGTTGATGGTGTAGAACATAATTGTTTAAGTAAATAAAATGTCGTTTCTTCCGAAGAGAGTGAAAGATCTACCTCCATTGGAGTCGGATTCCGAAGATGAAATGGAAGCACAGGGGCAGGTGTATGTAGTAATATTCTTTGAACCAGTAGAAGTTCTTGACTATAAAAAACACTATTATGTTACACAGAGGAATCTTGAACAAAGGAAGCAGAAAGTTTACCAAAACAATGAATCCTAAGCCGTGGCCACGAACACCAATATCATCAGGCGAACCATATTCCGATGAGGAGGAATGTCAACAGGACAAGTACGTGTGCCAGAGTTACTTCAATTGTTATAGAACTTACACGCTTTCTTCCAAAGGTTCAATTGCGCCATACTAAATGAGTCTTTCATAATCAATACGTCCAGAAGTGAATCAGAATACGGATCACCAGAGCATAAAATAATACCCCTAACACCTAATGCTTCAAGTAGAAAGGAAGTTTTAGGTTTACAGGGGTTAAATATCTCGCCGATATCGCAAAAAAAGCCGGAGAAGGAAATAGGAAGCCTAAAGAAGGAATACATGACCAAACCCATCACTCAAATATCTCATGAAGATCGAATAGTTAGCTGTGATAATTATAAGAATGTGAATGAAACGCCTTGTAAAGATGTCGAGACTGGTTTTAAAACACCACAACTCAGATTTAAAATGTACAGCTCAACTCATAATCAAAGCTCAAACCCCAACAGGAGTGCTCTTCGCGAATTCAACTCACAAAAGGTCCTCTTTCAAACACCAATGGCCGTGCGAAGAGCACCGATTTCATCCATGAACAATAGTATAACATTATCGCTGTGTGACACGATCAATGATACTACCAATTCAGTTCCTGCGAGTAGGAACGATTCACAGTCGACGTTTTTGTCCGACAGCCAGGAAAACGCGTTATTACAAAAATCACTTGATAATGCTTTTGAGACCAATGGAATGCAGTCGTCAGGGATTTCAGAAAAGAAAACCGTTCAAATTAATGGAACTGATTATACGATCCTTTCCGTGTTGGGCAAAGGCGGCTCCTGTTTGGTTTACTCTGCCAGGCGGAAAGACAGCCCTTTGGAGTTTGCGTTGAAGGTGATTGTAAATACTAGTTATTCCGCATTGCGTGACGGATTTTCGTTAAAATGTCATTATTTAGGTTGTAAGTTTGAAAGGAGATCCAAGTATAGTGGAAGGCTACCTGAACGAAACTAAGTTGCTGGCGAGGTTGCAGAACAATCCCTATATAATAGGTCTCCATGAATAGTGAGTATCACAGTTCGTCTTTAGTTATTTAAGTGTAATCTGATTTATTCTAAAAGGGTTTTGTGTCTTGGTAGTGGAATCCTCACGGATGGTGTACTTTGGGTGTTATAATAACTGGCCATAATTAAAATGGTCTGAAACGCTGTTTTTCAATTGACGTTTGTATAACCATACCTGGTATTAAAAGGTGCTAGTGCTGGGACGGGGTTTGAGAGCAGGAGAGGTGAGGTTGAAATCAAAGGAGGTGGGGTAAGAGTTGACGTTGCGTAGCAACGTGAGATCGGTTCGTTAAGGCCATACGAGATGTGATGAGCTGGTAGTATATATTGATTGATTGAAGGCGGCACCCCCATTTTTATTTAGCTTACTGCGAGCTTAAAATTAACTTAATATAAAACCTTACCGACTATCTTAAAACCTAGAGTAGTGAATAAGACCTTATTCGATTTTTCAATCGAAAAAAAAGGAGAAGAAAACCGGGAAGTTGAAGATTACTGGCGATAGGGGAGCTAGGAGGCCAGGGAAGAGCGAGTATATGTGCGGGTGGTAAACGCGGCCTTTGTGCGACAGTGGAGGACATGGGTTCGAACTGATACGGTGGCGCGGGTTAGGAAGCAGGGGAGGGGGTTGTAGGTGTGGTTGGAAAGGTGTAGGGGAGAACTAGTTAGATGGAGGGTGAGGAGAGGATTGCAGGGTAGAGGGGTTATTGATGGGAGGGGCGGATTTAGAACGGGTTTATTCTGAGACGTCGTTTAAGAGCGAGAGTGGAGATGTTGAAATCGAAGGATGTGGGGAAAGAGTTGGCCTGTCGTAGCATACGCGAGATGGGTTCGTTAGCGCCGTAAGAAGTGTGATGAGCGGGCACGTAAACCAGTCGAGGGTTACGTACGTTTGTATGCAATGTTAAAGTGGAGAGCAAGCTTGGGCAATTGATTGAGCCAGACAGAAGGCGATGGACAAAGATGATGCCGGCATGGACTCTGCGCTCTTCAAGTGTGTTTAGATTGATTAGAGGGAGCCGGCTTGTGTATGGTGGTAGAATCCGCGGATTTTCCCAGTTTAGTCCGCGGAGGGCAAAGCGTAAGAAACGACGTTGAACACCCTCAATCCTGCGAATGTGAGTCACTTGATACGGGGACCAGACCTGACTAGCGTATTCGAGTAGTGGCCGGACAAAAGTTGTGTAGAGTGATCGGGTGACATAGGGGTTAAGGAATTCCTTCGACCAGCGTTTGACAAACCCAAGGGCGGCGTTAGCCTTGAGGATTATGTGATCAATATGTGCGGTAAATTTGAGCTCCTTGTCGCATAGGACGCCCAGATCGTGAATCAATTCAACCGATGTTATCGGTTGGTTCAGTAAGAGATAGGAGCGCGGGTGAGTGGGGGAACTCTTTCCAGAGAAGGTGATTGTGTGACATTTGGCGATATTCATTTCTAGGCAGTTATTTTGGCACCAAGTCGAGAAGCTGTCAAGATCCGATTGAAGAAATAAGGAGTCCAGGAGAGAGCAGATTGTTTTGAAAATGTTGGAATCGTCCGCGTAAAGCGAGATGAAGGAGTGATTAATGCAAGAGCGTATGTCGTTTATGGTTAGGATAAATAGGAGAGGGCCGAGATGACTGCCCTGGGGGACACCTGAGGTTGGGAAAAAAGGATCGGAGAGGGTAGATCTAAATCGCACGCGGCAGGTTCGATAACTGAGATAGGATGAGACCCACTTAATCAGCAGGGGTTCGAAACCGAGGGAAGATAGCTTGAAGAGAATGAGTTTATGGGAGATTTTGTCGAAGGCCTTGCTAAAGTCGGTAGCGACTACATCGACCTCATCGCCGTTTTCTAGGGCAAGGAGTGTGCGGGATGTGAATTCGACAAGGTTAGTAGTAATGGACCTGCCTGAGATGAAGCCGTGCTGAATCGGAGAGATGATGGGTGCGCAGCGAAATCATAGCGCCTCATATAGAAGGCCTTCGAACAGTTTGGGAATGTGCGAGAGCTTGGCAATGGGACGATAATTGGATATATCGTTTTTCTTACCTTTCTATGTATGGGGGTTATGTAAGAGGATTTCCAAAAGTCAGGGAATAGACCTTGTGCAAGGGATAGATTGAAGATTGACGCGAGCGGGAGAGAGAAAGAAGATGAACATTTTTTTAAGAGGATAGCAGGGAGTCCGTCGGCCGGGACTGAAATCGTCTTTTAGTTCTTCAAGTTTTTTTATAACTTGGTATTGTTGAATGCGTAGAGGGATGAGAGGGCCGAGAGGGAATTCAGACATGCCAGTAAAGTAGGAGGGGTTAGACTCGAACGACTCGTCCGTGAAGGATAGTTTGAAGAAGGACGCGAAAATATTGGATATGGTTTGGGAGTCCGTTGTAGTAGTTGAGCAGTAGAAAAGGGAGGTAGGATAGGCATCAGATTTCCGTTTGCGGTTGATGAAGTGGAAGAAAGATTTGGGGTCGTTGATCAGGTTGAATTGAGCTTTGGCAAGGTAATTGTGGTAGAGGGAGCTGTAAAGCTCGGTGAATTGATAAAAGTAAGCCAGATAGTTGGAGTAGTCAAGGGGTTATACCATGGGGGCGATGAGAATGATAACCTGTGTCGGGAGTATGGGACATATAGGGATATGGCGTTGTGGATTTCTGTGTAGAGCAAGGCTGTAGCGTCTCCTACACTTATATCATTTACACGGTGTGTGATATTGCTGAGGTACTCAGTTATGAGGCGGAAATTGGCTTTTCGGAGGTTGAAAGAAAATTGATAGGGGGGAGGTGTGCTGTGGGCTAAGTAGTCGTGGTATAAGGATACGAGAAGCGGGGGGTGGTGGTTATCACTAGTTGAGAGGGTGTGGGGACTAGGGACGACTGAGGAATTAAAGGGGTCTGTCGTGACCACAAGGCCAAGTTGTCTGCCCAGATGGTTTTGGACATTGCTTACTTGGCAAAGGCTAGAGTCAATGAGGAATATATATATATATATATATATATATATATATATATATATATATATATATATATATACATATATATTCATATATATTTATATATATAAATATATATGTATATATTTATGTATATATATATATATATATTGGTATAGAACGGAATAGAGGAGAGAAGACTTATACAGTGGATTGATCCTGAGAGCAGACCGTGGATGAAGAGGACGTCAGCGTGATTTCTTCGCTCTTCTAGAGTGGTTAGGTTAATTAGTTTTAGTTACGGCTTGTGTAAGGGGGCAGGGACAAAGGGTTTTCCAAACACAGTCGTCGGAGGGCAAGACATAAGAGACGTCGTTGAATGCACTTAATTCTGCCGATATGGAATGTTTAAAATGGGGACCAAACCTGGTTGACATATTCAAGAAGAGGGGAAACGATAGTAATGTAGGGCGATCGGGTCACGTAACGGTTAAAAAATTCCTTAGACCAGCGTTTCACAAAACCGAGGGCTGAATTGACCTTGAAGATCATGTCGTCAATGTTTGAGGGGAAGTTTAGCTGACTACCACATGAGATGCCGAGGTCTCGGATCGAGTTAAAAGAGGATAAAGGTTGGTTGAATAAGAAATAGGAGCGGAGACGGGGAGGGGTGCGTTTCCCTGAAAACGTAATTGAGTGACGTTTGTTGACATTAAACTCCAGATAATTCTGGCACCATAACGAAAAATTGTTAAGGTCTACCTGGAGAAGGAAAGAATCAAGCGGAGAAGAAATTGTTTTAAAGATTTTAGTATCGTCGCCGTAAAGGGATATACTATCAATATATTGGACCGTTAAGATTACACCATAAAACTATCAGTTTTGAGAACAATTGGTAAAGCCACCCCTAGAGTCTCACGCGTTGCCAACTGATCAACAAACGGAGAGTTCCTATTAAAACAGTGGTCGAGATGACAGCCGGAGCAATAAAACGTTAAAGATGGATAAGACTTAACAAAGGCACTCCACCCTATCTCTTAAAAATCGTCATAAGCTACCTCACCAATGGAAAGCTGATGTACGAAGCGGACGAAGGCAGAAAAAGCAATGACGCCCCGGCAGGAGTTCCTCAGGGGTCAGTATGCGTTTCGCTCCTGTGGAATATTATGTACGATGGAATTTTACAAACAAAACTACCACAAGGAGCGGAAATTCTTAACTGTCCAATATATTGCTTCATAATCATATCGATATCGTTTATTGTTAATATGAATAAAAAGGGACCCAAACGACTGACCCGAGTGACTCCAGAGGTAGCACGACGAGGATTTGAGAGAACAAATTTGAAACGTACTCTGTAAAGTACTCAGGTATGACGAAATCCACCCTTTTAATATGGGATCGAGGTCTGTGCGAAATTTTATCGAAGGCTTTACTAAAATCCGTATTAACAACGTCGAGCTCGTTGCCGCTGTCTAGGGCTAGGAGTGTTTGCAAAGTAAAAACAACTAAGTTAGTAGTGGTAGATGTACTATTGGGGGCTAAGTCGTGGCGCCGGCAGGGGCGCAGGTTTCCACTCTGTCAACTACACTCACCGATAATTGTTCCACCGAGCACAAAGAACGATCACTAAGAAAAGGGAAGTACAATGAAACAACAACAAACAATATTATTTCCTTATTAAATGACAAGCCACTCGAGAATTAAAGCGCAACTGAGCATTATTATAATTAACTATCACTGACCCGAATACATTTTCTTTGTCGTTAATTAAACTAAAACACACTGACCAAAAGCGTCTCGACGGCGTAAAAGGAATAAACACGACTCTGGGACGTGTGCACTCCGATGCACACGCTAAAGGGGATGGAAGAAGACCACTCTGGTTGGTGGTTGGATTAAGACAATGATTCAACCCTCGTGTGTGGTTAGTTCGGTGGTGTGGTGAAAAGAAAATGAAATTTCCTTTGACCAGTGACCAATGGAAGGCGATCTCTGACACGCAGTGGTGTGCGTGTGTGATCGTATAGATCTTTGTTTGCTCATGCACTTCGGCAAGGGACAAACGAAACCGAAAAATTAAAAGGGAATAATGTCATTGATGAGATGTGAGTTCGGCAAAGTAAACAAGCTGTATCTCATTGGGTGCTAATGCATTTGGCCGTTTACGGCATCTCTGGCTGCAGTAGAAACCGGGTTCGTGTTTGGATTAGGAAATGCTGGAGATGCGGTAATTGTTTGTCGATTGAACAAACGAATCGCTGGTCGGTTTATTGCAGCTGCATAAAGGAATCGCCGGCCAATGTGTATATATGGAAAATTGTTGTACACATGGTGAGTCTGGGAATAGCCGACGCAAGGATAAGATTATGTGGTTGCATTATCATCATCATCATCATCATCGGCACTACAACCGGGGACCGGTCTTGGCCTTATTTAGCAAGTTCTGAGGCTTGTTAAATTTTCCATAATGATTTGTTTTTCCCGGGCAAGATCATTAGTCTTGCGCCAGAGGCTCCCCGACGGGGAATCGAACCCCGGCCTTCCGCGTGACAAGCGGGTATACTAACCACTATACTATCGAGGTTGCATTATATGTGAACCGAATTGTTTCTTTTCAGGAATATGATGCTTGGTCTATAAAGAATTCTTCTCGGAAAATGCCCTTGTGGGGGAAATTCTTTTTACAGAGACTTTAAGGTCAGGACTTATAGCATTGTAGGTGCTAATGCCATTGCATTAGCAAAGAACAATGGGGTTATGGGAGTTTCCGGACTGGAAGCTTTTAGGTAATTTGGGAAGGTGAGTAGTGGCGTTTATGGGAACCGCCACACAACCACTTGCATTTCAAGTGAAAAACCGATCTAGGCAGCTTCGCCATATGTGGAGGTATGGGACTGCTAACTGGGACGATTTGCGAGATTTCTTCGCATCCTTTCCGTGGTTGGAGTTGTGTTTTGGGGACTCGGATGTTAACACATGCATGGAGTCGGTTACAGAGATTATTGTTCTCGGGATGAAGGTCATCAACGCCGAATTAATTATGTATTTGTAGTGCGACGGACACCGGGCGATTGAAGGGCATGGTGAGTCAAGAGTGGTCGCATTGGATATCTCTGTGGTGTTATTTATTATTAATTAGCATTGGCTTACCTCCCTTTTGTTTTTCCAATGGGTCCAATAAATGAGCGGAGTGATTTTAGGTTTCTTTTTTTAATTAATTCATTTATTTTCACTTGATTTTGACTGCTGCCAACGGCCCCGAAACCAAGATGGGCCGCTCTTTTTATACTGTGGCCAATCGAGAATTGCACACATGCGGTATTTTATTTGCCAAGCACAGACTCGATTGTTGAGCTAATAAAAGGTTAGTCATTAGGTCAATGTCCGACAGATTAGGTTTGGGTTTCACCCGTCGCACAGATGCCCCGCTATGGGAGGATGGATGAGTGGATGGAAAAGGTAAGTATGGATAAAGGTAAGTATGGAATGGGATAGGTTAGGGGGTTTTAGGTAAGTGGTTATTCGGGATAGGTGGTAGGTAAAGGAGTTGTGATTACGAATCACAACATCTCCAAGACTTTTGATCGCGTCTGGCACGGGGCATTGCTGAGCAAACTTCGTTCATATTGACTTTCCCAACAGTTGGAGACCACGAATAACAAAGTGTTCATTTTTGCGTATGATAGGTCGCTTGTTTCCTCTTTTTCGAGTAATCGGCCAATTAATGCAACAACGTCACCAGCTGAGATGTAACCAGATCGACTCTCTGAATCGAAATCCGGATAAGGTCCTGCAGTGGGGAAAGGCTAATCTCGACAACTTCATTGGAACGAAGGCACAGTATAGAACATTAACAAAGAAAAGTGGATCATCGATCCCACAGCTACTGATGATTGGCCTCGTCAACTTCATTGGAACGAAGGCACAGTATACAACATTAAGAAAGAAAAATGGATCATCAATCCCACAGCTGATGATAAGGGGCCAGGCCCTCGGATCTGGGGAAAGCTTGAAAATGCTCGGCGTCACGGATTGTGGGAATGTATCGTGACATAAACACGGATCAATCTATCTATCAATCTATCATCAAGTCGATCTGGATATACGGAATCCAATTATGGGGCTGTACAACGAAGCCAGAACAAATTCCTTCGCATTATCACCAATGCGTACCGTTTTGTAACTAATCGGGAAATACATGGTGACCTAGAGATCAAATGGATTTATGAAGTTATCCAAGAATATGCTGTCAAATACGAAAGACGCCTACATAATCACACCAACGTAGGAACTGTTCAGCTCTTGGATATTACCCACGAATTGAGGCGGCTAAGACGGGCGAAACCTCGTGAATTAACATGTTAAAATCGAACATACCAAAATCGACTTGGGAGCTGAACACTGGTCCGGTAAACCCTTACACGTTTTACTTCATTAAACTAAATTAAGTACAATTCAAACATAGTATTAAATTAAATTGTTAAGACTGTACTATTCATATCCAATAAAGGATGTTATTAAAAACAAAAAGAAAGTAAAGCTATTAGATATTTTAATTTCCAAACCCATCTAAACCGGGGAGTACTATTTCATACTTCATTTTCAATGTTTTTAGCAAAATTCAATTGTTTTCCAAATTATGTCTATCCACAGTGAGATTTTAAAACCGAAATGCAAACTTTTCGTCGTGTTGGAGAAAGGTGACATGGACCTACAGCAAATCCTAAACATCCAAACAGAGAATATACCTTTGTACAGTGTGGCCAAATACTGGTATGAAATGCTTCAATCAGTGAACTATATACACCATCACGGTAGGTTCCATATTACCTAACAACCGCTCACCAAGCACGTATTATAATTATAATCAATCACCTTTATAGGGGTCATACATTCTGACTTGAAACCAGCGAATTTCCTCATGGTAAACGGCAGATTGAAATTAATAGACTTTGGAATAGCATGCAATATAGAAAGCGACTCTACAAGTGTTGTAAAATATTGTCAAGCTGGAACCTTCAATTACATAAGTCCCGAGGCCTTAACAGATGCGTCCGAAAACGGAGAAGGGGTTCCGCGAGTGAAGGTAAATTATCTGGCGGTAAATTAGTCTACAGTTTGAACCTATGTATGCGTAATCAAACGTTTTACACAACCTCTTTACAAACTCAGTCATTGAGCAGGCCAAGAAGAACTAAACATTATTTTACTTTACTTAAAAAACGCATTTATTTCTTTTTTTAAATTACATTTTGTCTTATTATTTAGGATGAAATGCTAAATCCTATTTATAAAATTACATATTTTTAATTAGCTTACTGGCTTTTCGCGAGCACTGTTTTTTGTTTCTGTTTTGTGCCAATCTTGGTTGTTGACAAAACTTTACCTAGAGAATAGTCGACGTTTCTATATGCAAACTAGTTTGTTCACTTCGATGGCTTGGTGGACATAAAAAAACAGACAGAATACTGTATATAACTGTTTTTTTTGTTTTATATCCACATTCATTTAACAATTCAATTACAGATTTTACTTAAGACTAAATGTTAACTTCTATTTTACAAAAATTCTTCTTACATTAACTTATTGGCTCTTCGCAAGCACTCTAAATTATACACTATCAATCTTTTGTGTTTCTTATGCCTTTCGGCGTACAATAACTAGTGTTTTTATAACTTATTATTATTATTTATTATTTATTGGCCTGTAGGAACCCGGAAGTTCATGACCTCACCGACTCGACTTTGCCATCGTCCCCTGTCCTGTGCACTCTCCCTGTTCTGTGTACTCTCCAGTCCTATCGTTGCCCATTCGCGCCACGTGTCTTACTCTCACTATTGTAGGTTTGCGGTATAGCTCTTCCAATTCGTTGTTGTGGAGTTTCCTCCATTGTCCTGCCTCCTCACAGTTTTTACTTACAGTTTCTAGATTATCGCCCAAAACGGCGATGTCATCCGCATATGCGAGCACTTGTGTGACCCCGTTCAGGGGTAGGTTGTTTTTGATGTGGAAGGTCTTGTTAGAGATTATATCTCCACATTTCACCACATATTATTTACCCATTATCATATCGTAGATAATGTATAATAAATAGTCGGGCATACCTAGATTTGACAACTTATATACAAGACCTTATAACCATACGGTGTCGAAAGCCTTTTCAAAGTCAACCAAACAGGACCCTGTGCATTGTCGCTTCGCTTGTTCCACTGTATGTCGGAAACAAGTTTTGTGGCAGCATGAACTGTGTCATGTTGCGATCGGAAACCAAACTGGTTGTTCGGAATTATACCATTATCCTCACACCAGTTAGTCAATGCTTTATTTATAATTTTCTCGAATACCTTGCTGATGTTCGGAAACAAACTAATCGAGTGAAGATTGGCTGGATTGCTCCTGTCCTTGCCCTTTTTGGGAATGGGATGGACTACTACAGATTTCCATTGGGTTGGATAATATGCATTATTTAGAGCGGTATTGCACAAAATTGTGTAAACCTTCACTACTTCCGGAGGTAAATGCTTTAGAACAATGTTTGGAATACTATCTATTCTAGAAGATTTTTGTTCTTAATCGATCTAAGAATGTCCGTCAGTTCATCCTTGTGTACAAATATGCTAGTGTTTAGATATCTAAGCGGCAAATCCGCTCTATTATTTTTTCTAAGAATGGTGAAACTTCGACTTAAGAGACGCCAATTGTTAAGTTCATTGCGTAGCGAAATATGTTTTTGGAGTGCCCTATTTTCCAGGTCAAGCTCAGAATGGCCCGATTAGTTCAATCTGTAACACCAAAAATAATGTTTGGTATTTACATACAATACTTAGTTATATCTCGGGGGATACTCCTCCGAGGTTATCAATTTAGTATATATACCCGTTAGCTCTAGCACGTTTATAGTCAAAGAAAACTAGGTACTCGTTATCTAGTCTAGTTTTATTTGAGTAGCTTTCCATTTGAAGTTCGTTCCCCTGAGGGTATCTTTTAGGGAATAACAATAGGTAGTCGCCTGTTGGCTCTGGGAGGTTTCCTGGTGAGTAAGTTGTTGGCTTCGGCAGGTTTCCTGGTAAGTAAGTTCTTAGCTTAGGCACTTACTATGGCAAGTAAGTCGGCTTTCCATTCGAGAAGAAATCTAAAAGCACTTGTTTCTTGGTTTACTTTTATTTGAACAACTTTTCTGCAATATGTTACAGCTATCAGTTTTGTTCACCTACTACTCTAATCTAATCAAAGCAAAGGGCCCGCCGTTCTAATACAAGGCCGCAACCCTATGCCTGATTGATTAGTTCTCCCTAACGGTATTGGTTTCGGTGGGTGGTTGGGTTCCTCGTGGGAGTGGGTAGGGATGTCGGGCAGGCTTTGGCCCCTGGATATATAAACGGGAACCTGAGGCAACGTATTTATGGTTGCCTGTTCTGATACGATGTTTCGATTTTGCAAACAACGCTCTCCCCAAACGATAGAGCAGCCATAACGCTAGTGACAACAAGACAGCGTACATTAATAGATGGGGGCCCGTAAGGTATGAATTCCTTGATCACCCATAGCTAGGCTCGCCCTGCTTTATGAATAGTGGGACGCTATTCGAGGCAAACTCGAATCCGATACCATTCAAATTCTTGCTATTTGGTTTGGGCTTGATTTCCGCGTCCAGAATCTCAATTGCCTCCACGAAGTCCGAACCAAAATACAGTGTCATGTTTGACCTTTTTATGCTCCGTTGCTCGGTCTCAAGGGTGGCCTCGGGAAACATAGCCGTGCATCATGCATCCAGACTGAGTATCCCGGTAGCCTTAATTCGCAGATTTTGCAATCCGAGCCACTGGTTGGAAACAAGCACAAATTCAGTTCGTTTTTTTTTTTGCGGATCCACGACTATTATGAACTCTTCGTTAGAGTTAATACGTTCCAGGGTAAGTCCTGCGTTCAGCAGAGTTTGACAATTCTCGGGATTCCGCGGAACTCGCAGACATGATATGTCATTATAATCTTTCCTTCGAAAGACTTTATTTAATTGAGGGAACATGTTCGGTCCACCAGCTTTGATGGCCAGGATTCTGTTGTTCCAGTCTTCATTAATAACTGTATAGCGTTTGAAATAATAGTGAAGAAGATCGTGTGATTCGAACTGACGCTATGACAGCTCGAATCACGAAAAAAATTTTACCTAAGCGTTACACACCAGGCTACTGACCATGTTTGGAATTTGATTTCCAAACTCGACTATATTCCACTGATGTGAATTATTTTTATTTATCGCTTGGTATACGGTTCTGATGTATTTTTCTTATTCGATTTTTTTTTCGTTCGTGTTCTTCACTATTTTTGCTTGTGAATTGTGTGTATCTGTTAGAGTTGCCACAACTGATCTATAGTTGTCACGGATCAGTTTTTGAAGATTTTTAATTAGTGACTTAATTGTTTTTATTTCCTGGCTATTTGTATCGCTGAACTGTCTGTAGAGCAGTTTTAACTTACTATTACTATTTATTGGCCTGTAGGAACCTGGAAGTTTATGACCTCACCGACTCTACTCCGCCATTGTTCCCTGTCCTGTGCACTCACCTTCCACGCTTGACCAGCCGATCTGGTCTTCTCAAGGTCAAACCTAACATTGTCCTCCCATCACCGTTGCGGTCGTCCTTTCGGTCTCTTTCCCATTGGTCTACCGTCAAGAATTCTACGCACGGTCCTATCGTGGCACATTCGCGCTACATGTTCGGCCCATCCTAAGCTTCTATTGTAGGTTTGCGGTATAGTTCTTCCAGTTCGTGGTTGTGGAGTTTCCTCCATTGTCCTGCCTCCTCGTCATATTTACCGCCAAGGATACCCCTTAAAACTTTATTCTCGAATACGTGGAATTTGTTTTCTTTCCGTTTTGTGAGAGCCCATGTTTCGCATCCGTATAGAACAATCGACATGATTATGGTTCTATAGACACGGAGCTTTATGCTACGTGATAGAAGTTTGGATTTCAGCAGTGTACTGACTGCGTGCCAACTAGCGTTGCCGGAATGCAGTCTTTTGTTAAATTCCTTCGACATTTCGTTACTCAATAGTGTCAATAGTGTCTCCAGATATTTAAATTCTTTAACTTTTTCAAATATCTTGCCCTCGACGTTTATATGTGCTCCCTGAGATCCACCTGCTCTCGTCGTAATCATGTATTTTGTTTTGTCTTCATTTATTGCTAGGCCCACCTTTTTTGCCGCTTGCATGATGATTTCACAGTTTTTACTTATAGTTTCTAAGTTATCGCCCAGAACGGCGATATCATCCGCATATGCGCGCACTCGTGTGACCCCGTTCAGGGATGATCCGGCCATGTTGTCGTCTTGTACCTTTCTGATGGCATACTCGAGCACAAGGTTAAAAAGACATAGTGAGAGGCCATCCCCCTGTTTTAGTCCGACCCGAGGTTCTGAGAGGTGGTTTTCTATTCTAATTGGGCATATTTGTTCGGGATTCCCAGCTAAACCACAATATGGTAGAGGCTTTCCCTTCCGACTGGGTCGTAGGCTTTTTTGAAGTCAACGAACAGTTGGTGAACCGTCTCTCCGTATTTCCACTTCTTTTCCAGCAGTTGCCTTACTGTGAACATTTGGTCGCTCGTTGACCGGTTCTTACGGAATCCGCACTGGTAGTCTCCTAGTATTTCTTCTGCCTACGGTGTAATTCTCGCCAGTTTGACATTTGTTAATATTTTGTATGTGGTTGGGAGCAATGATATTCCTCTGTAGTTTTCGCAGTCAGATCTGTCGTCTTTTTTGAAAATGGGAACGACCATTGAGGTTTCTCATGCTTCCGGAGTGACTTCCTTATCCCATATTGTTTTGATCAGTTGGTGGATCTTTCGAGCGGCTGCCTCTCCTCCATGCTTCACATGCTATGCCGGTATGCAGTCGACTCCGGGAGCCTTGATGTTTGTCAATCGATTTACTGCGTCTACAACTTCCTTGAAAGAGGGCTCTGGGATCTGAGGCTCGGCTGTATGTACGTCTGGTGCGTTTATTTGTGGTTGCTGGGTGCGCACATTGAGCAGGTTTTCAAAGTACTGCTTCCATCTTGTCACGATATTGTTTGTTTCTGTTACCAGATAGCGGTTTGTGTCTCGAATTATTTTGGCTTTGCCTCGGTAGCCGTTTCTAATTGAATTTGTGCCGCCTTTATACCTCTGATGTTCTTTGCTCTGGGATGTTTTAGGATGTTTTCGATCCGAGTCTTCTCCCATTCGCGTTTTTTGCGTTTGAAAAGTTTCATTGTCTCTTTCCGAATTGTCGCGTATCTTTCTGCGTTGACTTCATCATATCTTTCTAAGTGGATCCCTCTGATGCGTTTACGTTCTTCGATCTTCGCCCTGCACTCATCGTCAAACCAAGGTTTGGACTTAATTGTTTTCTTAAATCCTAATATCTTTTGGGCTGTTTGTTTGATTGTGTCTCTGATCGATGCCCATTTAGTGTCCACATTATTGGCTTCCTCTTCCTCACTATTCCCATTCTCTAGGATGCTAAATCTATTCATTAGTTCGTCTTGATATTTAGCCCCTTTGCGCAGGTGTTTATCAGAGTCGAGCTTTTTGCTCGTCTCCCCCGTGACTGGCCGTGTGGGTTTGCTGCGAGCCGACTTCTAATTTTGCCCATCACTGGGAGATGATCGGGGTCGCAATCTGCTCCTCTATATGATCTTACGTCAAGGACGTTCGAGTGGTGTTTTTTGTCTTTGAGGAAGTGGTCTATTTGGTTACGCGTTACGTCGTCGGGTGATATCCGTGTGGCTTTATGGATTTGCTTGTGCTTGAACATCGTGCTTTTCACTACCAGATCTTTTGACACTGCGAACGTGATAATTCGAATTCCATTATCATTTGAAACGTCATGTAGGCTTTCTTTACCTATTGTTGGTTGGAAGTTATCTTCCTCTCTAACTATAGGTAAAGAAAAGCCTTTAGAACCACATTGGGGACGTTATCTATTCCAGACGATTTTTTGTTTTTAGTAGATCGAAGGATGTCCTTAAGTTCATCCTTGCGCACGAACATATTCGTATTTTCATTTCTAATGGGGGATCCCGCTCTATTGTTTTCAATGAAGGCAGCGATTCACCCGCTTCCAGTGATCTTTTGCGTTGTATTTCTTGTTGCATCCCGTGTCGCGTTAGCAATTAGCACAATTAACTTCAATTTCAGGATATGGCGAAATACCCGACGCACACGCACCTTTGTTGGTTACTAAATGTTTTTTTTTTTTTAAATTATTTGTTTACACGTTTAAATTCACTTATTCGAATTCGTAAACTCACTTTTTAAGTTGTTTTTATAAATAGAGCTTTGGTTTGCAGGGATTTTTTTCTCAGGTTTTGGCTGATGATCGCAACATAATGAGTTTGACTGACAGTCGTTCGAACGTTAGCTGTTGAATCAGAACTAAACATAGTGACCGCTGGATGTTATCTGTCTGGGATGATCATTGCATACTGTAATCGCCACAATAAAGATTCCAATGTGTCGATATAGGATGGATATCCTATTACTAGAGTTCGAATCCATTTAAGGATGCATTTCTATCCACGTTCGGACTTTTGTATAATAATGAATAATATGGCTACGAATGCGAAGTTTAATCCCTGATTTGGAGCAAAGACATTATTGTGTCAGAAGCTGATAAGCAATGTCGTTTCGTATGTAAACACAATGCACAAAATAAAATCCAGGCAGGTTGAATTCCGAAATACCGGTCCCGTTTAGTGATCGCCTCTTCAATACTTATTTAAATGAAATATTCTAAAATAATCTTTCACGCAGTCTTTTATTAAACATAATATAAAAAAGTGTGAAGAAACTATCACGCAGTCTTTTATTAAACGTAAATAAAGAAAACTGTGAACAATAATTGATATCACAACATTATGGTGTTCTTGCAGATTTCCACAAAGTCAGATGTGTGGTCACTGGGGTGCATTCTGTACGTCATGCTTTATAAGAAGACGCCGTTTGGTCACATAAAAAATGTTTTTGCAAAGGCGCAAGCCATTTGTAATTCCACAAATCAGATTCATTATGCACCCCTTCCCGACTATTATCCAGTTATGCTGCTGAAGGTATGTTAGTCCTAAAAAGTGTAGTACTTGAGTTTTAATTTTTTCCCCATTTTAGATGATGCAGAGTTGTCTACAGCGTGCGCCTAAACAAAGGCCGTCTTGTGAAGATTTGTTGCAATATCCATTCCATATGATTGTTCCACCAGATATATTGAAATTCGATACCGGTACGGTTTGTGGTATCAAATAGACATCAGCCAAACAAAACCTCCTAAACATATTGATATTTTGGTTATTTATTATTTTATCTCAGTACAAATGGAAGTTGAATTAGGTAATGTACCTTGTGTATAGTCTATAAGAGACATTTCTCAGTAGTTATTCGGGATATCGACAATAAGGTACGATCTGTATATATGTAGTGCATAAAAAGAACTAGTTCCGAATTTATTCTTAAATTATAATAGTAAGCTTACAAATGTTATTCTAAAAATAAAGTTTTTAAAATTGTTCTTCTAAGTTTATGTGATATTGACGCCTAAGAGGTCTTTGGAATGAACAATCCCACAGAATGTGAAACCTGTTGGGCCTGTGGCGGTTCCCATAAACGCCACTACTCACCTTCCCAAATTACCTAAAAGCTTCCAGTCCTGAAGCTCCCATTACCCCATTGTTCTTTGCTAATGCAATGGCATTAGCACCTACAAAGCTATAAGCATTAAGGTTATCTAATGCATAACCTTAAAGTCTCTGTAAAAAGAATTTCTCCCACAACGGCATTTTCCATGCATCAACGCATCGGCAAAATTTTCCTAAAAGAATTCTCAAGCATTCATAGTTCATGTGTATTTTCCTAGAAGAATTCCTTAAAGGTCAAGCATTATGCCTGAAAGAAAACAATTCGATAACCGTACCATGTAACCATCATAATCAGGGATGATTATCTTTGCGTCACCTATTCCCAGCCTCACCATGTGTACAACAATGTTCCCCACATACACATTGGCTGGCGATTTTTTTGTCCAACGACAAAGCAACTCCAAGCAGCTTATTGACGCAGCTGCAGACAAATAGCGCAATAACCGCTAAGACCAAATTTTCAGCACGCATCATGTGCAAACAAAAGAATTCTGATCTTCCGCAGGCATTCTGGCGATACGATAAACAATCCAAATTGTTTGAAGTATCCCAAATGCATTTAGCATATAATAAGTTGCAACTTGTTTATTTAGCCGAACTCTCAGCTCATAAATTCCTTTATGCCTTTCAATATATCTGAATTCGTTCCTCATGACCTCGCGGCATGACTAAACAGTGGTATGTGGGAGATTTTGCTAGGGGCGTCGGCACGGACGCAGGTTGAGCAAAACACCACGGATTGATCACTGAGAATTGTTCTTCGACGATGCTCGAAAGGAAACGAAAAAGCACTGATGGTAAGCACCGAGAAAGGTTCTTCAAGAGAAACGGGACTCCACTCCAAAAGGGAAAGAAAACACAGCAAGTTATTTTTAATATTATTTTTCCTTTATTTGTTCTGTAGACTCGATTTTAATTTTCAGTGTGCACTTGTTATTTACGGTGTGGTACACGAACTCTATGAATCAATGTCACATCCGTATTTGGCAATCATAATTTAAGTAAATTTATTCCTCGTCATCATCATCGACACTACAACCGGGAGTCGGTCTTGGCCTTATTTAGCAAGTCCTGAGGCTTGTTAAATTTTCCATAATGATTTGTTTTTTTCCGGGCAAGGTCATTAGTTTTGCGCCAGAGGCTCCCCGACGGGGAATCGAACCCCGGTCTCCAGCGTGAGAGACGGGTATACTAACCACTATACGAGGGTTGCCTCTTATGTTTCGGGATTTGGCAACCCTAGTGTTGCAATCCGGCAATTGACAGCTCTGTCGTAAAGTTGGACATTTTTGAGGTTATACGCACTCAGAACGTTTTGACATACGAGCGCTATTTGTGTTGTTTACAGTAACTTAAAAGATTCATCTCGGCCCAAAAATGGAATTAAATCGTCAACATTTTCGTGCGATTATTTTTTACAACTTTCGGCGTGGATTAACTCAGCAACAGTGCATGGATGAACTTAATTCAATTTTTGGCGATGAAGCTCCATCAAGGACCAGTGTTTATCGATGGTATGGTGAATTCAATCGTGGTCGTAGTTCACTCCAAGATGAATTTCGTGAAGGTCGTCCAAAATCAGTTGTTGTTCCGAAAACCATTGATGTTGTGCGCGAACTGATATTGGAAGATCGTCATGTGACCCATCGTAAGATTGAGACAACCTTAGGCGTTAGTGGGACCAGCATACATTCAATATTGCATAAACATTTGACTGTCAAAAAAATTTGTTCGCGTTGGATCCCACACAATTTGTCAATTGCCCAAAAAAAAGGCTCATGTCAATTGGTCGAAAGAAATGCTCAAAAAATACGGTCGCGATGCTTCGAAACACGTCTATGACATCGTGACAGGTGATGAATCGTGGATTTACGCGTATGAGCCCGAAAGTAAACAGCAGTCGACTGTCTGGGTGTTTCAAGATGAGCCAAATCCAACAAAAGTTGTTCGCGCACGAAGCACTTTCAAGCAAATGGTCGCCTGTTTTTCCGGAAAAACTGGACATGTCGCAACCGTACCACTAGAACAACGCAGAACAGTCAATTCTGAGTGGTACACAACCATTTGTTTGCCACTTGTCTTCCAAGAAATCAGGAAAACCAACCGCCGAAGATGGATCACTCTTCACCACGACAATGCGAGCTCTCACACATCGGCTGCGACAACTGCATTTTTGAGCACCCAAAACATCGATTTGATGGGTCATCCGCCGTATAGTCCGGACTTGGCACCGAATGACTTCTTTTTATTCCCGTACGTAAAAAAACAAACTGAGAGGTCAACGTTTTTCGACACCTGAAGAAGCGGTTGCTGCATTCAGAATGCATGTGTTGGAGATACCTCAATCAGAGTGGCAAAAGTGCTTCGACAATTGGTTCAAACGCATGCAAAAGTGTATAGATCTTCATGGGGAATATTTTGAAAAACGATAAAGTGATTTTCGATGATCAATATTTGTTTTTGTTCTCTAATCGCGAAATATAAAAGGCAACCCTCGTACTATCGAGGAGCCCAAAAAATGTATTCCTATAAAATATTAAATTCATTCCCACAGAACTTATGTTTCTCGACAAGAACTCGACACGCAAATCTGACTCCCGTTATTTTTGAAGTTACGACATGTTTCTCGACAAGAACTCGACACGCAAATCTGACTCCCGTTATTTTTGAAGTTACGACAGGACGAATAGCACGACTGGTGAGACTCAGCGTCTCTCCTCGACGGATGAATTTTGACTCCGGTGGTGCTGGGCGACATTGACCTAGCTTCGGCGATTGCGATGAGTTTCCACGCACATTATCGCAGGGGAAACAATCTTTTCTTCGCCCCAATGACCAATGAAAAACGATTTGCATCTCATTGGAAGGTTCACATGAACAATGTCCAGAACAATTGGATGTCTTTGCCTTGGAAGGCAAGACAATGAATTGCCTTGGGCGAAGGGAAGGAAAAAAAAAGGAAAAGGGGAAAACACATATGCCGCAGGTCAAACATGTTGATCGATGTATGGACCGGGCATATTGTCGCCGTCCGATAGAGATAGGTTTCATGAATGACGTTAAGTCAATAGAGCCTTTGCCGACGATGGCTAGGCACAGGGTAGATGGGATAGTGTTTACTTAAAAAGTAACGAGGTACATGGTTATGAGGGCAATGTTTTGTTTATCCCATTGCCGACGCGTATAAAGTCATTTGATAGTTCCTTGCATGGAGCATATCGTCGCTCGCTGGGTCGAGTGCATGCTTACTCAAAACAACACTCGATCGATAGTAGGTAGGTAGCTATGACTACTCTGGGATTTTTCTATATAAAGATCGACCGGTGACAAGGGTGAACATGCCATGCAGCATGTGGGGAAATGCTCCTCGTCTCTGCATATTGACATGTTCCATGTTTATGCCGGTTATCTGAAATATTATTATTATTTACTGGCCTGTAGGAACCCGGAAGTTCATGACCTCACCGACTCGGCTCCGCCATTGTTCCCTGTCCTGTGCGCTCTCCTTCCACGTTCGACCATCCGATCCGATCTCCTCGAGGTCCAATCTAACATTGTCCTCCCATCTCCGTCGCGGCCGTCCTGTCGGTCTCTTCCCCGTTAGTTTACCGTCAAGAATTCTATGCACGGTCCTATCATCGTCCATTCGCGCTACGTGTCCGGCCCATCTTAATCTTCGAGACTTGATCACTCTCACTATTGTAGGTTTGCGGTATAGCTCTTCCAATTCGTGGTTGTGGAGTTTCCTCCATTGTCCTGACTCCTCATCATATTTACCGCCAAATATACCCCTTAAAACTTTATTCTCGAATACGCGGAATTTGTTCTCTTCCCGTTTTGTGAGAGCCCATGTTTCGCATCCGTATAGAGCAATCACCATGATTATGGTTCTATAGACACGGAGCTTTATATTACGTGATATCAGTTTGGATTTCAGCAGTTTATTGACTGCGTGCCAACTGGCGTTGCCGGAATGTAGTCGTTTGTTAATTTCCGTTGACGTTTCGTTTCTGGTCGTCAGTATCGTTCCCAGATATTTAAATTCTTTGACATTTTCAAATATCTTGCCCCTGACGTTTATTTGTGTTCTCTGAGGTCCACCTGCTCTCGTTGTAATCATGTATTTCGTTTTGTCTTCGTTTATTTCTAGGCCCACCTCTTCTGCCGCTTGCATGATGATTCCACAGTTTTTACTTATGGTTTCGAGATTATCGCCCAGAACGACGATGTCATCTGCATACGCGAGTACTTGTGTGACCCCGTTCAGGGAAGATCCGTCCGTGTTGTCATCTTGTACCTTTCTGATAACATACTCGAGGACAAGGTTAAAAAGGCATGGTGAGAGGCCTTCCCATTGTTTTAGTCCGTCCCGGATTTCAAATGGTTCTGAGAGGTGGTTTTCTATTCTAACTCGCCCTTTGTTTTCGTTCATGCAAATTTGAATGAGAGCGGCATATTTTTCGGGATCCCCAACTCAACCACAATATGACTGAGTCGTAGGCTTTTTTGAAGTCAACGAACAGTTGGTGAACCGTCTCTCCGTATTCCCACTTCTTTTCCAGCAGTTGCCTTATTGTGATCATTTGGTCGCTTGTTGACCGGTTCCTACGGAATCCACATTGGTAGTCTCCCAGTATTTCTTCTGCGTACGTTGTGATTCTCGCCAGTATGACATTTGTTAGTATTTTGTATGTGGTTGGGAGCAATGATATTCCTCTGTAATTTCCGCAGTCAGATCTGTCACCTTTTTTGAAAATGGGAACGACTATTGAGGTTTTCCATTCTTCCGGAGCTCTGCCGGTATGCAATCGACTCCGGGAGCCTTGTTGTTTTTCAATCGATTTATCGCGTCTACAACTACCTCGAAAGAGGGCTCTGGGATCTGAGGCTCGGCTGTATGTACGTCGGGTGCGTTTATTTGTGGTTGATGGGTGCGTACATTGAACAGGTTTTCAAAGTACTGCTTCCATCTTGTCACGATATTGATTGTTTCTGTCACCAGACAACCGTTTGCGTCTCGAATTATTTTGGCTCTCCCTCGGTAGCCATTTCTAATTGAATTTATGTCTGCATACATACTTCTGATGTTCTTTGCTCTGGCATTTTCTATGATTTTTTCGATCCGAGTCTTCTCCCATTCGCGTGTTTTGCGTTTGAAAAGTTTCATTGTCTCTTTCCGAATTGTCGCGTATTTTTCTGCGTTGACTTCATCATATCTTTCTAAGTGGATCACTCTGAGGCGTTTACGTTCTTCGATCCTCGCCCTGCACTCATCGTCAAACCAAGGTTTGGACTTAATTGTTTTTTTAAATCCTAACACTTTTTGGGCTGTTTGTTTGATTACATCTCTGATCGATGCCCATTTAGTGTCCACATTATTGGTTTCCTCTTCCTCAATACTCCAATTCTCTAGGATGCTGAATGTATTCGTTAGTTCGTGTTGATATTCAGCCCTTTTAGTTTATCAATGTCGAACTTTTTGCTCGTCTCCCGTGACTGTCCATGTGGGATTGCTGCGAGGCGACTCCTGATTACAGGAATATTTTTTTATTTCAAACACGCTGGAGGCGGAAATCACGTCAGTAAATGAAGAACATTTTTTGAGGACTCGGGAAATACGACTTAACACAGGTGCATTCTCACCACTCCGACACGCAACGACCTCGGGACGTCTATCTAATTAGGCGGATAAGATTCGACTCCTCCGGTGCTGGACGACATAGACCCAGCCTCGGTAATTGCGATGAGTTTCCACGCACATCATCGCAGGGGAAACTATCTTTCCTTCGCCCCAACGACCAATGAAAAACGATCTGCATTCCATTGGAAAGTTCTCATGGACGTTGTCCAGATAAGTTGAATGTCTTTACCTTGGAAGAAAGGCAACGGCATGCGTTGGGCGAAGGAAAGGAAAAAGGAAAAAGGAATAACACATATATGCCACAGGTCAAATATGTTGATCGAGGGATGGACCGGGCATATTGCCGTCGCCTGATAGGAATAGGTTTCATGATTGACGTTAAGTCAATAGAGTCTTTGCCGACGCTGGCTAGGCACAGGGTAGATGGGATAGTGTTTACTTAAAAAGTAACGAGGGACATGGTTATGAGGGCAATGTTTTGTTTATTCCATTGTCGACGCGTATAGCGTCATTTAATAGTTCCTTGCATGGAACATATCGTCGGTCGCTGGGTCGAGTGCATGTTTACTCAAAACAACACCCGATTGATAGTAGGTAGGTAGCTATGACTACTCTGGGATTTGTCTATCTAAAGATCGACCGGTGACAAGGGTGAACATGTCATGTAGCATGTGAGGAAATGCTCCTCGTCTCTGCATATTGACATGTTCAATGTTTATGCCGGTTATCTGAAAGGACAACCAAATTGCATTTCAGGTCATATACGCATCAATTATAATGTAGGCAGATTGCCGACTTCCCATCGGCCGATTTGTCGGATGTGTTGTTTGTGTTAAAACAACACTAGAAATTCCTATAGGCGTCCAGCAATGGTTGCTCTGTAGGTTGTTGATTATACAATCGACCGATGGTTCAGCGGTGATGGGAATAAACATGTCATGCACTTGTCAGAGGAAATGCTTCTTCGCATCGAACATTGGCCTGTGCATGAATCGATGATGGATACCTGATGAGGTAGCCGAATTAGCTTTCGGGGTTAATGATGCGTTGGATGCTGGTGAAAGCCCGATGTCATGGCAAGATGGTAATCTTGTGACTTCACGTCTCTCTTGTAATAGGAAACTCACCCCTTAGCTGGGAGAGTTTCACCACGGGCCAAATTTCAACCACTAGCGAATTCACACCGCAGCCTTTTTCCATCACCCAACCGAACCGGTCGGGTCTCCATCTTCGCTCCTGTAGCGCTGCGGGACGCGAAATTCAACCGCGAGTCGCGTAATTAACGTTTACCATCTAATCGTGAATTGTGTACGTTTGAAAGGTGCAATGAGAACGCTTAAATTAAGATATTTGAAAGATTCCGAGTGACTTTTAATTCATGTTTTTTTTCAATCAAAAAGTAACTATCGGTTACCTCCAATGAAGTAACCTTTTAATTAATAAACAATAAAAACAAGTGTATCTAAGTGTTTTATTTTCCTCTCCTTGGTGGATAGTCGCAGTAAGCGCAATGCTACGGAATGCATTCGTAAGGATTATCTAGCGTGTCAACAAGTGAAGGACTTCGAATCGCGACGATGTGTTTTTGCTTTATGTAAAGATTGTGGTTTGCCGTGCACTGTTCACATTCATATAAATCAATAATTAAAACAATTCGAGTTCATTAATCAACTGTGTGCTCGTCATAGGAATGCTATCCTGGTATCCGCGGTGCACTTTTATTCTGTCGTTGTGTCCGGTCAACTATTTACAGCGGTATTATGATGGAGGAAGAAGAGAATCCAGTGCAGTACACCTGCACACCATACTTCTTCCCCACAGGCCTCTGATCGATTACAGACCATGCTAAAATTAATTTTAAATCATGAAATAATCAGCCGAAAAATAATCGGTATTCGTAAAAAGACAACATGTTATGACAATATCATAAGAACTCGATCTAGAACTTAGGTAAATGCTCGCTCGCAATTTCGCTGAGGAATTTCGGATGTACGGGAATGTGCTTCGAGGTTGGGAAACGTTCTCAAAGTTTAGTCTGGTACGTTGTCTCTATGTAAGTAGAACATCATAAGACACATTTCCATTCGTTTGAATTTCGCTCCACATTTTTGAACAGTAAATCTATTGCGAACATATTTCCAATGGTTTTGAACAGTTCAGCTATTACGAGGGTGAATCAAATATAAACGGTAATTTCTTTTTACACATTCATTGAATAATGTTACACACTAACTATACTACCAACATTTTTTAAAAGTCTCCTGCGTGATCTACACACTTTTGCCACCGATTTGGAAGCTCTAATATCCCTTGTAGAAAGATTTAGGGCGAGTTGTTAGCCAATTGCGCACGTGCTCCTCGACTTCTTCATTACTTTCGAATTTATTTTCCTTCAAGGGTGCGAATAAAAAATAGTCACAGCGAGACAAGTTTGGGCTATAAGAAGGGTGTTCGAGGATTTCCCAGCCAATTTCTTCCAATGTATCTCTTGTCAAGGACGCGGCGTGAGGCCTGGCGTTGTGATGAAGAAGGATGACATCTCGAATGAGCATACCTCGTCTTTTGTTTCGATATGCGGCTTTTGCCGACTGTAACAACTGACCGGAGTAAGCTGCATTAACTGTTCGTTGTTCGTGAAGAAAATCAATCATTACAACTCTCCTTGAGTCGACTTGTCCCTAGTGGCGTCGATCATGACTTTCGTTTTCGATATATTCTCGCCTGCTTTTAAATTTTTTTTTTACACTAACGCGCGCATAAAACGGGATTTTGAAGTACCCTTAAATGTCAGAGCACAGTGCGAGCGGATGGAGAGAAAGTGGATAAGGAAAGGAGGTGTCGATGTATATTGGTCTTGAATGTCTGGACATCACAACGTTCAGGAAACACATGATCAGGCAGAACATTCCACATTCGTGTGGTTCGGCTAAAGAATGACTCTCTATGTTTATTTGTGCGCTTGAAGTCCACTTTCAACGTGAACTGATGCGCATTCACAGATTGACGGGTATCGCGGGAAAACGTCTGAAGGGGCGGAACACATTCAGCAAGTTCAGTTGAGCAACGACCTATAGAAAATAGATAGGCATGAAGTCCCACGGGGCCAAATCAGGTGAATAGGGGGATGATTCAACGCAGACTTGATTTCGAGCCAAAAGTTGACGAATAATAACTGATTTTTGGTCATCCGTCTAAATGTGTGGAACAACTTTTGCGCAGACCCCTGCTTTGCTCAGATCATTGTGAACAATGGCTTGGATTGTTTCTCTGTTGACGTTTACAACCAACAAAATCATGTACTTTCGGATGTCCGACCCGAAATTGGCCTTCCTTGACGATTATCGCCTTCTAACCTCTCCCTGCCTTCCATAAAACGTATATGTAATAGACAAACATTTGCTCTACTCGACCAATCATCGCCGCAAACGTTCGTTCAGAAATACAAAGAACTCAGAAGATCTGAAAAATGAATCCGCAAACAAAAGTAAAGTGCCTGTGAGAAAATCTAGTCTGTGAAATAGAGGAGAGTAGAAAGCGAGGTCCGCACTAAGCGCGGAAGTTCTATTAAATAATCCGCAGTATGACGCGGTACACACCACGCTGCACTTACTGCAAGGATAAAGGGGGTAATCTGATCACCGATCCTGAAGGCATTCTCGAGCGATGGGAAGTGCTTTTCAATGAATTACTAGATGGTCAGCTCAGAGAAGAATTGGAGGCTCCACCAATGCAAGATCAAAACCAAATGCTGCCGCCACCAAGCATTGAGGAAACATTAAAAGCCATAAGACAGCTCAAATCAAATAAGGCCCCCGGAGCTGATGGGATACCAGCTGAGCTGATCAAACAAGGAGGGACAGCTTTAAATCACGCAGTTCATGAGATCGTGGTGCACGTATGGGAGCAAGAGGTGATGCCGGAAGATTGCCGTCATGGTATAATTGTGCCCTGTGAGTAGGGCGTTAGGATATACTCACAGCTAGGCCGGCTCGTCGTAAGAGGCGACTAAAGGCCGAGTGGTAGGTGGGATCCCAACGCCATGTCGCCCAGCGAAATACCCCCCCATCAAACTATAGGGTCCGTGAAATGGTCGGGAGAAATCCCTGGCCATCAGTCGGAGCTTGGCTGACGGACCGGTTCGAGAAAAGGTTGGTTTCGGTGGTAGTCGGTCCAAGGTGAGAAACCACCCCATCACGCTCTACATTCTGGGATATCGCCTGGAGAAATCTTCGTCTATATGTCGGATGTATGGCTGATGGTCCGGACTGACACGGAAATAGGTCATGGTGGTATCTTCTGAGATAAAGAATTCCGGAGGTAAACTAGTTTCCCATTCGGATCTCCGGGGGCGACTACGTCAGGGGGGACATCATGAAAATATTTTACTCGCTCTCGAGGCTCTGTCGACGCTCGACTGGTAACGGCATTTTCTCACATCAGGGGCATCGGTTTCACCAATACGAATGTGAACTCTTTCCACCAATATTTGCAAACAGCAAACCCTGATATCTTTGCCCTAACTGAGACCCAGGGCGATTCGTCAACTGATTCGACATATCTTCGTTGCTCAGGATACGACTTACATTCCTGATTCCGTTTTAAGGGCTAAGTCTGCGTCTAACATTCTAACAGAACCGTCGAGTCTGTGAGGCTAGTCGAGTTGTTCGCTGTTATCCGCAATTTGACTAAACTTGTGGAGGAGCCTACGCGAGTGCCTTATGCCCGAGGCGATTACACGAACACCCTGGATCTGCTGTATTTATACCGTGGAGGTTGCTGCACCACTGGGAAACTCAGATCACTGCTTGGTCGCGCAACCACTTCCATTTCAAGCGAATAACCGACCTAGGCAGCTTCGCCATATGTGGAGGTATGGGGCTGCGAACTAGGTCGATTTGCGAGATTTCTTCGCATCCTTCCCCTGGTCGGAGGTGTGCTTTGGAGACTCTGATGTCGATGCATGGCCAGAGTCGGTCACAGAGATTATTCTTCTCGGGATGGAGATCTACATTCCGCATTCCATCAAACGAAGGTCATCTGATAAACCTTGGTTTGATAAAAAATGCGAGTAGATTACAGCTGCAAAAATAGATCTTTTAAACAATGGCAGTCCAATCCCACTGAGGTTAACAGAACGAATTTTGTTAGAATCAGGAACGCATACAACCAGGCAATTGATACCGCGAAGAAGACCTACAACGACAGAGTGACCAATAAACTCATTGAGTGCCCAACTGGTTCGCGTTCCTTCTGGTCAATGGCAACGGCTGTCAACAGTAACTTCGCTTCCTCCTCTTTTCGTCCGTTGGTGACGGGTAGTGGGACACTAGTCACAAATTCAAAGGATAAAGCTAATGTGTGCGAATTTATTTTCCGCGAGTTCGAACCTAGATGCCGGTCTTTTGGAGCCATCAGTGATCGCGCCGGTGTAGTCTTCGATGTGGGGTGTGAGATTCCGCCCGCGTACTATTCAATGCATTACGTGGACTGGGCTCTAAGAAGGCAACCCGCCCGGACGCAATATCAGCAATAGTCCTTAAGAACTGTGCTCCAGAACTGTCGCAGGATCTTCCGCTTATCCTACCCCCGGCGGACATTTCCTACCTGCTGGAAGGTGGGTCGAGTTCAGCCAATCCCAAAGAGGGGGAAAAGTGTCTCCCACAAAATTACCGGCCGATAGCATTACATTGTTGTCTTAGGTGATGGAAAAGGTGTGTTGTGCCATCCCGCTTGCCCGTACCGGAGTATAGGGCGCGGACACGTTTTTTTTCGACTCACTGTGAGCTGCAACTCCCTGTCCTAAATACACCGAAATAGGTGCGGTGTCATCACTTGCAAACAGCGGGACCTGATATCCTTGCCCTAACTGAGACTCAGGTCGATTCGTCAACTGATTCGACATATCTTCGTTGCTCAGGATACGACTTACATTCCTGATTCCGTTTTAAGGACGAAGTCTGCGTCTTCGCGCTGTCCGATCTGGCTTGCCAGAGGATGGAGGCGTTGGAACCCAATAACATGGACATCATATGGCTGAGAGTCATGCTGAGGAATTCTATTAAATTTCTTTGTTGTTTTTACCGCTCCCCGAATGATGATCGACCAGTGACTTTTTTCGAACATCTTTCACGTACAGTCGACTGGATACAGATCAACCAGTCGGCTTCTGAAATTGTCGTCCTTGGCAATTTTGATATACACAATTCCGGCTGGTTGGTACATTCTAACAAAACCGACGAGACTGGGAGGCTCGCGGAGATCCTCGCTGTTAGTCGCAAATTGACTCAACTTTTGGAGGAACCTACGCGAGTGCCCTATGCCGAGGTGATTATGGGAAAACCCTGGATCTGTTTTTGACATCCAAGCTGAATATTTATACCGTAGAGGTTGCTGCGTTAGTGGGAATGAGTGAATGAATAGAGGGCAGAACCCTCATTTTATTTCGCTTAGTACAAGACGTATAAACATATCAACATATAGACTTACGAACTACCTTAAAAATTAAAGCATGCTGGTTGGGGTGGGGGGCCAACTTTAAAGTAACTTAAAAATGGAATGGGGAACTAAACAAAGATGGATAGAATAATATTCTAACTGGTAGGACAGGGAAAGGCGAGGATAAGCCAGATGCTAGGGTGTGAGTATGAGTGTAGTCCGTGAGCGGGGTGGGATCAGGAAGGGTAAGAGAGGAGACGACGTTTGAAAGCGGGAGAGGTGAGATTGAAGTCAAAGAACGCGCGGTGAGAGTTTGCACACCCCTGCATTCGCGAAATGGGTTCATTAGAGCCGTAAAACGTGTGAAGGGCTGGCAAATAGAAGAGACAAGGGTTTCGCGGATTTCGGGGATTAGTGGAAAATGTGATGGAGGAGAGCAGGCTTGGGCAGTTGATTGATCCTGAGAGTAGACGGTGGGTGAAGAGGATATCGGCATGAATTCTGCGCTCTTCAAGTGTGTTGAGGTTAATTAGGTGAAGACGGCTCGTGTATGGGGGTAGAATCAGAGGATTTTTCCTATTCAATCCTCGGGGGGCAAAACACAAAAAACGACGTTGCACGCTTTCGACCCTGCGAATTTGGGACGAGTAGTGAGGAGACCAAACCTGACTAGCATATTCAAGAAGGGGGCGGACAAAGGCTATAAAGAGCGATCTGGAAACATAGGGATTAGAGAATTCTTCCGACCACCGTTTCACAAAACCAAGGACAGAATTGGCCTTGAGAATAATGTCATCAATATGTGGGATGAAATTAAGCTCCCTATCACATAAGATGCCAAGGTCACGAATCGTTTGTATAGGTGTTATCTGTTGGTTGAGTAAGACATACGAGCGTAGCGGGGAGGGGGATCGTTTACGGGAGAAGGTGATTGAGCGACATTTGGCAATATTTAGTTCGAGGCAGTTATTTGGGCAACAAGTTGAAAAGCTGTCGAGATCCATTTGGAGAAGTGAGGAGTCGACAGAAGAGCAGATCGTCTTGAAGAGTTTAGTGTCGTCCGCGTATAGAGAGATGGAGGAGTGCTTGATACTGGAGTCTATATCGTTAATAGTAATAATGAATAGGAGGGGTCCAAGATGACTGCCCTGGGGAACCCCTGACGTAGGAAGAAAAGGATTGGAGAGAGTGGATCTAAATCTGACACGATAGGTTCGATCGTTAAGATAGGTAGAAATCAGTAGAGGTTCGAAGCCAAGCGAGGATAGTTTGAAGAGGATGAGGTTGTGTGAAATTTGGTCGAAGGCCTTGCTGAAATCAGTTGTGATTACATCGACTTCCTTGCCGTTCTCTAAGGCACGGAGAGCGTGGGATGAGAATTCAACTAGATTGATGGTGGTCGACCTACCCGTAAGGAAACCATGCTGATTGCGTGAGATGATGGATTTGTAGCGAAAACTTAACGCGTTGTAAAGAATGCCTTCGAACAGTTTTGGAATATGTGAAAGTTTGGCGATGGGTCGGTAGTTACTAATATCCTTTCTCGGCCCCTTCTTATGTATGTGGGTGACAAAAGAGGATTTCCAAATATTTGGGAAGACACCTTGTGTAAGGGATAGATTGAATATCTTTGATAGCGGGAGAGAAAGAGAAGAGGAACATTTTTTTAAAAGGACAGCCGGGAGTCCATCAGGCTCAGGACTGAACCCGTCTTTAAGCAAGTTTAATTTTTCTTCAACAAGGTGATGCTGGACAATCTGAGAGATGAAGGGGCCTAAGGAGAATTCCGGTAGGTCTTTGAAGTAAGAGCGGTTAGGCTCGAAACAGTTATCCGTGAAGGATTTTTTAATGAAAGAAGCGAACATATTGGCAGTTGTTTGTGGGTCGGTTGAAGTAATCGTGTCATAGGTAAAGGAGTTAGGACAGGCGTCAGATTTCCGTTTATAGTTAATAAAGTGGAAAAAAGATTTGGGGTCATTTATCAGGTTGTTTTGTGTTTTTGTGAGATAATTGTAGTAAAGAGAGTTGTAAAACTCGGTGAATTTATAAAAGGAACCGAGAAAGTTGCAGTAGTCCAGGGAAGAGGGTGTTCTTAGGAAAATTTCAATTCAATTCAATTTTATTTGGTGGATAATTACATTTATGGTATATTTTACAACTAGTACTTAAGAGATTTAAGATAGCAATTCCTTTACAACTATAATCTTAAATCCATATAATGACAATAACTTAGGAAAATGTTCCACAAATTATTCCTCTTGTTCCGAAGAGTACGGAGTTTGCGGTTGTACCATGGAGGCGATGATACCGATGTCTTATCTCGAGAATAAGGGACTTATAGGGAAATGACATTGTACATTTCCTTATAGAGAACGGCAGTAGCTACCTCTAGGTGATCAAAGCGAAATGCGATTCTGCTAAGATGCTGATTTAATAGGCGAAAGTTAGCTTTGCGGAAGTTGTAGGAAAAGTTGACGTGGGTTGGTGAGGGTTGGGATAAGCTGTCACGATAAAGGGGTACGAGAAGCGGGGGTGGTTTGTCGATGGTGGAGAGGGGGTGAGAACTAAGAGCAACTGAGGAATTATAGGGGTCCGCTGTAAACACAAGGTCAAGTTGTCTCTTCATATGATTTGGCACATTACTTATTTGACGGAGGCATGAGCCGGTGAGACCATCTATGAAAAGACATCGAAGGGAAACTGAGATTACTGCTTGGTATCGGTCGCGCAACCACTTGCATTTCAAACGACGAGTCGACCGAAGCAGCTTCGCCATGTATGGAGGTATGGGGGTGCCAACTGGGACCATTTGTGAGAGTTCTTCGTATCCTTTCCGTGGTCAGAGTTGTGCTTTGGAGACTCGGATGTCGATGCATGCGCCGAGTCGGTCACGGAGACTATCTCGGGATGGAAATCTACATTTCACATTCCATCAAACGAAGTTCATCTGATAAAACTTGGTTTGATAAAAAACGCGAGCAGATTACAGCGGCAAAAAATAGGGGCTTTAAACAATGGCGATTCAATCCCACAGATGTTAACACAACGAATTTTATTAGAATCAGAAACGCGTGCAACCTGGCGATTGATACGGCGAAGAAGTGCCAACTGGTTCGCGTCCTTTCTCGTCAATAGCAAGCGCTGTCAGCAGTAACTTCCCTTCCTCCTCTTTTCCTAGGTTAGTGACGGATAGTGGGGACTGTGGGAAACGAAGTCGTGGTGCCAGCGTACGGAACGGGGTTCCACTTCGTCCCACGAATTGTTCGCTGGTCGGTGCACTGCTGAGAGATCGAAACACTGGTCGCACGAGTGAAAAGTATAAAAGAAAACACCCAGGAACTGCAGCTTGGAAATAAAATACACTGTCTATTTATTAAGAGGTTACTTTATTCTTCTTAATCGGTGTAAAACTATTTGTGGTACTTTTAAAACATATAATGAACGTTTACTAAATTAAATTAAGTCTTTGTCGCATTTTACAAGTCAATGTAGAGTTATACTAAGTTAGGTTTAAAACGTTCACGACGGATATACACGACTTCGATTATATTTCCGGAACACGTACGCAACACAAAGAGAGCACTCCTTCGGTGGTTGAGAATAGACTCTGGGACTGATGCGTCCCCGCGGCGCCACGGGGAGCAGGAGAAAAACCGACCAGCGTGGCTGGATGTTAAAATACGGCTCGATCAAGGTTTGGAATCTGGCTCTTGATTCGCCCTCGATTCGGTGGTGGTGGATATCCTCTTCGCTAAGGATATGTTTTTACTTACCAGAAGAGAGACGTAAAGTCTCTCTCTGTGGAACAGAAAACCAGATCTCGTAATAAAGATCCTGGTGGTACACATGTATGTGTGTACATTGGTTCATTCATGGGACAAAGCCATGAGAACGAAACTGAAACAAAGAAAGGGCATAATGTGCATCCATGAGATGTGAGTTTGGCTAAGCAAACAAGCCGAATCTCATTGGATGCTAATTGGGTTTGTGTTTGCTTATGTGACAAGGTCAATGGTAAACGGATCCAGGAATATGTAGGACAAAGAAAATTTATGATCTGAGAGTTCAACTGAGTAAACAAGTTGCAACTCATTAGATGGTAGATGCATTTGGAATACTTGAATGGTTTGAATTGTTTGCCGTATCGCCAGAATGCCTGTTGAAGGACAGCGTTCTTTTGTTTGTACATGGTACATGCTAGGGAATTAGTTTCAGCGTCTATTGCGCTAATTATATGCAGCTGCGTTGGACTGTTTATCGTTGGGTAAAAGGGTCGCCAGCCAATGTGTATGTAGGTAAATTGATTGTACACATGTTGAGGCTGGGAATAGCCAACTCAAGGTTAAGATTCCTTGATTATGCTGTTGCATTGTATGTGAACCGATGAGTTTTCTTTCAGGGAATTTATGATAAGTTTGGAGAGAATTCTTATAGGGAATTTTTAATTCGAATTAATGAATGAAGGTAAGAATCCTTTTCCAGAAGCTTTTAGCTAAATACGTTTGGTTTTTGTTGTGTGAAGCATTTACAGGTGCTTAATGCGATTGCATTAGTAGAAAGTTATGATGGATGGGTTGTAGTTGTGGGGGTTCTTCGGGTAAGTGTACAGTGGGGTTTGGCGGAATCGCCACAGGACTAGCCACAAATTCAAAAGATAAAGCTAATGTGTTCGCGAATACAAACCTTGATTCCTGTCTTTTGGAGCCACCTGTGATCGCGCCGATGCAGGATGTGAAGTTCCGTCACACTATTCAACGTATTTTACGTACCGTGGACTGTAGGAAGGCAACCGGCTTGAACAGAATACCATCAATAGTCCTTAAGAACTGTGCTCCAGAATTACCGCCGGTTTTTGGCATATTCTTTCGCTTGTCATATGCACGAAGGGCATTTCCTACTTGCTGGAAAATTGCTCGAGTTCAGCCAGTCCCAAAGAGGGGGAAAAGTGTCTCCCACAAAATTACCGGCCGATAGCATTACTGTCTATGTTGTCCAAGGTGATGAAAAAGGTCATCAATTCCAAGTTAAGTATGTGGAGCGCAACGGAGTCGTTAATGATCGTCAATATGGTTTCCGTCGCAGGCGGTCCATGGAGAACTTTTGACCCTTAGCACCGATATATGGATATCTGCGATTGAGCGGCATGGTGAGTCAAGGGCGGTCGCATTTTATATCTCCAAGGCTTTTGACCGCGTCTGGCACGGGGCATTGCTGAGCAAACTTCGTTCATATGGACTTTCCCATCAGCTTTACGACTGAACGAAGAGCTTCCTTGAAAATCGATCGATCGGCGCTGTTGTGGAGGGGGGCATGCTGAGTCAAGGGCGGTCGCATTATATATCTCCAAGGCTTTTGGCACGGAGCATTGTTACGATAAGGATAAGCACTGCAGAAGGAAGTAGCAGGTACCTGGGGGAAGTACCCAACAACAGCCACCCACCAGGTAGGATCAACTATTGGCACACATGAGTACCTCCTAAATTAACTATATATATTGTAGCGAGCTTAGGGTTCGCTGGATTAATTATTTTTAATAAATAAGTGCCATTAAATCGATTTGGAATTAATGTAACACTTTATTAGTCTTTTACTGCTTACTTCTTCCCCATCTGCATGCGACCTATTTATACCGTTTTTCTTCATTCCGATTCGGTGTTTCTCGTTTCCGCCCGTTCCGCAGCCTCGAATTTTCTATGGCTCATAGTCTCAAGTTTTCTAGTACTTTCTAGAATATACTAGTACTTTGTGTCGGACTTTCTAGAATATTCTAGTACTGATTGTCATATGCGTGACAACATATTGCAAAATTTTGATTGTGCGATCGAAACCTAACAGCCTTATGTTCACTTGAGTTATTTATGACATCTGCCTCATAATGCATTGCCTTACTCTGTTTGTGATAAGATCAAAAAACAATGGCAAAACGTGGACATTGTGCACACCAGTGCACTATTATGCGGCAATGTGCCAAAGCAAAGTAGCTGTCCTCATAAACAATAAGGACGGGTACAATGTATACATTAACGTGGATGCTTCGAGAATGATGATCGTGGGAATGTTTGGATACTGGGTAGGGACACCGGTGTTGCATATGTAAACAAGGCCAACGACTTTTGAGATCGAAGTTGTGGGGGTAGAAGTTTGGAAGTCAACGTATGACACAGGTTCATTCAATATCCCCGACTTTTGCTTCACGACGTCGAAAAAAGACGAATAAAAAGTAAACGCACTGTGGTCGTTTTATTCTGTTTTGATTTATGTTCTTTTTTTTATTTGTTGGTGTTTTTTTCTTACACTAAACTGTTCAGCTAATATCCATTCAGATTTGGCTTATATTAGAAACAACTGAATTTACTTACAAAACTGCACTAAAACTATATTTACATCATCATCATCATCGGCACTACGACCGGGAGCCGGTCTTGGCCTTATTTAGCAAGTCCTGAGGCTTTTTAAATTTTCCATAATGATTTGTTTTTTCCGGGCAAGGTCATTAGTCTATATTTACACTTATCAATTAATTTAGATGCTGAACTGAGAAATTTACTTTAATTCACAATCTTAAATGCGGCAATATTCATCGGCACTCGACTCGTTACGCGGTGTGACCGTACAGGCTGGTTGATGTAAAAGTTCTTTAACTCTGGTGATCTATACTGAAGAAGATTGGATAACGACTATGTAAAGCGGCGGCGTGACCAACCGCGATGATAAATGACAAGGGACTCTCGCGTGAACATTCGATGTAGCGTGTACACGCAGTGGTGGATGGACAACGACTGACTGGAATTAGGGATTTTTCTTTTGCACAACGATCAGCCAATGGTAATCGCGCTCTCTTGTGTTTCAATTCTCGACGCTCATCGAGGTGGATAAGTACTTGCGTATACATTCGACATCGATGGGCGTAGAAAGGGTGAAGAAATCAAAAGGAAAGCACAATAACCCAGGGTTGATCTGGCTTAGTGTGTGTGTATTAATGCAGCCTCTGAGGATGATCCACTGGCCTAGTGCGGTGACTGTGGTGACCTCAGAGTGCATTGAACTATGAAAAGGCAGAATTGTGAAGGAGAGGAAAATGTAGTTTGCGCTATTCACCTGTAAGAAGAGATCATTGATCCCAAGCGAATAGATGGTCTGGAAAAAGTCGAAGTGACGCTACTTTGGCTAGGGTAATATTATCGTGGGAAACACGCCGTGGAATTCGATAATTACCCAAGCCATTGGATAATGGTGCACCCGCGTCGTTTGATTCGACTTGTTGTTGCTAACCAACATGATTTGGAATTTCCGGTGGAAATCTCATGGGTTAGAGGACTGGAGTTGCCGTATGGCAACCTGCATAGAATAATGAATTCAGCTATGCGCCCTTTTAAAAACATGATTTCCAGATGAATAGGTTGGTAGGAGGAATTGGGGTTGGTTTGACACGCTGTTAGCGGTCGAAATAAGGCGGAAACAGTGGGTTGGTTCTTCATGTAGTATAGAGAACCCCCACAGTCATCTTCGATTAAGAAACAGTATTGTAAGTCAGATCGAACAAGGCAGTTCGTGCCAGGAATACAAAATTATAATGTTTTAAAACGAAGTTAAATGTTTCTTTATGTACTTGGTCGATTCGTGACTTTAACTCGCGGTCACACAAAATTGAGTCACGCAATCAAAAAACCATCTGAAATGTTTTTTAGTTCCAAATCTTATCTTTTTAATGCCATCTAGCGTCACCCGATCGCACATATACAACGCGAGATACAGATTACTAAAACCATCCATTGGGAAAATAATGAATTTCTTTCTAATACTGTAATATTACATTTGAAATTTGGTATTTATTATATTATTTTATGTTATTCGTGCGTCTGCAATCCGCTTTTGTCATGGCTATACCAGAAATGACTAATGACCTTGCCCGGAAAAAAACAAATCATTATGGAAAATTTAACAAGCCTCAGGACCTGCTAAATAAGGCCAAGACCGGCTCCCGGTCGTAGTGCCGATGATGATGATGATATCAGAAATAAAGAAAGACGATTCCGGAGACGGTACAACCAAGAGTTGTACGCGATCTACCTTGAAGCTAATATTGTAAGCAAAACAAGCTCGGTAGACTCCGGTGGGCGGGACACCTAGCCCGAATGAGCGGAGAGGAGCCTGCCCGGAAAGTCCTTTGTGGCAGGATTTGTGGAAGGAGTCAACGCGGCAGACCTTGTCTGCGATGGAGGGATGGCGTAGACCAGGACGCCCAGAGCCTGGGAGTACCAAACTGGATGACAGCGGCTCGAAATCGGGACCGATGGAGAGATTTGTTAAATAAGGCCGAAACCGGATCCCGGTTGTAGTGCCGATGATGATGATGATACCAGAAATAAGCTTAGTTCTATTTTCATTCATTTTATGTTGAATCTCGTGAAAACGAAACAACTAAAAAAAGTAGACACACCGTTATTAAAGAAACAATTTATTAATTTGTAATAAATCGATACAACAATGTAGCTCTCGAAAATCTTCTTACAAAAGACGAATATCTCCAAAGTGATTATTATTTTATAAAGAAATAAAGTTGGTTGCGCCGTTGGCATGCTCCTCTAGAACATTCAATTAATGATGAGCTTCAAAACTCCTCAGTCTCTGGTAGATCACATAATAATAAGACATTGTAATTACCACGATTTCCAATGTAAGTGAAATGTTATTTCTCAACATCGGTTCACAGTAGCTTTTCTCCTTCTTCTTTCTTGTCCATAATCATATTGTCCCTTTTGTAGTTATACTGAAATCCTTTTTAACCTTTTGAAATTCAAATTTAAATGCCAAATTGGAAACGAAAATAAATAAACTCCAAAAAAATCTTCAAAGTAACTTGGAAACAGAACTTATAAAACTCAAGTATAATCTTCTGTGAAAATCTGAAAATAAGTACAACTTTTTTCTTTGTTAGACGCATTCCTTGAGAATATCCTCCGGAATATCGGATATCTGCATTTTATTATCCTTGCACGACGTGATTATCTATAATTATATAATAAAGTAAATATTTTTAGCAACTAAAACAGAAATTTAACGAGCATACCTTTCTACCCGCTATTTCAATAGCTGTAATTATTCCTCCCGATCCCGGAAATTCGCCTATTTTCCGACCCGTCTGTTTATCTATGACATGTATAAGTCCATCGTAGCATCCAGCAAATAAGTACTTCTCTTTATATATTTTTATTACAGCAGGTCCGTAGCCACACTTAAATTTAGCCATTCGTGTGCCAGTCTATAAAGAAATAAGGTTTTAGACAAAACGACTCGTTTGCTCGAAACCAGTACCGTGAAATTGTATTTTAAGATTTCGTTCCCCTGAGTTCCGCAGTATATTTGACCTTCATCTAGGATCAGGTTATAAATATTATAGGTCTCTTCGATTTCCAATGATCTCAGCAGAAGACCGTCCATGGCATCCCGGAAATCCACGCGGTATCCTTTTGAAGTAACAATAATAATTTTCCGAGGTCCCTCCTTCGTAGCTTTAATAGCTGTGATTGCTAAGTCCGATGAGCAAAGTGATTGGGGTGTATCATTAATCTAAAAATACACGAAAAAACAATTAGGCATAAACGAGGACAAATGCGAATGTACTGGGACCTAGACAATATTCAATTTGATGCCGATTTAAAAATACTAATTGATACAAACTGTCCGTTGATTTCGAATCTGTGGAAGATTCAGTAGAGAAAGTATTTGGTTTAGGACCATTCTAAGCAAACTCAATTCCTTTTTCCGGAAATAGTAACGAGTGATGTACAATGTCCCATCTCTAACATAATCATAATTATCATTAACCTTTACATGATACTAGTTTTTACTATTTATTGGCCTGTAGGAACCCGGAAGTTCATAGCCTCACCGACTCGACTCTGTCATCGTTCCCTGTCCTGTGCACTCTCCTTCCGCGCTTGACCATCCAATCCGATCTCCTCAAGATCAAACCTTACATTGTCCTCCCATGTCCGTCGGGGTCGTCCTGCCGGTCTGTTTCCCGTTGGTCTACAGTCAAGAATTCTACGCATGGTCCTATCGTTGCCCATTCACGCCACATGTCCGGCCCATCATCCGGCCATTAATCTTCACGACCTGATTACTCTCACTATTGTAGGTTTGCGGTATAGCTCTTCCAATTCGCGGTTGAGGAGTTTCCTCTCCGAGACATAGCAAAGTTTTCAAAGATGTAAAAGATACATCCTTAACGCCAGTTTTCACCTCAGGAACGAGTGACGAGAGGAAACATCGGTTTACCGCCACAACAGCAAATCATATGTGACATAGTAGTAGTGCATCAATAGTTGCTACATAACATCAATTTCACCAAGCGGGACGTAACAGGGCGGAGTATATATCAGATATTGTTAAAAGCAATGCCGAAAAATGCTCTCCTCCCCGAATATCATAACCACAGGCACCAAATACACCTAAAAACCTACAGTGACCGAAATTCCGACGTGGCATGACCGAATTCTCAACAAACGAAAACTAAAAATCACTTTTGCCTCAGTGTAACCATAATTTATCCCTTCATCTCTAACATATTCATCAACCGAAACCTCCACCAGTCTTTCCTATCTCATCTCACTCCCCTAAAAATTATTGCAATCATCATCATCAACAGCAGCAGCAGCAACACCAACAACCTCAACAAAACCCATCAAGTAATCACTATAAGTGCCTATCAAAGCCCAAACAACTCTCCATGTAACAACTTTTATAGTCATGTCCTTTCCCTTCACCATTCTAACAAAAATAGCCCGCAACCAGATCAACTTCCGTATGGGTGGGAACCAAGAAATGCATGTCATAAACATTCCGAAAGATGTTCCCCTTGCAGAGAGCTTTACTCTAACATGACGTATACGTACCAATTGGAAGAAAAACGCAATGTTTATAAGGAATAAACAAAAATGAAAAACATGTATGAACCCATCATTGTATGTGCATAAAAGCCGCAGTCGATTCCTGGATCCCTCACCAGCCTTACCCAATACACAGTATTGACTCCGACCAAGCCTCGGTTCGATATCCTGCGTTTCAAGTAATCATATGAGAAGAAGTAAACCGTGTTGGTATCATGTACAACCGGCAAAACACACACGAAATCATCATTCTTGAGCATCGAATGTAAACCGTATTACTAAGCGATACTGACAACCGAATGCGACCCTCATCAGCCGGTCGCATGGCCTCGTCACTTCAAACTGCCTGCAGACGTTTTGATCCTCGGTCCGCACACTTAAGGAGTTATATCTATGGACCCTTTTTCCATTTTTTTTTTTTAGCTTAAATTATATTTAAACATCCCAAAAATGATATCCAAAAGGAATTCAACGTGGGAGAATGTTTTTTCTATTTTTTTAAAGCTGATTTCCGCAACAACTTTAAAGGCTCCGAAACGTTCGAACAAGCCGCTTCGCTTTTCGCAGCGTTTTGGAGCATCAAACCGGTCGATAATTTTTATTCAATACAGGTGAGTTATACTTTCATCAAATACGTAGATGGCGTATTTTTTAACTTTTACTTTAGAGAAAGATAGCATGAGAAGTTGAAATGATCATTGGACTACAGCAAGACTACAGCTAAACGTACACTACGTGTTTTTCGTGGACGCCACGTGCTAGCCCCACATTTACGTTATTAATATTCATCATCATCATCATCGGCACTACAAGCGGGATCCGGTCTTGGCCTTATTTAGCAAGTCCCGAGGCTTGTTAAATTTTTCATAATAATTTGTTTTTCCGGGCAAGGTTATTAGCCTTGCGCCGAAAAAGTGATTAATATTGCACAAAATAAAATAGAAATGAGTGAAAAAGTGTATCAAGGCAAAAAAGGAAGTCGTCAATCGACATCTCGTGCGTCACGAAGTAAGATCCCACATCGCAAACCGCCGAATCGTCACGAATTTGAAAACGACTTTGTGGAAGTTTCTCGGCTCGGTAAAAAAATAAAAACATCGACCTCGAAGGATGAGACACCGGTTGATTCTTCATTTGGGTATAGAATCATTAACTTTGTACCTGTTTTCATGGTGTTGGCACAAGTTTTAGTGAGCAAGTGTGGCGGCAACGTTGTATTTTCGGAAACAGTAAGCGTGGCCTCAGTTTCAAAATTGTTGTGACGTGCAGCGAATGCGGAGACACTTTGATTGACTCTTGCCGAATGATTGGTCGAAATGCTTATGAGGTCAACAGGTGTCTTATTTTTGTGATGAGATTAATTGGTGTTGGACTGAACGGAATAAAAAAATTCTGTGCGTTTATGGGTTTTCCAAAACCACTTTTCCAGAGTACCTACGAGGGTGTTATAAAAACCATCAAAGAAGCCACCGATGCCTTGAAATGTAACTCTTTACGAATGGCTGCTGACGAAGAAAAGAAAATATCAGAAACAATGGCCAGACCGAAGGACTTACCGTGTCGGGAGACAGATCATGTTTCAATTCCGTTGTTTGGGAAATTCTAGGGAAATTTTTTTTTTTCTTTCAAAATATTGGCCATCGGTTCCTACACGATTCGCCCATCTTTCAGGTAATTTATGAATAGCATGCCAGAAAAACTGATTGTCTTTCGCGGCAAACCTTTCGCCGTGCCATTTTTCAACTTCCCCGAAATCGCTGAAGTGCTGTTCTGCGACCGCGTACCCCATTGATGCAAAGAGGTGATAGTCAGACGACGACAAGTCTGGCAGGTACGGCGGCTGCAGAAGGATGTCCCATCCAAGCGATTTCAAGGTATCTTTCTCTAGTTTTGCTGCGTGACGGCACGTTGTCGTGTAACCAAATCACTTTGCCATGTCTCCTGGCCCATTCCGGTCGTCTTTCGACTAATGCTTGGTTTAAATAAAGCATTTGTTGACGATAGCGTTGTGTATTAACGGTTTCGCCGGGCTTCAAGAGGTCATAATATACAATACTGCTCTGGTCCCACCACATACAGAGCATGGTCTTCCTGCCGAAGCGATTTGGCCTTGGCGTGGAAGGACCAGCTTCGCCAGGTGAAAGCCACGATTTTGTCCGCTTCGGGTTCTCAAAATAAATCCATTTTTCGTCACCCGTCACAATTCGATGCAAAAATGATTTCCTTTCGTGGCGTTGAAGCAGCATTTCACAAGTGACTTGGCGATTATCCATTTGACGTTCATTCAAATCGTGCGGCACCGATTTATCGAGTTTATTGATTGCTCGTTAACGTCTGCTGCATTGCTCGTAAACGTCTGCTGATTGTTTCTTGTGACACATGTAATGCTTCTGCTAATTGCCGTTGAGTTTGGGTTGGGTCATCTGTGGCGGTTCCCCCAAACCCCACGGTACGCTTTCCTTAAAAACCCCCATAACACTCATCTTCCCATATAATTTCACCAATGCAATCGCATTCGGCACACAAAACGCTGCACGCATTTAAGAGATCAAACCCATGATCTTAAATTCCTTGTTAAGAAAACTTACCATCATGCATCTCTTCGCATACAATTTTCTGTAAGAATTCTTCATGACCTTTTTAGGAATTACATAACTCCCATTGTTTCCCGCCAATGCATTTGCATTTGCTCCAGAAAACATTTCCTTTTCCAAGGACATGTAATACTTTCAAGCATTATCTGAAATTCCTAAAATTGTTCCTTAATGTGCATATGCACCATGAGTACCAAACATTCGGCACCCTTTGTCTGAGTTAAAATACTATGTCGACCAGCTTGTTTTTATAGCTGCAACACTAGCGATTCAATAGACAAACAATCATGCATTTCTTTCGTCGCCACCACGAATTGCTTGGCATACCTAAATGCAAGCAAGGGATACGTTTCGGCAATTAACCCAAGATACGATATACAATTTCCATTGTGTAAAGTATTGTATCCCATTAACACCTTTTTACCAACGTCCGTCATAGCGACACTGCATAAACATGACCCTCATTACGGAGCGAATCATATGGTCGCCTTTTTCCTTAAATTTCCCTTTGTAGCGAAATCATCTCCGCATGGGATGATGATCGCAGAGTCGAATTTCATCTGCTGACCACGCTGGTCGCCGAACTCCCGCTCTCCGCCGGTTGCGGGGATGCGTTAAAATCGTAGTCGCGAGTGTCCGTGAATTTAGTTTTGAGTTACAGTAGCAGTGAGTGAGGGTCGTCAATCGTGTCTAATGTCTTGCGACGGTAGTTAACTACTTTAATGAGAGTCCTTGCGTTCGTGTGTAACAACAATTCATTACAGTTCACTTAGATTAAAAAAAAAAAACACGAAATAAACTATATCCATACAATTAAAAGAACATTTACTTGTAAAGCAGTGCGTTTCATTTACCTTCCTTTCTGGTGTGTTTTGTGGCGGAGTTTTACTCCAGGTGTTGAGAACCATTGGTGAACAGATTTCTTCTAGTGAAGTGACGGCTCGGTTTGACGAAACCTTGATCGAACAGTGAAGAGTTGTGATGGAGGAGGGAGGGAAAGGAGTACCCATGCAAGTACATACTCCCGCCCCACACATCAACCAATAACTCCTGCAATTGGTCGTCTTCACATTTTTGTGGTCTACCAGAGCGCTCACTGTCTTTCACATTGAAATCACCATTTTTAAATTGTCGAAACCATGTTTCACTTGTTTTAATTGATGGAGCGTATTCATCATACGTTTCTACCAGCAAACGATGGCCTTCAACAGCCTTTTTCTTTTGATTAAATAAGAAAAGCAATGCACGCCGCAAATGTTCTTTTTCAGGCACAAAACTCGTCATGATCACTAATCGATAAAACAAAGGCGATAGTTTTTGGCGGATTCAACTTGTGTGTGTTGTTTGTAGTTAAATCTCAGACGAACAAAATGACGTATGTGTCAAATTAATACGCTGCGTACTTTTCGCTGGAGCCATCTCTTAGTTAAACCGGATATCTCTTAGTTAAACTTATACATATGGTACACCTGGTATAGCGCCTAAAACAATATCAAGTGGCAAAATCATACTGGACGTAGCAACTAATCTGGCTGTGATAACGTACAAGGATGGCTTTTTCATGGAATACTGTTTGTAACGGAAGTTTTAGGGTTAAAACTATGAGACCTATAATTTCTGTCGGAAATCTATGAACACCGAGTTAAAGCCAATAACCGTTATGTATCGCAAAACTGGAAGCCGGCTCGTTGGCATCGCGATTGCTAGGAGGGATAGACAGTGGCAAGTGATCCTGAAAGAAGGTCGTGGTGAGAGGGGGTGGTGGTCAATAGATCAGAGTGTGCAGTTTCTAACAGATACACGCACAATATTCCTCCCCTATCCGCCCAGTCATCTTCACCTTCCGGGTTTTTTTTCTCCTTCTTACTCTAGATTTAAGATAGTCTGTAAGGTTTTTATATTAATTTAATTTAAGTTAATTTAAGCTTGCATTAAGCTAAATAAATGAGGGTTCTGCCCCCACTAAACTTCAAACTTCAAACAGTGAAGAAAGAAAATTCGAATAAGCAAAGCATCAGAGCCCTATACCATAGCAAAAAAATATCAATTCCACACCAGTTGAGTGTACTTGAGAATAACGATCGAATTCGAAATGCGACTACTTTTTTTTTTTTTTAATTTTTTATTACACTTCTCTCGGAAGAGGCGAACCTATAGCGCCGAGTGGGGGCCCCGAGATGCGACCAAATAACTGTTGCAGTTCTTCTTGAACAGTTGCAGGTTGTAACGCTCCGGGAACACTTACGTGGGAAGGGAGTTCCACAGCTTCCCCGCTCTGTAACCGAACGAGTTCTGATGCAGGGATGTTCGCGCCGTCGGGAGATGAGCCGCAAACTGGTGCGATCCGTCGGATTGTCTTGTGGAGCTCGAGGGCATGTTTAGGGGCCGAGCTCCAAACATGAGAGCAATATACGAGCGCTGGTCTAATTTGGGATTTATACAAGAGAAGAAGTTGGGCCGGAGTAAAATATTTCTTGGCTGTAAAAAGATAGGTCAGTTTTCCAGAGGCTGACCTGGCGATGCTCGACTCGTGTTAATGCCACGATACATTCTCACAGACCGTAACGCCGAGCAATTTCAAGCTTTCCCCAGATTTGAGGGCCTGGCCATTCATCATCAGCTGTGGAACCGACCTTAACCTACGGAGAGCGAAGAAACGTAAAAAACAACGTTGAATGCTCTCGATTCTGCGAATGTGTGTCTGCTGATAGGGGGACCATACCTGACCAACATTTTCGAGTAATGGATGGACAAATGACACGTATCGTATGTATCCGGACGACATATGGGCTGAGGCATTCTTTAGAGTACTGTTTTACAAATCCATGGGTTGAGTTGCCCCTAAGATTCATCGTGTTCCTTAAGTTCCTTATTATTATTATTATTATTATTTATTATTTATTGGCCTGTAGGAATGCGGAAGTTCATGACCTCACCGACTCGACTCTGTCATCGTTCCCTGTCCTGTGCACTCTCCTTCCGCGCCCGGCCATCCGATCCGATCTCCTCAAGGTCAAACCTAACATTGTCCTCCCATCTCCGTCGCGGCCGTCCTACCGGTCTCTTTCCCGTTGGTCCGCCGTCAAGAATTCTACGCACAGTCCTATCGTTGCCCATTCGCGCCACGTGTCCGGCCCATCTTAATCGCGACTTGATTCCTCTCACTATTGTAGGTTTGCGGTATAATAGCTCTACCAATTCGTGGTTATGGAGTTTCCTCCATTGTCCTTAAGTTCCTTATCACATAAAATACCAAGATGGCGATCCATGGGTTGAGGCATTCTTTAGACCACTGTTTTATAAATCCAAGGGTTGAGTTGGCCCTAAGAATCATCGTGTTCCTTAAGTTCCTTATCACATAAAATACCAAGATGGCGGATATATTGGACGATGGTGAGGATTTGGTTAGAGAGTAGGGACGGGGAGGCAATCGATGGCTTCAGAGATTTCATCATCATCATCGGCACTACAACCGGGGTCCGGTCTTGGCGTTATTTTAGTAAGTCCCGAGGCTAGTAAAATTTTCCAACTTGATTTGTTTTTTCCGGGCAAGGTCATTAGTCTTGCGCCAGAGTCTACCCGTCTCCCGCGCGACAGGCAGAGATTTACTGTGTGATTTTTACTGAGGGTGGGATGAGACGGTCGAAAATTGCTAGAGTGACAGTTAACGAGGGGTTGCGGGTGGCGGTGGGGAGGGGGGGGGGGGGGGGGTGTTGGCTGGAAGTATTGTATTATGGACGATAGATGACTAGATCGAGCTGATAGAGAAGAAGGTCTTGGAAAGAATTAATGGGATCTGAGAAAATTTGTATACTTGTCTCCTGTTTTAAGGGCAAGGGGTGGGATAAAGCGAGCCAGAGATGCATAAGCTACGAATTCTAGCCGTTGCCAATGGTAGTATTTGGATTAAACGAAACTCTATTACCAAAATGTTTGGTGAAAGTCACCTTTAATACATTTCTCCCGACGTGTGACAATTTTTTTTTTATTTCGTCACTGAAAAAATCCTTAGACTTTTCTTCGAATCCGTGACTTGACAGCGGCCCTCCCCTCATCATCCGAGATGTAATGATTACCCTTGAGGTCTCTCTTGAGTGGAGGAAAAGAATAAAAATCGCATAGCGCGAGATCAACGGAATAAGGAGTGTGGAATCGGTTCAAAAGTTTGTTTGCGTCCATAAGACCGAACGAAAAACCCATCATGCACAGACTTTAAGGTACCCCAATTGTTAAATAATAAAGCCAACACGTTCCTTGGGTATTTCCAGCATGCGATACGATTTGGAGTGATGCGCCGGTCATTTTTAATCAAATCGTTGACGAAATTGGGATGATTATCGTATGTGGCAGTGATCGGCCGTTCGCTGTGTGTCTCATCAACAATTGTGGCTTTTCGAGGTTTGCGACTACGTATTTTTATTGCCCCTCGATTTATAGTACACCTATCAACAGCATCGTTACCATAAACGGCCTTTAAACGATGATGAATTTCGGTAGGAGACACTTTTTCAGCTCTTAAAAATTCGATACCAGCACGCTATTTAAGACGGGTTGAAGAAATAGCACCAGAAGACGCCACCGTACTTCCCGCTGTCAAAAGACAATGGATGAACACTTGACCTCGGCCTGCGAGTGCGTATTAAGAGGGAATATTACTTCCATTTGGGGCCAAGTGCGCTTTTGAAGGTCATTTCATTCGCGTTCTGCAAGCAAGTTTTACTTTTCAGCCTACCCTCGTACAAAATATCATTGATATCATTGATCACGAATAGGCACTTGTGTAAACATAAGTTGCTCAAATTTACCTCCAATTTGTTAGTAAGTTGATTGGTGAGTTAGTTGATTGATGACTTAGTTAAGGTTGATTGATGATTTAGTTTTAGTTGATTGATGATTTAGTTAATAAGTTGATTGGTGGAACGATTATATTTATTCTTCAGGATCTATTAAATGTAATTATCCCAAGTCACATATTCCGTATTCGGAGCTATGTTTGTATCGTCGGCTTTCAAGTCTGAGACCGATCTCAGATTCAATGCTCCCAATTAATCATGTAATTTATACTGCAACTATACGGAATGTGCTCCATGTCAATTGCGTTAATCAACAATTACAATATTGAAATACTGTGATTAAGCACGATGTTGGAAACGAAATACACTTTTGATCTCAGTATTTTTAATGTATTATTCAAACCAAGTTCATAAATTGTCCCTAATATGACGTCCATACATGTTAAAATAGAAAAGTGAAAGAAAAAACACTTTTCAAGACATTAGTGATGTTAGATATACACTTATAATAATTTTGGTAAGGAATTTGAGTCACATAAATTGTAGTGATAAGATTTGGATAAACATAGAAAAACATATTAAAAATTGGCTGTATCTAAATAATAGGTGCAGCATCTCTTAAAGGACGTTTAGATTACATCCGGAGAAAGTGTGGCCAATCATGTCGGAACGGGCTAAAAATTAAGTATAAAAATAAATTTAAAAACGACCCATCGACCTTCACGGTCGAACAGGAAAAGTCAAATTCAACCGTCGAAGGAGATGAATGGAAGAGAAGAATTCCTCGACGAAGGAGTCGAAATTTAATCGCCGACGAAGACTGATATTAAACAGAGTTCGAGTTCATCGGAAGTGGGTCGCATGGCACTTCTTTTGGTGGAATAGGTTTGAAACCGTATATTTGGAAGTTTCAATCTGGAGATGATAATCGCCCAGATACCGATTGACGCCGTATCTCATGTCGTTCTCGACCAAGTCATACAATATCATCTCTTGATTGGAGGACAATGATCTGATCTTATGGAAATCCGTTTGGGTAGAAGGAAAGCTACGTGTCTCCAAAGGGATGAAGACCAGGAAATAGAAAGTAATTGTACCATAGCATACAGGAAAGAAATTCTAAGAGTGTTGGTCTAGACAAAGCCCGTCATTTAATCCTTTAACACTTCATATTAAGCATATGACATTGAAGAAACGAGTAGAAGGGTGGGCTTAGCGATAGTATTTGTTAATCAAATTCTTCATTCCCCTAAAATCTAACTTTTTTTGCGCACGAAAGTGGATTTTGAAGTATCCTTAAACGTCAGAGCACAGTGCAAGCGGATGGAGAGGAAGCGGATAAGGAAATAGGGGTGTCGTGTATATTGGTCTTGAATGTCTGGACATCACAACGACCAGGAAACCCATGATCAGGCAGAGCATTCCGCATTCGTGTGGTTCGGCTAAAGAAGGCCTATCTATGTTTATTTGGGCGCCTGAAGTTGACGCAACGCTAACAACCTTGCCCATAAAAATAAATTATTATGGACAATTTTACAAGCCGCGAGACTTGCTAAATAAGGCCAAGACCGGATCCCGGTTGTAGTGCCGATGATGATGATGAAGTTGGCTTTCAACGTGAACTGATGCGCATTCACAGATTGACGCGGGAAAATGTCTGAGGAGGCGGAACACATTGAGGAAGTTCAGTTGAGCAACGACCGTGGTAATACCTATAGAAAAGGGATAGGCATGATACGTTGCGCCTATGTTCTAATGACAGAATTAAACGACTCACAAACTAAGAAGCTACTGTTCAAATTTCAAGTCAAAAATTACAAGCTCCGCACTAAACTCGCAAATCAGCCAAAGTCGTTCTCAGTTTTCGCCGACCAATGTCCCAATTTTCCCTTTGGACATTGGCTTTGGACACTACGCGCCTAATTGTGGACACCGGCCCTCAGATCAGCCTCTTAAAGCTGAAGGCACTCCACTCAAAATATGTGGTGGATGCCCAAAAAAACAACGATCGTCCAGACGCGTTTTGGTAAAGGCAACTCAAGGGGATGCTGCTATTGGGAATTTCATGTTTAGTGAGGGCAGAACCCTCATATATTTAGCTTAGTACAAGCGATAAACCTTAACATCTTAAAACTAAAAAATATACAATATGGTTAAAAAAAAAAGGGGGGGGGGGGTTATGTTTGACGAGTTGGTTACTGGGTTTATCCACCAATTATTACTCATTTATTTATTTAGCTTAGTACGGGTTGTAAGAGTGTAGACGGAGAATGGGCGTGGTCAGGAGGGGAAAGAGAAGAGATGAAGTTTGAGAGCAGTAGAGGTAAAGTTGAAATCGAAGGAGGTAGGGTAGGAGTTTGCCCACCGCAGCATTCGCGAAATTGTTTCATTAGAGCCGTAAGAAGTGTGGTCGGTGGGCAGATAGAAGAGACTAGGGTTTCGCAGTTGACGGGGGTTAGTGTGAAGTGCAATGATGGAGAGCAAGCTTGGGCAGTTGATTGTGCCTGAAAGGAGACGGTGGATGAAAATATATCGGCATGAGTTCGGCGCTCCTCAAGTGTGTTGAAGTTGATCAGATGGAGCCGGGTTGTGTATGGGGGGAGAATCCGAGGATTCACCCAGTTCAGTCCGCGGAGGGCAAAACGTAGAAAATGACGTTGCACGCTTTCGATTCTGCGGATATGGGAAGAGTAGTGTGGAGACCAGACCTGACTGGCGTATTCAAGAAAGGGGCGGACGAAGTTGCACCAAGAAATTCCCCGTAGCTTCCAAGTAATACACTCCTCGCCGGGGCTGTCAGAAGACTGTTGGGTAGCGGGACGTTAGTCACAAATTCGAAAGATAAAGCTAATGTGTTCGCGAATTTATGTTCCACGAATTCAAACCGAGATGCCAGTCTTTTGGAGCCACCTGTGATCGCGCCGGTACGGTCTTCGATGCGGGATGTGAGGTTTCGCCCGCGTACTATTCAACGCATTCTACGTGGACTGGACTGTAAGAAGGCAACCGACCCGGCGGAATATCAGGAATTGTCCTTAAGAAAAGTGCTCCAGAACTATCGCCGGTTCTTGGCTGACCCTTTCGCTTATCTTATGCACGGAGGACATTTCTTACCTGCTGGGTGGTGGCTCGAGTTCAGCCGGCCCCAAAGAGGGGGAAGAATGTCTCCCACAAAATCACCGACCGATAGCATTATTGTCTATGTTGTCTAAGGTGATGGAAATGGTCGTCATAGCCGAGTTAATTAAGTATTTGGAATGCAACGGACTTCTGAATGATCGTCAATACGGATTCCGCAGCAGGCGGTCCGCGGCGGACCTCTTGGCCCTTATAACCGGTGAGTCGAGGGCAGTCGCATTGGATATCTCCCAGACTTTTGACAGCGTCTGACACGGGACATTATTGAGCAAACTTAGATCAACGGAATTTCCCAGCAACTTTGCGACTGGACGAAGAGCTTCCTCGAAAATCGATCGATCCGGGTTGTTGTAGGCGGCGAGTCTTCAAATCTGTATCCTGTTAATTCCCCGGAGTGTCTCATGGTTCTATTTTGGCTCTAACCTTGTTTTGGTTTCATATAAATGATTTGCTGGAGTCAAGGTATAACAGAATGTTTAGTGTTGCGGATGATAGTACGTTTGTTTCCTCTTTTTCCAGTGATCACCCGATTAATGCATCAAGTCGCATCAGCTGAGATGTAGCCAGATCGACTCACTGAATCAGGATCTGGATAAGGTCATGCAGTGAGGAAAGGCCAATCTTGTCGACTTCAATGCAACGAAGACACAATATACAACATTCACAAAGAAAAGTGGAGCATCGATTCCAGAGCTGATGATGAGTGGCCAGGCCCTCGAATCTGGGGAAAGCTCGAAATTGCTCGGCGCCACGGTCTGGGGGGGATGTATCGTGGCGTAAACACGTGTCGAGCATGGCCAGATCAGCCTCTGGAAAACTGAGTTATCTTTTTAGAGCCAAGAAATATTTTACTCTGGGCCATTTTTTTCTCCTGTATAAAACCCAAACTAGACCCGCGCTCGAATATTGCTCTCATGTTTTGAGCTCTGCTCTGTGTTTGGTGGGACCAGAGGGGGATGGTGTATCATGAACTTCTAAAACCCGGTGAAACTGTTGATGCGTAACGCTACCGACAACAAATGATCAATTCGCACCATGTATTGCTCGCAAAACGGCCAGAATGGGCCACAAGACACGGAAAGGTAATTTTGTTGCATAATAATGCACCGAGTCATACAGCAAAACCCGTCAAAGAAACAATAAAAGCTCTCGGCTGGGAAGTGTTACCCAACCCGCCGTATTCACCAGACTTGGCACCTTCCGACTACCATTTGTTTTCATCGATGGGACACGCATTGGCTGAGCTGCATTTCAATTCCTACGAAGTAGTCGAAAATTGGGTCTCCGAATGGTTTGCCTCGAAAGACGACCGGTTTTATTGGCGTGGTATCCACAACTTGCCAGAAAGGTGGTCGAAATGTGTAGAAAGCAATGGCCAATACTTCGAATAAAATGTTTTTGACTTTCCCAATTTTTTTTTTTTTTTTTTTAACAAAAAACGCTCACTTCAAACGGGTACACCTGGTAGTTACCAGCGCGCCTTATATGCCATTCGATTTCCTTTTCGATAAGTACACTAGTTTGACAAAACTTCTCAGCGTCACTGCTACAGCTCTGCGTGCCATCTCGGTCTTCAAGAAGCTTCCAGATTCTCAGCTCAACATCAACCCGCTCAATCCAGCTGATTTACAATCAGCCCCAACATTTTGGATTCGATCAACTCAAAAGGCGTATTTCTCTTTAGAGATCCCCAAGTTATCACAAGGCAAGTCTTTACCTCATTCCCCTGCTCTAACTCGGCTCACAGCACGCATCGATCACATTGGACTTCAACGAGTTGGTGGTAGTCTACAAAACTCAGAGTTGGACGCAGATAGCACAAATCTACTATTGCAATATTGGAGAATACTGGAAAATATTCGCCCAACAGAAGGAGTTACGTTTTTCCACACAAAAAAAAAACCCGAATCCCCGCGGCATGGAAGTTGTTAACATTTTTTTCTGCGATAGGTTGCACATTAAGTGAATAATATATTCTTAACCCAAGAGTTTCGAATGATCCAAACAGGGACCTGAAATACTCAACAACATGCCGGGTGTTAAAACCATTTACCGGATAGTCGTTGTTGCAGCCATGAACTCTATTGCACTCTCAGGTACTTTGACTCGTCGATCCAACGAAGTGAATCCTGAGAAAAACTCATTTATTATAATTTCGCTTTTTTCTTTTTAAAACACTTTTTACGAACTGTTTTTTTTCCAAAGTTCTACGGCGCCATTGATTTAGATTACTTTGTGAATATAAATCCATTCGGCAATAGTATGCATTGGTGTTGCATCGTTAAAAGGAGTCTCATCCTGTGAGAATATTATTTTTAGTGTGTTCTCGTTGCGCCACAATGCCAAAGCACCCTATTCGATGTTGTTCTCGACCAATCAGATATTTATATAACGGTAAATTGTACATAAGGGCATGGACCAACCAAATACCAGCCCCATTTATAGTTGCATCACAAGAGAAAAAAGCTTCATATATACTTAGCGTGGTACGTCCCACGACTTGTACTCGATGCCTTATGTCCTTAACAAGGAGTCCATAATGTATTTGTTCTTTTTGTTTTTGGACTATTCAGGGAATAAGAATGCATTTGGCATTGTTCCAGGTTGTAAAGGAAAGACGTCCTCTTTACGAAATCGAACGATAATGTCCTTTATTCGTGCTGCATCAATGTGTGCAAGTGAGCACTTTAGCAACATCAGCACATACTGCAAGGACATAGCCACGAGTGCGATAGATTCAGCGCCTGCGCCCTACGAATGGACTCCACAACTTGTACGTAAGCTTTACCTTGCACTTTACTCGTGAGTCTAAAACGATTTTCTGATGCTTTCGTTTGGCTATTACTTTTTTTCCTGTTATTTCGTGCGGGTGCCCTTTTTCCTTGGAAGGAACGACTAGCGAAGAGGTGTGTTTGAAACGCCCTTGTTGTGGGTGGAGGGAAGGCAGATGCAACTGCAGCATGCGCTCCTTCGCTGGTCAAAGCGCTGTGAAAATTTGATTTGTTTGCAATGTTTTGACAAATGATGTCCTTTTGGGAAGTTCCCTCCCTTAAGCAGTGGTTCACGTGGCGGGGTTGATGCAAAGAAGAAACCCTCCAACCTGACTAACGTAAATTACAATCACGTCTGGGCAATAATTTAAAATCGATTGTTATGACTGCAATGAGGTTATTTCTGGGGATGTGCTATGCGAAGTATCATGCCTTGCGATCCTCCCAAATGGGATTTTAAATGAAGTTCCCCGCCAGACACTTGACTCGGGTGGGCACGTTTTCTTTAATTATTTCCGTGATAAGTTTATATTGTTGTCTGTATATGGATAGGTCTTTCTTCGAGCTCAACGATACGACAATTTTACAGTACGAAAGAGGAAGCACGAAATGAACTTTTAAGAGGTACACCGGAAGGTGGGAGAATTAAAAGACCCACACAAATTGTCTGGATCGTGTTAATTGCAAACGCTGTTGTTCCAACCTTGCAAACGGTCGACACCAATTTTGATTGGGACTTGGGGACGTCTCGTTGATGTCAATACTCGTATTATTTTTTATCCTGCTTATTTTTCGCCTAGACGCATCGCTAATGATTAGAATCTGCACTTCATTGCCCTAGAACATTCCATTTTTCGTGAACTGTGTGCATTGGGATTGAACCCTTGAAGTCACAATTCCTTTCAAAAACCGAACATTTGCACACTTCGTCTACACCATGCGGTAAGTGTCTCCCAGGATTAGTAGGTGTTTACTAAATTAACCAATGCCCCTGACTGACTGAATGGTTCAAATGGCAGAAATTTAGGGAGACATTCTACAGGAATGGTAAAATCCTCATTCTACACTTGCAACACGAAATTCGACCTCCTTCCAAGTTTTCCGACAATTTTCGAGTGTTTTTAACAGCGCGCAGCAGGTATACTGAAGCGGACGGTGAAAGAGACCCTTTCTCTATTGTATCTCTCTATCCAGATGTACAAAAGTATATATTACCAATTTATGGGAACTTGTTAAAGGACGACCCACTGCAACGTTAATTCGGTGGTCACACGTAAAATGCGAATGAGAGCTTTAACAGTACGATTTGGTGCCTGGCTCCAAAACACCTACATTACCATGTTAAAATCCTCGAGATTTCAGCGTTCATCGCAACTAGAGTATTCAATGGAGGATTCTCATCCATTTTAAGAGTAATGAAGACCATGGACATCATTGTTGGCCGGGAGAGCTTCGATTTCGCGTGATTGAAAGATTCGAGTCGGATACAGAGGCAGGAGACTAAGACCTCTTTAAGCAGCATAGAAGCCCATAAAGCTCACAAAGAGCTTCAACAACAGAACAATCAACTCTACAAACAAGTTGATGGTCTTTTTTATGATCCTGGCATCCCTGATTAAGGTGTAAATGCCATTTTCGATAGTCCAAACTTTAAACGCGTTTTTATCGAAACAACATTTTTCAAATTTACGACCACGATTACTCAAAAACTACCAGATCGATTTGGCTGAAACTTTGAGGATATATTCTTTATAATATTAGTTTGTCTGTAAATCTAAATCATCATCATCATCGGCACTACAACCGGGAACCGGTCTTGGCCTTATTTAACAAGTCCTGAGGCTTGTTAAATTTTCCATAATGATTTGTTTTTTCCCGGCAAGGTCACTAGTCTTGCGCCAATCTAAATACTTTTGAAATATATGTTGCAAAATTAAATTGTTAATGCAAAAACGCCCGAAAAAAGTCGGAAAATCATCTATTTTGCTGAAAAACTTCTGCCAATGGTTGAAGTTTTTTTTTTATTTTTTTTTTAGGTTTACCGACAAACTGTGAGTGTTTTTAAGATAACTATTATTTTGGGAAGGGCTCCTCGATAGTATAGTGGTTAGTATACCCGCCTGTCACCCGGGATTCGATTCCCCGTCGGGGAGCCCCTGGCGCAAGACTAATGACCTTGCCCAGAAAAAATAAATCATTATGGAAAATTTAACAAAGCCTCAGGACTTGCTAAATAAGGCCAAGACCGGTTCCCGGTTGTAGTGCCGATGATGATGATTATTTTGGGAATGCGAGCAAACATACAGGGCAAAGTCACTGATTGCTTTCAATCCGGCGAAGGCCAAGACGATTCTTGTCCCTGTTCAATCCCAGTTAACATGCAGTCTCCAAGCGACACCCCTGGATAGCTACTTTGGAACCCGCCAAGTAGTGAATCAATGCATGCAGCGACATCCTGAGAAAGGTTGGCGCACGGCTAATCACCTTGCCCGGAAAAACAAATTATTATGGACAATTTAATAACGTCTCCGATAAGGACCGGATACCGGTGGAGAGACTTGCTAAATAAGGCCAAAACCGGATCCCGGTTGTAGTGCCGATGATAATGATGATGAGCCAAGTGAAACGCAGGCAACATCAATGGTTCTAGGCCAAGCCTACGAGAAAACATGGCCAAACCCACAGGAATCGAACATACAAGGCAAAGTCACCGATTGCTTTCAACCCGGCGCAGGCAAAGATGATCCTTGTCGCTGTTCAATCCAAGTTGACACGCGGTCTCCACGTGACACCCTTGGATAGCTACTTTGGCACCCGCCAAGTAGTGAACCAATGCATGCAGCGATATCCTGAGAAAGTTTGGAGCAAGGCTAATAACCTTGCTCGGAAAAACAAACTATTATGGAAGATTCAACAAGCCTCGGATATGGACCGGATACACGACGACGACCACGGAAACGAAAATGGCTAAACGATTTGAGAATTTCTTCATGCAACGTCCGCTCACCATATAGAGCTCGACCTGCACAGCGTTTATTTAGAGTAATATTTTTACGAGCTCAAACTAAAACGCATCCCACGATAGTCAACTGAGAACTGAAATCATGCAAGTACCTTCTTGTTGGCGCAAAGCTAATAACCTTGCCCGGAAAAACGAATTATTAAGGAAAATTTAACAAGCCGAAAATGGCTAAACGATTTGAGAATTTTCTCATGGAACGTCCTCTCACTATACAGAGCTCGAGCTGCACAGCAGCTAGTCGATGCCCTGTCCGAATATAAGGATGACATAACAGCATTACAAGAAATAAGATGGACGGGGAGTTGTGTTATTCAATGAAACGAGTATGACATATATTACAGCTGTCATGTAAAACACCATGTGCTCGGGTAGGTTTTCTAGTCAGCCAAAAACGGAAGCCTGCCATTATCGGCTGTAATGCAGTAAACGAAATGCTATACACTCTTCGCGTGCGAGGGAAGTTTAATAACATAATCATCATAAACGTTCACGGACCTACAAAGGAGTCCCCTGACGATGAAAAAGAACAATACTACGAGAACGTCGAACGGGCCCTCAATGCCTGCCCAAGACACGATGTGAAAATCGTTCTTGGTGATTTGAATGCCAAAATAGGTCGGGAGCCGGTTTTCAGGCACTCCGCAGGTTACCATAGTTTGCATGAGAACACTAATGACAATGGTCTACGAGTCATCGTACAGGCAGCATTAACGAACCTGGTCGTTGCGAGTACTAGGTTTCCGCGTAAAGATATCCACAAAGCCACTTGGGTATCATTTGATGGAGCCACTCGCAACCAAATTCTGGTCTGCCCCTTGGTACGTCGGGTCGGTCCACTGCCTGGGGGCGTGGGGTTCAGAGTAGCTCTCCTTCGCTCCAGTCAAATGTGCCGATTCCCTCCTTTTGGCTAGCACTCCGTGTTGATAGACCGCCGCCACTCCTCGAGCCTGATGAAGGTACGAAGGTACCGAGGTGCCAATGTCGACTCGGATCACTATCTTGTTTGTATAGTTTTCCGAACGCGGATAACCTTACGGAGACGTATTACATCCACGGATCAGGTTGGGATCAACACGGCTACCTTGCGCAATGAGAACACCAGTAACACCTTTGGTCATGCGTTGAGACTCGCCCTGGCAGAGCTCGATGGAGGGAGAGTAAGCCCTAGGGCCAGAATGCCGGGCGTAGAAGAGAAATGGACACGCCTTAAGAATACTGTCATTACTGCCAACTCCACCTTAGGCAGTAGTCGTAGAGATCAGAGCCACTGGTTTGATGATGAGTACCAACTAACGACTGAACGTAAGAATGCTGCATACCGGGCAATGCAGCAGTCTCATAGGACGCCGGCACGCGAGGAGAAATACAAAGAGCGCAGAAGATCTGAGAAAAGACCTCACAGACAAAAGAAAAGTGTCTGGGAAAAAAACGTTGCCTGTGAAATAGAGATAAGTAGAGAGCGAGGTCCGCACCAAGCGCGGAAGTTCTACCAAATAATCCGCAGTATTGCGCGGTATACACGACGCTGCACTTACTGCAAGAATAAAGAGGGTAATCTGATCACCAATCCTGAGGGCATTATGGAGCGATGGGAAGTGCGCTTTAATGAATTGCTAAATGGTCAGCTCACAGAAGAATTGGAGGCTCCACCAATGCAAGATCAAGATCAAATGCTGCCGCCACCAAGCATTGAGAAAACAGTAAAGGCCTTAAGACAGCTCAAATCAAATAAAGCCCCGGAGCTGATGGCATACCAGCTGAGCTGATCAAACAAGGAGGGACAGCGTTACATCACGCAATTCATGAGACCGTGGTGCACGTATTGGGGCAAGAGGAGATGCCGGCAGAAAGGTTGACCATGACCAACGTAACTAGTCAAGTAAAAATAGCTGGATTGCTGTCCAAACCAATAAACATCTTTAATGGACTCCGACAAGGGGACGGTCTAGCCTGCCCCCTCTCCCACCTGACGTTGGAGAAAGCAATCCGTGACTCTGGCGTTACAACTAGAGGGACTATTGTCCCCAAGTCCAGCCAGATACTTGCCTACGCAGATGAACCGAATCGGCTGTACAGGACTCTTTCACTCAGATCGAACAGGCGGCACAAAAACTGGGACTGCATATTAATGATGGAAAAACTAAGTACATGGTGGCAACTTCTGCGAAGAGAAGACCTAACGTTGGTCAAACTATCAGAGTGGTGGAGCACGAATTTGAAGTGGTGCAATCCTTTAACTACCTTGGGTCAATAGTATCAGCCGATAACAATATGGAAGAAGTAACACGCGGACGGCTGATCAAATCCAACAAAGCCTGTTATGGTTTATCAAGGCTCTTTAAATCCCGAAATTTATCCAGAACATCCAAGCTACTACTGCACAAGACAATGGTCTTACCAGTACTCATGTATGGATCCGAGACCTGGGTGATCAATAAAAGGCACTCTGAATTTTTAGCCGCGTTCGAGAGGAAGGTCTTAAGGAGAATTGTTGGCCCCGTATGTGACGGAGGACGATTCCGAAGACGCTACAACCATGAGTTGTACTCGATCTACCTCGAAGCTAATGTTGTAAAAAAAATCAAGCTCGGTAGACTCCCGTGGGCGGGACACCTAGCTCGAATGAGCGAAGAGGAGCCTGCCCAGAAAATCCTTTGTGGCAGGATGTATGGAAGGAGACAGCGCGGCAGATCTTGTCTGTGATGGAGGTATGGCGTAGACCAGCACGCCCAGAGTCTGGGAGTGCCAAACTGGATGACATCGGCTCGAAATCGGGACCGATGGAGAGATTTGTTAAATAAGGCCAAGACCGGATCCCGGTTGTAGTGCCGATGATGATTTCTTTTTTGTATTTATATATATAGGTATTAGCTTGAAATTAACTTAAAACTGGGGATCCAAATTAGATGATGAATGAACTAGTGGCTTGCTTTGGAACACCAGGAGCAAGTCGTACCCTGAGCAACGAAGATATATTGAATCGGTTGACGAATCGACCTGAGTCTCAGTTGGAGCAAGGATATCAGGTTTCGCTGTTTATAAATATTGTTGGACGGTGTTTACCTTCGCATTGGTGAAATCGATGCCCCTGATGTTACAAAAGGCAGTCATTGGAGAGAGACAGAGTTTCAAGAACGAACCCGATTATGCGACGACGAATTTCTTAAAGTTCGGTTATTTATCAAAATATTTGCATGATGTTCCCCTTGACATAGTCCCTCCGGAGAACAAGTTTACCTCCGCAATTTTTTATCTCAGACGGTACCATCATCACTAATCTCCATTCCAGTCCAGGTTATCAGTCATACATTCGAAACATAGTCGAAAATTTCTACCAACGATATCGCGGAATGTACGGTGTGACGGGGTAGTATCTCACCTTGGGACCGACTACCACCTTTTCTCGAACCGGTCCATCAGCCAAGCTCCGAAAGATGGGCAGGGGTTTCTCCCGACCATTTCACGCAGCCCATAGCTTGATGGCGCTAAGACTCCACCTGGTCAAGTTGGAATTTATTGCTTCAGAAAAGATGCCAGCGGACCCTTTTACAAAATCTATGGCATTACCAGCTCACATTAGATGTTTCGAACGTTTAGAGATGTGCTTCTTAGACTAAATCAAATCATTAGATTGTGGAATTGGGAAGGGGTTTTGGGTGCCTATAGCTTGATGGAGTGGTATTTCACCGGGCGACAGGGCGTTGGGACCCCACTTACGGGGTCGGCCTTTATTCGCCTCTTACGACAAGCCGGCGTAGCTGTGAGTATACTCTAACGCCTACTCACAAGGCTAGATCTTGATATCAGGTATCATTTCGTCAAGGAGGCGGTAGGAGATGTGATGGTCAAGTTGGAATTTATTGCTTCAGAAGAGATGCCAGCGGACCCTTTTAAAAAATCTATGGCATTACCAGTTCACATGAGATATTTCGAACGTTTAGAGATGTGCTTTTTGGACTAAATGAAATCATCCGATTGTGGAATTGAGAAGGGGTGTTGAGTTTGAAATGTATACATTCCTTTATCGTCTCTGGACGGATTCATTTCCAGTAATCTTTTCTTTTGCCATCCACTCGGCGGTAGATGGCACTGCCAGTTAGCCGTCATATCTCACTCACTTCCTTTTTTCCCTTTTATATGTGTACATGTACACATGTGTTCCTTTTGCCTTTGCAATAAGAAAACCTTTAATCCAAAAGGAATCTCATTTTCCCTCGTGCATCTCAACACTTTTAGTGGTGGAAGGTGATCCTTATTGGTTGCATACGTTGGAAGATCTCATTCGCAGTTTTGTAAGTTCTGTTTTGTCTAGAACGTCCAAAAGCGTGGACAAATAAAAAACCAGAAAGAATCAGTAGATAAAGCGTTTTTATATAAAACTCTGGGTAAAAGACTACACTCCGGCAATGCTAGTTGGCACGCAGTCAGTAAACTGCTGAAATCCGAACTGCTATCGCGTAATATAAAGCTCCGTGTCTATAGAACCATAATCATGCCGATTGCGCTATACGGATGCGAAACATGAGGTCTCACAAAACGAGAAGAAAAGAAATTCCGCGTATTCGAGAATAAAGTTTTAAGGGGTATCTTTGGCGGTAAATATGACGAGGAGGCAGGATAATGGAGGAAACTCCACAACCACGAACTGGAAGAGCTATACCGCAAACCTACAATAGTGAGAGTAATCAAGTCGCGAAGATTAAGATGGGCCGGACATGTAATGCGAATTCATGAACTTTCGGGTTCCTACAGGCCAATAAATAGTATAGTAGTAGACCAACGGTCTACCTTTGACCTTGAGGCGATCGAATCAGATGGTCAAGCCTGGAGGGAGAGTGCACAGGGCAGGGAACGATGGCGGAGTCGAGTCGCTGAGGTCATGAACTTCCGGGTTCTAACAGGCCAATAAATAAAACACTCTTCCCTCGGTCGCGAGGAAGCACGGCGTTGAATATGTAACAAAATGTACTAGAAGCATATCCGCTACATTTTTCTAAAATTTTATTTCTTCCAGGAAAGGCGAGCCTATAGCGCTGAGTCAGCGTCCTGAGGTGCTATTTTTTCTCGATCGAGTCAAGCTCTGAAAGGTGCTTAAGGGTTTCTCCCAACCATTTCACGATGACTTAATGGGATGGTATTTCACCGGGCGGCTGGGCTTTACCTACCACTCAGTAATTGTGCCGAACTGCACAACAGCAAGAGTCGTCAGTTGAACCTAGGTCTGCACAATCAATGAGGCACAACATTCTTACCAATTCAGCCATTCATCATCATCGGCAGTACAACCGGGATCGGGTCTTGGCCTTATTAAGCAAGTCTCTCCAACGGTATCCGGTCCTTTATCCAAGACTTGTTAAATTGTCCATAATAATTTGTTTTTCCGGGCAAGGTGATTAGCCTTGCGCCAACTTTTCTCAGGATGTCGCTGCATGCATTGGTTCACTACTTGGCGGGTGCCAAAGTAGCTATCCAGGGGTGTCACGTGGAGACTGCATGTCAACTTGGATTGAACAGGGACAAGGACTTGTTAAATTGTCCATAATAATTTGTTTTTTCGGGCAAGGTTATTAGCCTTGCGCCAACTTTTCTCAGGATACCGCTCCGTGCATTGTTTCACAACTTGGCCGCTGCCAAAGTAGCTACCTAGGGGTGTCACGTGGAGATTGCATGTCAACTTGGATTGAACAGGGACAAGGATCGTCTTGGCCTTCGCCGGGTTGAAAGCAATCAGTGACTTTGCCAAACTCAGTCATTGAGGCGGCAAAATTAATAAATTCACTACCGCCATCTATGGGTAAGCAGCGGTTTTGAACTTATACGCCTGGTAGACACCAATGGACCATCACCGAGGGGGTCTGTTTTTTGTTTTAATAAGCTCATGAATGGGCATTGTTCCCGGTTATCGAAATATCTTTTATTTACTTTGTAAAAAATTAAAAACTTGATAAAGAGTTTGGAAAAATTTAAAACCTAAAAATCGGTCAATTGTAACAAAATTACCTTTTTTTTTGTTTTTCTTTTTCTTATTTTGTTTAGTGTAACGATTATTCACGTATAGTGAAAAAAATATTTTTTTTTTACACTAACGCGCGCACCAAAGGGGATTTTGGAGAACCCTTAAATGTCAGAGCACAGTGCTTATTCGCCGAAGTATATTAATGCATATATACCCGCCTGTCACGCGGGAGACCGGTGTTCAATTCCCCGTCAGGGAGCCTCTGGCGCAAGACTAATAACCTTGCCCGGAAAAAAAAATCATTATGGAAAATTTAACAAGCCTCAGGACTTGCTAAATAAGGCCAAGACCGGCTCCCGGTTGGAGTGCCGATCATGATGATGATGATATTAATGCAAATTAAAGAGTTATTGTAATATTAAATGTAGCAATTAATAAAATTGAATTAAACAAATGGGCAGAGAAAGTAGTTGCGATAAAACACCGAATTCTTGCAAGATTCGATGAGTCTCGAACTGCATTACCGTAATCCCAGACTGAAAGGAAATCGGTTCATAACGCTACCGTCTAGATAATTTGGGGAGGGTCACTCTAGAAATCATCAGAATTTAAACTAAGAGTTAATAAAGAGTGAAAAAAAATACAACACACATCATAAATGGTTTCGGAAATCACTTTATCAACCGTTAAGCTAACTTCATACCTCTGCAGCATGATGGACATCGGAAGCAATCTATATGATATTATTTAAAAACTAACATCCCACAGATAGAGTGACAACGGACGTCTCCCATCGGCTATACTCATCCGCACAGAGGATGTAGTTGCCGGAAAATTCAAATGCAGGTGTGTACTCAACTTTTTGTCGGAAATCCTACCAGAAAAACAAACAAGATTGAATTACAGCGCTACTTCACACCGAAGATCACCTATCATTCATCCACTAATGATACTACAACTGATCACCAGATACATAATGACCCAGACCGTTGAAGGTGATGAGACAAAAACAGAACCTCGAAGATGAACTCTTGTGACGTGCCATACAGGAAACAGCTAACTTTCTATACCAGACTAATTGCCTACGCACTGTGGATGCGCTGCCGTTGGGATTCTTGGCTAAAAGTTCACTTTCGTGCGATATAAAGCCAGCGGCGTTCGGCTATGTTGCCTTCAGTGTTAATATAGTCAGTGTCATGCGTTCGTTACACCTTTCATTGGCGACAGTTTTAGCCTCAGTACGTTACGATTGCTTGTGTTTTGGAAAAGTTTCAAGGACCTTTTTAAATTTGTTTTCCAGGTGAATTTCTTCGGGTGGATAAGAGTATTTCGGATAGCTGAAGGATTTGGATTTGCACCCGCACCCCCGCCACCATCATTAGTACCTGTGTCAGTTGCAGCACCATTGCCTTTACCACTTGCTCCTGCACCGTTTTTCCCACCACCATTATATGTAGTTGGACCCGATCCTACCCGGCCACCATTTTTCTGTTGCCCACCACCTATATTTCCACCAGCGTATCCACCACCATATCCTCCAGGATATGGGATAGCATCGGCTCTCTTGAATGCATTATTTTTCAAGAAGGCAAAATTTCTGGGTCCGCCGGGACCATATCCAGTGCCTCTGCCACCACCTTTACCACCATTTCCTTTTCCGGGATATCCTCCTGTTCCATTTGATCCTGCATATCCTACACCTCAGGTATAATTATTTTCGCGTCACGTTAAGTTCTTGGAAATTTTAAAAAGTGTTTTCTTTGTTTTGTATTTTAAACAGTTTGTCAAGGGCCCACCCAAAAGGCATATAGTCGACGTATACATAAAAAAGGATTACGTTCCAGGAAGCAATCATGAACACCAAACTAACAACCACAGCCCAATGATGATCAGTAATACTCACCCACACCGCAAATCGTGGTAATTAATTATTTCATCATCATCATCATCATCGGCACTACAACCGGGATCCGGTCTTGGCCTTATTTAGCAACTCTCGTGGCTTGTTAAATTTTCCATAATAATTTATTTTTACGGGCAAGGTTATTAGTCTTGCGCCAGCAATTAATTATTTACATAATGTTATAAACGAAACAATAAAGTGTTTACAAATGCTGCTAAATTGAAAAAGGACATTTCTGGCTTGTACAATAGATGGAGTCAACTGGAACTGAAAGTAATGGATAATTTAAAAAAAAATCAATCACAATTCAGCTAAAGCGGAAAATACGTACTAACTTGTTATTTCAAATTCGTCAATTGAGCATTCAAACAACAGCGCACATATTCCAACTACTTGAATACCTTTACCTTGTTAATAAGTGACGCGGTGACAACTGCAAAGGTTAGGTTTACCCCTGTTCCCCACACCTCCATTTGGATATGGCGACCGCCGGCGCAATTGTAATTCGGTATACTAACTTCCAAGTGGCAAGACTTGTGAAAGGGATCCTACGTAACTTTTCTCTTGTCTCAGTTGTTCCGCCATCATTCTATTCTTGATATGTAATTGATAAACATTTGCACGTCGATCACTGATCTACTACTAACCGGAGTCGCGCGATGGGTAGTCAGCTGAGAAAAACGAGAGGATCTTAGATTGCGCGGCTTGGTGTGGAAAGATATTACGTTTTAAAGAGACGTTCAGTTTATTGTCCTCGTTCCGTATTCGAAGGAAGAGATTGTGAAGTTGGTGCGAGCTATTATGATTGGATTAACGAGATTTCTACTGTCCTATTTACTATCTAGCGAAACCACAGGCAAGCAAATAGGCTTGAAATAATTAGCGGGGAAAGACGATCCTGTTGAGCCGGGCTCTAGTCTGACAGTGTAATCGATTGAAATTTAAGGAAACAATATCTTAAACGCGAATTGCTGTTTTTACCTGAAAATCTTACTAATCGAACTTCGTCGCGAACATTTGTTCAGGAATCAAACGGAGTAGTCCACAGGGCCTCCTACAAAGGTGGTATGCAGTAACTCTTGCCCCACCTTTGTCCCGCTGAGAAGCCACAATAAAACACAAATATACATATATAAAAACAAGTTTACCTCTAACAAAACAAAACATCCATTTACATTTTTAAATTAAACACTTTTAAAATATACAAGATACAACATTCATTCATCATCATCATCATCGGCACTACAACCGGGAACCGGTCTTGGCCTTATTTAGCAAGTCCTGAGTCTTGTTAAATTTTCCATAATGATTTGTTTTTTCCGGCCAAGGTCATTAGTCTTGCGCCACAGGCTTTCCGATGGGGAATCGAACCCCGGTCTTCCGCGTGACAGGCGGGTATGCTAACCACTATACTACCGAGGAGACAACATTCATTCATAACACATAAAATATAAAACCAGTATACCTGACATAAATACAATACCCCATGCATCTTCGCATGCAAACGTTAATGTACATTTTCACATTCATAAAACAAAAACAAAACCATGCCGGTTGAAAAAAATATATCACATAACGGTTAGGTGGTATGATTTGGTTTCTCAGTGGAATTACGGCAGAAATATAAAAAACCGGTGGTTTCGCATCGCGCGAGATGGCAAATCAATTGTCATACGCGTCAGTCGAAAAAGCAAATTAAACAAGTCGAGTGTAAGAGAACGCCAAACCGAAAAGCAATAAAAAAAAAGGGAACTCCTTAAAAATTAAAACAAATTATATATTGATAAATTATAAATAATACCTTTTAACATTGAATTTCTTAAGAACAACAACAAAACAACTATACATATAATGAAAAATTTTAAATAATACAATTTAAATTTGAATTACTTAAACAAGACAAGCTAACGTGTGTAGATAAAGGGAAGAGAACCGAGGTTAAGTGTAACACCGTGATAAAAGTATCCCGAACCAATTAAAACAAAAAAGTGAATTTCGTCTTTTGGTTAAATTACTTCAAAATTTTAAGCGCCGCAATCGGTTTCAAAATGTGAATAAAGACTTATTTAATAAAGATTTGGACTGCGTGTCGTTCTTTTCAACCGCATTCAGATTCAGTGTCAACTCGGATTGTTTTGCGTTTACATCAATTGCGTCACTTACTAGAAAAAAGGCGCTTATTTGAAGAACTGCCCACCGAGCGCACAGATAGGATAAATCGAGAAAACAAAAAGCCCAATACAAAATAACGAACCAGAGGCAATACAAAACAAACCCCAAAGGCCGGTAGGAGCATCCAGTGGATTTGAAGACAGCAACACAAATTGAAAGAGGAAAACAAAACTGTGAGTACCCTCCTTTTAATTCATAGTTGAATATTAACATTTTGTGCGCAACAAAATTGGCGCAGCGGGTGCCCACTAGTTGTGTCTGTACTGGAGCAATTTAAGTCCTTAAATCCGAGAGTAAATCATATCTCGGAGGTACACGTCCAGTGGTGGATAGAGTCCTGAGGCTCTAAGCGTACCTATGCCAACCATAGCAAAGAAAAGAGAAGAAAAAAGCTTGGTTTGCTGTGGGCTAATAAAAAAAGAAAACAAGAAAAAAACTATTGGGTTGTACCACATGAAATGTCCGATTGTTGTTACGGACCGACCTTGAGTCCAGGTCCCCCAACATCCACTAATCCCCTTTCGTTAGTTTCCTCTCTTTACCTGTAAACGGAGAACAAAACTACTTTATGCAAATTCTACTTGGCAGAGAAAATAATAAAAATCGGCGTTGGTGTCGAATAATAAAATAAAACGTCAACGGCGAAAATAATAAATAAATCATTCGACGTAAACCTTCGACGCAAAACAGACCTAAACCTCCGAAGAAGAATAAAAACACTAAATACGAGTCTAATTATCCCGTTGGAAATCAATAAGTTAGTGAGGTATACATACTAACTATATACGAATCTAATTATCCCCTTGGAAATCAAGAAGCAGCGTTGGAGGCAGATCAATTGAACGCGAAACTTAACAGGGGAGCAACCATCAACGCCCCCCGCAACCAGTCGCAGACAGCAAAAGAACCACCAACTGCTGACAAGCAGCTTCTACAACGACCACTCAACGGTCAAATCCACAATAAGTCCCCTTTTTATTACAAATATAATATAATTACCTATATTATTAATAAATTGTTCATAATAACATAACAATTTTGGCGCAGCCGGTAACCACCAGCTGAGATTTGTATCGAATCCGTCGGGGATACAAATCCAGTGGTGGAAGAGCCCCGAGGCTCTAACGTCCCTACGCCGACTAGCGGAACTGGCGGCTAGGAGAGATACAACAATAAGCCGTTACAACAAAATAATAAAATAAATAAAAATGTTGTTTCTCTTTTTCCCAGTTTCGTTTTCCAATTACAGGAAAGAGGAAGAACTCAACGTTGGGAAGAAAATTTAAACATAACCATACCCAAATATTTTCCGTTGTTTTAGTGTTCTCTTTGCAGATTTTTATCTTCTTCTTTCTTTTTATTTATCTAGATTGAGTCTTGTCTCTCATCATTGGGTCGCGTTTTAAATTGATTTTTGCCGCTTATCGTTGGGAAGTTTAGTTAAATTGTTTTAATCCC
>OZ007500.1:136799344-137271414 GCA_963931805.1 Microdon myrmicae
ATTATTTTGTTTACAGGAATTCATCTAAGGGAATTTGACTGGAGACGTAGATGCCGAAATTGATTGGAAATTCCTGGTAAGTTAATAAAGAAATCTTAAGGAGCAATGGTATGCGAAGAGAATGCATGAAGGTAAGTTTTCTTTACAGGGACTTAAAGATCATAGATTTGATCTCTTAAATGCGTGCAGCATTTTTAGGTACTAATACTGTTGCATTAGAAAACTAAAGGGAGTTGGGTAGTAGTTATGGGGGTTTTTCAGGTAAGTAGACCGTAGGGTTTGGCGGAACCGCTACAGGAGGAAGACAGCAGCGGAACAGCGGCCATCTGGACAACTGGAAATTCCCCCATGGAATGCAGAAGTGTCCAGCTGCTGGAAGGATTTGTCTATGCGAAGATCAAAGTAAGTCATTTCTACTGTTGTTACGCTCCGCCAAGGTGGGAAATAGAATATTTCAAATGCTTTTGGACAGGATAACACAAGAAGCTAGAGATAAGAGCCCTCTTATAGTTGCTGGAGACTTCGACGCTTGGGCAGTAGAATGGGTAAGCACAGTAGAGGCCAGGCACTACAAGAAGCCTTCGCAGTCTTAGATGTGGTGGTACTTAATGATGGTGCTGACGACATCTTCATAAACGAGAGAGGCCGGCTCAAAATCGACATCACAATTGCCAGCTCCATGTTGGCAAGAAGTATGGAGTGGCGAGTTTGGACACATACATCCATAGTGACCACCAAGCCGTCATGTACGAAATATTACCACACAATTTTTTTTTTTTTTTTTTTTTTTTTTTTTTTTTTTTTAGACTTCTCTCGGGAGAGGCGAACCTATAGCGTCGAGTGGGCGCCCCGAGATGACATCAAATAACTGTTGCAGTCCTTGTTGAACAGTTGCAGGTTGTAACGCTCCGGGAACACTCGCGTGGGAAGGGAGTTCCACAGCTTCCCCGCTCTGTAACGGAACGAGTTCTGATACAGGGATGTTCGCGCCGTCGGGAGATGAACCACAAACGGGTGCGATCCGTCGGATTGTCTTGTGGAGCGCGTATAGACCGAATTGCGTGGAACAATGCCAAGAATCTCCGAAGAACAGCACCCGTGATAATATCTGTAAAACAGACAGAGGTCGGCCACGCGCCTTCGATGTGATAGCGACTGTAGTCCTGAAGTCAGCGCCGAGTCCCCGATCAGGCGGATCGCTCGTCTTTGTACGCTCTCAAGTAGGTCGAGGGTATGTTTAGGAGCCGAGCTCCAAACATGAGAGCAATATTCGAGCGCGGGTCTAATTTGAGATTTATATAGGAGAAGAAGTTGGGCCGGAGTAAAGTATTTCTTGGCTCTAAAAAGATAACTCAGTTTTCCTGAGGCTGATCTGGCGATACCCGATACGTGTTTATGCCATGATACATTCCCACAGACCGTGACGCCGACCAATTTCAAACTTTCCCCAGCCTCGAGGGCCCGGCCACTCATCATCAGCTGTGGAACCGATGATTCAGTTTTCTTTGTGAATGTTGTATACTGGGTCTTCGTTGCGTTGAAATCGACAAGATTGGCCTGTCCCCACTGCAGGACTTTATCTAGATCCTGGTTCAGAGAGTCAATCTGTCTACATCTCAGCTGGTGCGACGTTGATGCACCAATCGACCGATCACTCGAAAATGAGGAAACAAGCGTACTATCATCTGCAAAACTGAACACTTTGTTATCCGTTGTCTCCAACAGATCATTTATGTAAAGCAAGAACAAGGTTGGAGCCAAAATAGAACCCTGGGGCACCCCCGAATTAACAGGATACAGATCCGAACACTCGCCGTCCACAACAACCCAAAGCTAGCTGTTGGGAAAGTCCATATGAGCGAAGTTTGCTCAGCAATGCCCCGTGCCAGACGCGGTCAAAAGCCTTGGAGATATGTAATGCGACCGCCCTTGACTCACCATGCCGTTCAATCGCAGATGTCCATATATCGGTTATAAGTGTCAAAAGGTCTCCTGTGGACCGCCTGCCACGGAATCCGTATTGACGATCATTCAGAAGACCGTTGCACTCCAAATACTTAACCAACTCTGTATTGATGACTTTTTCCATTACCTTAGATAAAATAGACAGTAATGCTATCGGACGGTAATTTTGTGGGAGACACTTTTTTCCCGTCTTTGGGATTGGCTGAACTCGAGCGATTTTCCAGCAGGCGGGAAAGGTCCTCCGTGCATAAGATAAGCGGAAGAGTCTGCCAAGAACCGGCGATAGTTCTGGAGCACAGTTCTTAAGGACTATTGCTGGTATTCCGTCCGGGCCGGTTGCCTTCCTACAATCCAGTTCGCGTAGAATGCGTTGAATAGTGCGCGGACGAAATGGGTGGAAAGAAAAGGACCTCGATGGGGAACTGGTCGATTATATTGTAGGGATCCTAAATCACCACCCTTTTTCAATTACCCATAATCTTAATCCAATTCCCATAGTGAATCATATGAGCGACAAGTTAAACCAAAAGTTAATTTGTCGCACATTGATTCAATTTCCAAGTACCTCACATCCCAATCCAATTGAATCATATGCACGACAAATTTAAACGAAAGTCCATTTGTCGTGCATTGATTCAATTCCCTATAACCATGAAATTATGAAATATTCTAAATGCATTTAATGGTTTCTCCTTCCGGGAATTTATTCAAATAAATTCCGAACAACTTCCCGGAATCCTATTCCAATTAAAGCACACAAAATCTTGTTTGTGCTTCTTGGAATTTTTAAATAAAATTTGACAAATCCCGATGACCCAGAGTGTAAAAGGGCGGCACATTTTGATTTCATGATCGGTCGGAATCCAGAAGCCCAGGCAACGGCCAAAATAAAAACTAAATAAGTTAATTAAATATTCAAAAATAAATAAAATCACTTTTCATCTTGGATACAAGGCCAAAAGACCCGGAAGCCCCGCCAACCGAGGTAAGAAAAACAATTAACAAAAATATAACCCATTACAATATACTGGAAGACCAAATCGAACAGTTTGACCCAGAGGACGATGCAAACAGACAGGCTGGAAAAGTCATGAGGTGGCTAACTAACGCATGTGATACTTCTAGGCCACGACAAAGACAACCAACATCATCATCATCGGCACTACAACCTGGAACCGGTCTTGGCCTTATTTAGCAAGTCCTGAGGCTTGTTAAATTTTCCATAATGATTTGTTTTTTCCGGGCAAGGTCATTAGTCTTGCGCCAGAGAAAGACAACCAACAGGGGCTATCAAAGCAGTGTATTGGTGGAACTCAGAAATCGCCCATGTGTGAACGGAATGCATCAGGTTACGACGCTTGCAACAAAGAGCAAGAAACCGTAACACCTACCCACAGTTGCATGCGGAATTCGTCAACACACGAAAGGAGTTGAGGAATGTAATCCGCAAAAGTAAATATGACGCGTTCTGCTCCCTAAGGGATGAATTAAATAACAACCCATGAGGCAGCGCCTACAGAATAGTCATGGAAAGACTACACAATAACAGTAGTCCAATGCAAAAAAAGTAAAACTGACATGGCAAGAATCGTTGCTGTCCTCTTCCCGCATTATGATGAGGTGTTGAGAGTGCAAGAGGAGTGGAGTATCACTGAAGGAGAGATACCTCCCGTGACCACCGAAGAGGTGCTATTGGCTACAAGGGTTGTCAAAAAAAAAAAAAACCGGGACTGGATGGTATCCCTAACTCTCGATTGAACACTGCTTTAACAGAAGAGCAGAAGGGAGTCTGCGGCAGTCTCTTCACAACCTGCCTTCAAACAGGACAATATCCTAAACGATGGAAAAAACAGGGGCTTGTACTTATACCAAAAGGAGTCAAGAATCCAGAAGCGCCGTCGTCGTATCGCCCGTTGTGCATGGTGGACACAACAGGAAAACTGCTTGAGCGAGTAAATGCCACTCGCCTGGAACAATTCCCTGAGGGGACAGCGGGGCTCTCTGAATGGCAGTATGGGTTCCGAAAAGGTAGATCAACCGGCAAGGCACTATCTGTGGGGTGCGATATCGCTCGCAATGCGATCGCTGGAGCACGATGGCTAGGAGTTACAAAAAAAAATTGCGCGGTTCTGATGCTAGATGTTAAAAATGCATTTAACTCGGTGAACTGAAATCGGATTCTGGAGGCGTTGGGTGATCTACAAGTCTTACCCTAGTTGGTGCGTATACGAGCAAACTATCCCTCGAATAGAAGACTGCTCTATGACACAGATGAGTGACCCCAGGAATATAAAATAACAGCTCAGGGATCTGTATTAGGTCCGCTGTTATGGAGTACCAATGACGATGTGCTCATGGTCGATGTACAAGAAGGGGTTAAGACCATTGGGTACGCAGATGATGTGGCAATAGTGACCGTAGCTAAGCATCTAGATGATCTGGAGAATATTTGCTCAAAAGCAATCCAGGGCATTAAATGCTAGCTAGATATGGCCGAACTGAAACTAGCTAGACGTAAAACGGAAGCAGTTTTAATAAGCAGCCACAAGAAAGTTGAACACCTTGATTTGGAAATAGAAGGGGAAACAATCACATCCCGTCTCTATATTAAATATCTTGGTGTTATACTTGACAGCAGCGCAGGGTCAATAACTTTTCCCGGAAAAATAAATTATTATGGACAATTTAACAAGTCGCTGATAAGGATCGTATACCGGTGGAGAGACTTGTGGCAACTGTAACAGATACACACAATGCACAAGCAAAAATAGTAAAGAACACGAACGAAAAAATCGAATAAGAAAAATACATCAGAACCGTATACCAAGCGATAAAAAAAATAATTCACATCAGTGGAATATAGTCGAGTTGGGAAATCAAATTCTAACCACGGTCAGTAGCCTGATATGTAACGCTTAGGTAAATTTTTTTTCATGATTCCAGCTGTCATAGCCTCAGTTCTAATCACACGATCTTCTTCACTATTATTTCAAACGCTATAGACTTGCTAAGCAAGGCCAAGACGAGATCCCAGTTGTAGTGCCGATGATGATGATGATACTCGAGAACAGGTTGACCTTCAAGGAACACCTGAGGAAAACGAGTAAAAAAAGAGCAAGAGTATGCAAAGTTTTGGCGAGACAGGTACCCAATGATGGTGGACCGCTATACTGCATAATTCCTAGTTATCTATACTCCATTACCCCTACCTATGCTGCACAATTGCTAAATATCTATGCTCCCAAATTCCTGCCTACCTATACACCCTACCGCTTATGTACCTGCCAAACATCATAATTATCCCATACGTAAACTCTATCATTATTCTATATCAAATATCATAATTATTTTACATCTAAGTCCATGATATTTTTTTCGATAACAAAGCATCGGTATTATTCTACACCTACACCTACACATCGTAATAATAGATATAGCAGGTATCCCCATCTACATTAATATACAGTTACACAATATGATTAAATTTTCGCATTCATCTTACATGTATACCGTAAAATAAAACGCAATCCAAAGCTCGATTAAATTCTCGCATTCAGCTTACATGTATACCGTAAATTAAAACGCAATCCAAAGCTCGATTAAATTCTCACATTCAGCCTGCCTATATACCATAAAGAATAAACCACATCCCAAAGCTCGATTAAATTCTCGCATTCAGCCTGCATGTATACCCTAAAAAATAAAACACATCCCAAAGCTCTCAAGAGAGCTTTCAAGATGACGCCACTCACTGATGACGTTAGTGCCGCAGAACCCTCCAAAAAAGTGGCCTAGAACAGGCCATAATACACTACTCCTTGCGCCAGATTTTCTTCAGGATGTCATTGCATGCATTGGTTCACTACTTGGCGGGTGACAAACTAGCTACCCCAGGGGTGCCACGTGGAGACTGCATGTCAACTGAGATTGTACAGGGGCAAGGATCATCCTGGCCTTCGCCGGGTTGAAAGCAGAGACCGTATGTTCGCCCCCTCCCCATCACTTCGGGTAACCATGAAAACAAAGATTTCAAGATTCAGGGTTTCAAGTTGTTTAAAGTTGACGGTCTTCCATCGAATTTAATAAAGTACTAGACAAGAAAGACGCACAACCAGGAATCGAACAAGCTAACCATAACATCACGAGTCTAGCCGGTTTAGAAGTACACCCATCGAGAGTCCATTGTAAGGCAATTTCAATCGATTCGAAACTTAACTTAAGACAACTGAAGTACTACGGTCGTAGAACGTATTGACATGGCGGAGCTAACTTCAGAAGCAACAAGTGAGTTGGCTAACATCGGCTTTATCCAAACAAATTCATCGTGCAGTAATAAGGTCTAGTCACCATCACAGATCTTAACCTTCGAGAGATATGATGCGTTCAACACTACACAGGATCGGGATGCACTCTCCACAAGAAAGAAAACTCTAACACATGAGTGTAGGCCAATAAAACTGCCTCAAATGGAGCCTCAACACCCCAAGATAACCTTTGCCGCCAGGGGTATTAAAAAGATATACAGCGAGATGTGACAGTTTCGATCTATATCGTTCAAGGTTGATGACCCGCAAGCACCATTCGCGAAAGAAGTCGCTTAAAAATACGAAGGTTGCCTTTTATATTTCGGGATTAGAGAACAAAAACAAATATTGATTATCGAAAATCACTTTATTGTTTTTCAAAATATTCCCCATGAAGATCTATACACTTTTGCATGCGTTTGAACCAATTGTCGAAGCACTTTTGCCACTCTGATTGAGGTATCTCCAGCCATGCATTCTGAATGCAGCAACCGCTTCTTCGGGTGTCGAAAAACGTTGACCTCTCAGTTTGTTTTTTACGTACGGGAATAAAAAGAAGTCATTCGGTGCCAAGTCAGGACTATACGGCGGATGACCCATCAAATCGATGTTTTGGGTGCTCAAAAATGCAGTTGTCGCAGCCGATGTGTGAGAGCTCGCATTGTCGTGGTGAAGAGTGATCCGTCTTCGGCGGTTGGTTTTCCTGATTTCTTGGAAGACAACTGGCAAACAAATGGTTGTGTACCACTCAGAATTGACTGTTCTGCGTTGTTCTAGTGGTACGGTTGCGACATGTCCAGTTTTTCCGAAAAAACAGGCGACCATTTGCTTGGAAGTGCTTCGTGCGCGAACAACTTTTGTTGGAGATGGCTCATCTTGAAACACCCAGACAGTCGACTGCTGTTTACTTTCGGGCTCATACGCGTAAATCCACGATTCACCACCTGTCACGATATCATAGACGTGTTTCGAAGCACCGCGACCGTATTTTTTGAGCATTTCTTTCGACCAATTGACACGAGCCTTTTTTTGGGCGATTGACAAATTGTGTGGGATCCAACGCGAACAAATTTTTTTGACGGTCAAATGTTTATGCAATATTGAATGTATGCTGGTCCCACTAACGCCTAAGGTTGTCTCAATCTCACGATAGGTCACATGACGATCTTCTAATATCAGTTCGCGCACAGCATCAATGGTTTTCGGAACAACAACTGATTTTGGACGACCTTCACGAAATTCATCTTGGAGTGAACTACGACCACGATTGAATTCACCATACCATCGATAAACACTGGTCCTTGATGAAGCTTCATCGCCAAAAATTGAATTAAGTTCATCCATGCACTGTTGCTGAGTTAGTCCACGCCGAAAGTTGTAAAAAATAATCGCACGAAAATGTTGACGATTTAATTCCATTTTTGGGCCGAGATGAATCTTTTAAATTACTGTAAACAACACAAATAGCGCTCGTATGTCAAAACGTTCTGAGTGCGTATAACTTCAAAAATGTCCAACTTTACGACAGAGCTGTCAATTGCCGGATTGCAACGCTAGGGTTGCCAAATCCCGAAACATAAGAGGTAACCCTCGTATTAAAGCTATTGTTGAATTAAAAATGCTTTCAGGGAAACATTAAAAGCGCAAATCACCATGTCATAAAAGTTATTTTCGATGCGAACGTGTTGGGGTCGATAGCTGAAGATTACGCGCTTATGTGCCCACTTTTGGTATGCCGCGCCGTTTTACGCGGCGAAACCCGTCGTAACGGAAGGGTTAGCCTTTGACGTGAAGGGACGTTAACAAATCTTCTTAAACCAAATTAAATGATGTTTACTTAAACAGCACAAAAAAAATGTGTTTAATGTTTTTTTTTCTGAAGCAATTGCGTTCACCTAAATTGGACCACCCTGTATGCGTTATTCCCTTCAAACTCCCTTATTACCGGCATTCGCCCAAGATTTGATGAATAGGGGGAATGGATGATCGGGATGAATAGGCGAGTATTAAAGGGGACTGGCCTGTTTTAAAGATCTTCTTAATCTCTCTTGTTTTAACTTTGGAAAAAGGATGACGTCGGTTGGCCTCCCTGTTTTGTTTAATAACTAATAATGATCTTAACAATTGCCCACGAAACTATTCGCTGGGATACTAGAATTGTACTGTTTGTATGCATTTATCGGTCACATTTTAGTCATGTTCATATTTCATCTACCAAAACATTACTCATAATATTTCGTATATAGTGGGGCCTTCAAAAATATCTACCTAGAGTAACCTATATTTTCAAACCTCTCTCCTAAAGAGATACAAATACACACTTGCATCGCACGCCAATATGCGGAATTCAAGCTTAGTCATTTTTCGTTCTTACTACATTTACCAGTAGCTCTCGTTATTTACTAATATTTTTTACGTAATCGACAATCACATTTTTGTTATAGAACTCATTTCAAATAAAAAGTGAGATCTAGGTTAAGTGTAATTTTATCACAACCTGGCTTTTATGCAAGCTTTCAATTGGGGGTATTCTAATTAAATGCAGTTTATAATTGCGGAAAGAACTCTCAAGAGACAGTATTCACCAACACGATGTCCGTTGGATCGTCCTACTTAAATTTGTCGTAAAACGCATTTCTGAAACTCCAGCTTAATGAAATTGGATTTTCTGTCTTAGCATAAGTCACTTAGTCTGTAACGATAAACCAGGTTAAGGCGTATGAACCTAGCACATCTTTTAATGGCATTCAACAAATCCTGCACCTCATGTGCTGAGCCCGCCCATCTTTGGCACCCGATGATAATTGATGTCACGGTTACACTGTCTGTGAGACGTTCATTGCTTTAAATGTATCTTCATACGCTATAATTGAGCCCTTCAAACGTTCTACGGGCTCAGCCTGGGGCACAATATATGTCAATATAAGTCATTTCAGAAGCGTATAGCACTCGGGTGCCGCTCTACTGGTACACAGCACATCTTCATCGCCACTTGGCAATTATCGCTCATCATCTTCTCAAAAAGAGGGGCGACATCTCTCTGTTGCACATACTACAACACAGTATACTGTTATCTGCCCTTGATATACCCCCTAGCGTAATTACAATCAAATTATTCTGAGTCAATTATCTGGTAAGTTATCTACCTCTTTGTGCAATTACCTTCACATCTCCCCAGGGATGAAAGTCGTAAAAGCTATTACTTGACGAGGAACTCCAGCTCAGCATAACGCCTTGTCTGAAACCCATTAAGACCTGTAGCCATAGTGGAGTGCATTATCTTGGTTCCCCCCTTAGAATCACAGTCAACCGTGTAAATATCAACGAATCGACACTGTCAGTGATTGTCAATTTATGAACAGGTGGGGTCATTCGGATCATCTTGGCACAAGGTGCAAGCTAAGGGGAGGACTTCAATGCGGAAGTTTTTCATTTAATATTTTAACAACTTCCGCATTTCAAAAGGGGTGGGGGCTAATTAGAATACAGTCGGTGATGGTATATTACAGAACGGTGAACGGGAAAACCGATAAAGGAAGAGTTTCAGTTCGATAGAGAGGAAAAGCCGCACAACTCCTCGAGTGCCAGGTAAACTTTGGCGAAGTAACGACCTAGAAACGTTTATCTCAAGAACCATCTCGACTTGACTCCCGTTGACAATTAGCAAAACATTCATTTCCACTTTAGTGATACGATTCGTTGGCCCTGATAGCCATGTGTGGTATATAAGAGGCATAGTCACACAAGGTACCTTGAGTATTTCGTTATAAATTGAAGTTGTAATTAACGTTATTTATGGGAAAAGTTGTCATATTCCGTACTTTAGTTTTAGTGGGAGTCTCCTGTGCGTTGGCTGTAAATATTGTTTGCCCTCAAAATCAACAAGACACTGGCTACGCAGTCCAATTTCCTTCCCTAACCAACTGCTCTGAGTTCTTTAAGTGCGACCGGGGCGTACCTGTATTACAGAGGTGTTCTGGTGGCCTACATTACAACACATGGAATCAGGTGGAAATACTTAACATAAGCTTTCAAATAATACGATGTTGACAAAACGCCTGCGTTTTTTCTGTATTTTTAGGCATGCGATTATCCTAGAATTGCCCGTTGTGTCCTCCCGTCTAAGTAACCTCAGTAGAAGCCCTCGCCTGGAAATGTTTTGAAATAAAATGAGCTAGAAGACAAAAATCGAACTAGAGTGGGTTTTCAAATTCATTTCTCGCTTGATATTGTGCCGCTGTATTCGGAAGGACTGAACCGGGCTTTGTTTCCCTACCCGATGGTGTAAAAAATATGACATGAGCACGGTGCGAAAAGTACAACCCACAAACGTTTATCTATTTGCTAGATTGCATCATCTATATGTCTAATAACTTAATAAAATTCACCAAAAAGTAAATCAATCCAACACCAATACAGTCATATGAAGTCGTAAGGCCTTGATTCTTATTACTAGTCTTGTAACTTCAGACAATTTTAGAGGAATAATTAGTAGTAGAGGAATTAGTGTATTTTTACCGTAACTAAATTGCACTAATTCAGCAATCAGTCTCCCATTCGGATCTCCCGGGGGACTATGTCAGGGCGAACATCATGCAGATATCATGATAAATAATGGAGCTTTAAGAAGTTCGTCATCGCATAACCGGGCTCGCTCTCGAGGCCCTGCCCACGCTCGAATGGTGACGGTATTTTGTAACATCAGGGGCATCGGTTTCACCAATACGAACGTAAACGCCGTCCACCAATATTTGCAAACCGCGAAACCTGATATCCTTGCCCTAAGTGAGACCCAGGTCGATTCGTCAACTGATTCGACATATCTTTGTTGCTCAGCATACGACTTACATTCGAGATTCCGTTTTAAGGGCGGAGTCTGAGTCTTCGCGCGGCACGATCTGGCTTGCCAGAGGATGGAGGCGTTGGAACCCAATAATATGGACATCATATGGTTGAGAGTCGTGCTGAGGAATTCCATTAGATTTCTTTGTTGTTTTTACCGCTCCCCGAATGACGATCGACCGGCGACATTTTTCGAATATCTTTCACATACCGTCGACTGGATACAGATCAACCACCCATCTTCTGAAATTGTTGTCCTTGGCGATTTTAATGTGCACAGTTCCGGCTCGTTGGTACATTCTAACAGAACCGACGAGGCTGGGAGGCTGGCGGAGATGTTTGCTGTAAGCCACAACTTGACTCAACTCGTGGGGGAACCAACGCGGGTACCGAATGCACGCGAATTTATTTTCCGCGAATTCAAACTTCGACCCCGGCCTTTTGGAGCCGGTACGGTCTTCGATGCGGGATGTGAGATTTCGTCCGCGCACTATTCAACGCATTCAACGTGAACTGGCCTGTAGGAAGGCAACCGGCCCGGACGGAATTCCAGCAATAGTCCTTAAGAACTGTGCTCCAGGACTATCGCCGGTTCTTGGCAGACTCGTCCGCTTATCTTATGCACGGAGGATCTTTCCTGCCTGCTGGAAAATCGCTCGAATTCAGCCAATCCCAAAGACGGGAAAAGAGTGTCTCCCACAAAATTACCGTCCGATAGCATTACTGTCTATTTTATCTAAGGTAATGGAAAAAGTCATCAATACAGAATTGGTTAAGTATTTGGAGTGCAACGGAGTTCTGAATGATCGTCAATACGGATTCCATGGCAGGCGGTCCACGGGAGACCTTTTGACACTTATTACCGATATATGGACATCTGCGATTGAACGGCATGGTGAGTCAAGGGCGGTCGCACTGGATATCTCCAAGGCTTTTGACCGCGTCTGGCACGGGGCATTGCTGAGCAAACTTCGTTCATATGGACTTTCCCAACAGTTTTGCGACTGGACGAGGAGCTTCCTCGAGAATCGGTCGATCCTGGTTGTTGTGGACGGCGAGTGTTCGGATCTGTATTCTGTTAATTCAGGGGTGCCCCAGGGTTTTATTTTGGCTTCAACATTGTTCTTGCTTCCCATAAATGATTTGTTGGAGGTAACGGTTAACAAAGTGTTCAGTTTTGCGGATGATAGTACGCTTGTTTCCCCCTTTTCGAGTGTTCGGCAGATTGGTGCATCTGCGTCGCATCAGCTGAGATGCAGACAGATTGACTCTCTGAATCAGGATCTGGATAGGGTCTTGCAGTGGGGAAGGGCTAATCTCGTCGACTTCAATGCAGCGAAGACACAATACACAACATTCACAAAGAAAAGTGGATCATCGGTTCCACAGCTGATGATGAGTGGCCGGGCCCTCGAGGCTGGGGAAAGTTTGAAATTGCTCGGCGTCACAGCCTGTGGGAATGTATCATGGCATAAACACGTGTCGAGTATCGCCAGGTCAGCCTCTGGAAAGCTGAGCTATCTTTTTAGAGCCAAGAAATATTTTACTCCGGCCCAACTTCTTCTCCTATATAAATCCCAAATTAGACCCGCGCTCGAATATTGCTCTCATGTTTGGAGCTCGGCTCCTAAACATACCCTCGACCTACTTGAGAGCATACAGAGACGAGCGATCCGCCTGATGAGGGACCCGGCGCTGACGTCGGGACTACAGTCGCTTCACATCGATGGCGCGTGGCCGACTTCTGTCTGTTTTACAGATATTATCATGGTTACTGTTCTTCGGATATTCGTGGTATTGTTCCACGCAATTCAGTTTATGTGCGCTCCACAAGACAATCCGACGGATCGCATCCCTCTGTGATTTATTTCCCGACGGCGCGAACATCCCTGTATCAAAACTCGTTCCGTTACAGAGCGGGGAAGCTGTGGAACTCCCTTCCAACGCCACTGTTCCCGGAGCGTTACAACCTGCAACGGTTCAAAAAGAACTGCAACAGTTATTTGATGGCATCTCGGGGCGCCCACTCGGCGCTATAGGTTCGCCTCTCGCGAGAGAAGTCTATTAAAAAAAAATTGAACAGTCGAACAACAATGCGATGGTTTCAATTATTTTACTGCCTGATCGATTTCAGTCCCAGCTGCCAACGATCCAGCACCTCTTCCAAACTCCACCCTATTGCTCCCGGACCTATTTGTCTGTAGGATACGATGAAATTCAGCCAGTAGTATTCTAAGCAAACCAAAGAAACTACCCGTTCGCATAATAAGTATTTTAGAATAAGTACAAAGATATATATATATATATATATATATATATATATATATAGCTCCTCAATAGTATACTGGTTAGTATACCCGCCTGTCACGCGGGAGACCGGGGTTCGATTCCCCGTCGGGGAGCCTCTGGCGCAAGACTAATGACCTTGCCCGGAAAAAACAAATCATTATGGAAAATTTAACAAGCCTCAGGACTTGCTAAATAAGGCCAAGACCGGTTCCAGGTTGTAGTGCCGATGATGATGATGATGATGATGATGATATATATATATATATCATTTCTCGTCGGGGAGCCTCTGGCGCAAGACTAATGACCTTGCCCGAAAAAAAAAACCAATCATTAAGGTAAATTTGACAAGTCTCAGGACTTGCTAAATAAGGCCAAGACCGGTTCCCGGTTGTAGTGCCGATGATTACCTTATACACAATATACATACGATCTCAGCAAACATTCGGTGTCAGATGCAAATCGTTGTATATATACATATATATATTTATTTGGCGCAAGACTAATGACCTTGCCCGGAAAAAACAAATCATGATGGAAAATTTAACAAGCCTCAGGACGTGCTAAATAAGGCCAAGGCCGGTTCCCGGTTGTACTGCCGATGATGATGATATAACAAGAAAACGGGTGTCATTCATACCCAACCGAATGCATTCATTCAGACCTACAAAAGTATGGAATTTATCTTTATTATTGCTCTAAAATCCGCAAACCAATTTCAGATATACAAACCTATAGCATCGCCATAAAACATTGACCAACAAACACTGATCTTAAAACGCACATCTTTGTATGATGTATTGATGTTTTGGCTCTAGCCTTTTCATAATATCGACTCGAATCACGTTCTTCATTCATCGTTGTTGAATAGAACTTAACTAATGAAACTGAAGTCTTTGATGTCACAAAAGAAATTGAACGTTGGCAGTGTTTCACAAGTGGACCAGATTACGCGAAGATGAGTAGTTCAGAGTTCGGTTCCTCATTAGAACATTTCCATGATGTTCCTCCTGAGATAGTCCCACCGGAGTTGCGAATCGGAAACTAGTTTATCTCTGGCAGTCTTTATCTTAGGAGGTGTTAGGTACAATCCAACACACTCTCTTTCTCCCTCTTGAATAATAACAAATTGGCGTAGCCCGTAACCACCAACTGCGAACTATACTGGACCTCCTAAAATTTGAGAAAATTTGAGCTCTCGGAGGTATAGACCCAGTGGTGGATAGAGCCCTGAGGCTACATCAACTGGCCTCACTAGTGCTTAGGCTTTTAAAAAAATACACATATATACGAGGGTTGCCTTTTATCTTTCGGGATTAGAGAACAAAAACTAATATTGTTCATCGAAAATCACTTTATTGTTTTTCAAAATATTCCCCATGAAGATCTATACACTTTTGCATGCGTTTGAACCAATTGTCGAAGCACTTTTGCCACTCTGATTGAGGTATCTCCAACACATGCATTCTGAATGCAGCAACCGCTTCTTCAGGTGTCGAAAAACGTTGACCTCTCAGTTTGTTTTTTACGTACGGGAATAAAAAGAAGTCATTCGGTGCCAAGTCAGGACTATACGGCGGATGACCCATCAAATCGATGTTTTGGGTGCTCAAAAATGCAGTTGTCGCAGCCGATGTGTGAGAGCTCGCATTGTCGTGGTGAAGACTGATCCGTGTTCGGCGGTTGGTTTTCCTGATTTCTTGGAAGACAACTGGCAAATAAATGGTTGTGTACCACTCAGAATTGACTGTTCTGCGTTGTTCTAGTGGTACGGTTGCGACATGTCCAGTTTTTCCGAAAAAACAGGCGACCATTTGCTTGGAAGTGCTTCGTGCGCGAACAACTTTTGTTGGAGATGGCTCATCTTGAAACACCCAGACAGTCGACTGCTCTTTACTTTCGGGGTCATACGCATAAATTCACGATTCATCACCTGTCACGATGTCATAGACGTGTTTCGAAGCACCGCGACCGTATTTTTTGAGCAGTTCTTTCAACGAATTGACACGAGCCTTTTTTTGGGCGATTGACAAATTGTGTGGGAACCAACGCGAACAAATTTTTTTGACAGTCAAATGTTTATGCAATATTGAATGTATGCTGGTCCCACTAACGCCTAAGGTTGTCTCAATCTCACGATAGGTCACATGACGAACTTCCAATATCAGTTCGTGCACAGCATCAGTGGTTTTCGAAACAACAACTGATTTTGGACCACCTTCACGAAATTCATCTTGGAGTGAACTACGACCACGATTAAATTCACCATACCATCGATAAACACTGGTCCTTGATGGAGCTTCATCGCCAAAAATTGAATTAAGTTCATCCATGCACTGTTGCTGAGTTAATCCACGCCGAAAGTTATAAAAAATAATCACACGAAAATGTTGATGATTTAATTCCATTTTTGGGCCGAGATGAATCTTTTAAGTTACTGTAAACAACACAAATAGCGCTCGTGTGTCAAAACGTTCTGAGTGCGTATAACCTCAAAAATGTCCAACTTTACGACAGAACTGTCAATTGCCGGATTGCAACGCTAGGGTTGCCAAATCCCGAAACATAAGAGGCAACCCTCGTATATGTATAAAAATAAATGTTGAATATTTCATTCCACAGGAGAGAAAGCGATAAATTTAACAAGAGAAAACAACTGGTTATATTAAACAACTTGTTTACTTTGCACTGTCGAGTTCTTCTATTGTTTCTGTTGTTCGTTTTGTTTCTCTTCTCTATTCAGTTTTCGTCTGCTCCTTTATATTCTTTTCTTTTCTTTTCTCTTATTTGGCTTTGGTTTCTCTTCTTTTCTTTTCTTTTCTCTTCTTTTATTTGCTCTTCTTTTCTTCTTTTCTTCTTTTTTCTCTTCTGTTCTTTTCTTTTCTTTTTTTCTCTTCTTTTCTCTTCCTTTGTTTTCTTTTCTCTTCTTTTCTTTTCTGTTCCTCTTTTTTCTCTTCTATTCTTTTCCTTTTTTTTTATTTCCCTTTCCTTTCTTTTCTATTCTTTTATTTTCTTTTCTCTTATTTGGTTTTGTTTTCTCTACTTTTATTTTCTCTTATTTTCTTTTCCATTCTTTTCTCTTCTTTTATTTTCTCTTCTTTTCTTTTCTATTCTATTTTTCTCTTTTCCTTTCTGTTCTTTTCTCTTTTTTTTTTTCCTTTCTTTTCTTTTCTTGTATTATCCTTTGTTTTCTTTTCTTTTCTCTTCCTTTCTTTTCTCTTCTTGTTTTTGTTTTCTTTTCCTTTCTTTTCTCTTCTCTTTTTTCTTTTCTTTTCTCTTCTTGTATTATCCTTTGTTTTCTTTTCTTTTCTCTTCTTTTTTTTGTTTTGTTTTCTTTTCTTTTCTTTTCTCTTCTTTTATTTTCTCTTATTTTATTTTCTGTTCTTTTCTTCTCTTTTCCTTTCTTTTCTTCTCTTTTCTTTTCTCTTCTGCTCTTTTCTTTTTATTTTTTTTCTTTTCATATATTTGCCTTCATTGCTCATCTCTTTCATCTCTCTCTTCTGGTTCTTTCTTGTACGCTATCTCTCTTCTTCACCTTTTGTTCTCTCCTTTACAGTTTTAATTCATTTCGTTTAGTCTTGGCATATTTAGAGTCTAATCACGTATCTCTCGATGCAGATGAGACAACAATCGAAAAGAAACTACTCTGAACGCGCGACGGAGCAATCCATCGACACCATGTTGGGAGCGGACAAAATTCTGTACTTTAGTCCATAGAACCCGGTGTTCAACGGACAAAACCACAAATGTTCGCTGTCGAACTACAAATGTTCATTGACAGTTGCAATAGTATCTTAAATTGTTTGTCCACGGGAGAAGAGCAAAGTTTTTTTTGAAGGTTACCCACGCGGTTGCGCGGAGAAGCCTACCGCATCTTTAAGGACCAAACCCCGGTAACCTTCCAGGAGTTCGAACAACGGCCGAGGAGCGCATTCGTGGCGCAGGAGTCGTGTGAGGAGTTGCATTCTCACCTCTCTAGAATGTGACAACGTCGCGCTTTCTTCCCCGCTATCACAAATTCCCCATTCACAATAATTTTTATTTTTGTTTAATTTTTATTTTCGTTTTTAATTTAATTTTGATTTTTAATTTTTTTAATTTTTTTTATTTTTCTTATTTTTTCTTAATTTGTATTCCTTGTTTATGTTTGTCCGTTTTGTTTCGTTTTTTTTTATTTTGCTTGTCAACCCCCTGTATATGTAATTAAAAAAAAAAAAAAAATTAATAAATGAAATATTAAAGTTAAATTAAAATCAAAAATTTAAATTTAAAAAAAATAAAAATAATTGGAAATTGGGGATAGGGGAAAAAAACTATAAATAATACATGATATAGAAAAAATAGAATAAATTTTAAAACATCAATTATTGTGACATGTTATAAAAACAGTTATTGTATGCCGAAAGCCATAAGCAAAATGAAATAATTTAGAGTGCTTGCGAACAGCCAGTAATTTAATGTACGAATGATATTTGTTAAATAGAAGTTAACATTTAGTCTTGAGTAAGATATGTAATTGAATTGTTAAATAAATGTGGATATAAAACAAACAAAAATATTTACCGGGAGATAAAATCTGCCGTCTCCGTAATAACTTTGTCGAATTATATTGTTTTGAGAGATGTTTGTCCAGAGTTTTTTAGATACCAAGATTATGCAGTCTTGTATCCAATCCTAAAGGCATGTATCACCAGTGTTTTTGCAACACGTACCCTAAAACAGCAAAACAGTAATTTCACTTTTGACCGTGTCATCTGTGGACCCTGACACAATTTCTACGAAAATGTACAAGAAAATACCATCTGCGTCATTAATTTACGGATATAAATTAACTACATTACACAAAGTGTCATGATATTATCTTGGGGTATTTCCCATCACGTAACAAGTATCCAACCATTGGCCCAACTATTATTAATTTGTCTTCATTGTTAAATTTATATCAACGACAAAGAAAGCGAAAACAACGTTACGCCCGCGGTTTGTCATAAAAGACAAACCAATACCATTAAATTGCTGAATAAAGCAACACACTCGCAAGAAGAGAAAACCAGGTGGAAAATTAACAGGACTTCGTATAGGCACACCCGCGTTCCTGAAACACTGTTCTCCAGGATCTCCGTTTTTGTTTTTTTTTTGGTCATCAATATCTCACTGCAGCTCAAAGAAAGATTAAAGCCTCAAAATTCCGTAGTATACATGGTGCCACATATGCAGTTTATAAAACCGTGTTTTTCAAGGAACGAATTTATGGCTCTCCACGCGTAGGAAACTCTCCAGCCAGTCCCCTCGTTTGTTCTCCATCAATAAAATTTAATCAAAAACGAGGCAAATAATCCTAAGGCGGTGACCGAGTCTAATTAAGAGATAAACCGGACAAAGTGTCTGTATTACTCTGGGACGTTATAGAAAATCCCTCGGGGGGTGGACATTCGCCGTTTCACTTAAGTTTAGTGTGGAAGCAAGGCAAATGTATTTCGAGAAGCTGGTGTTTTTCAAAGTAGCCAAATACAAAAACTGTACCACAGTTGACTGGCAATGCAGGCAGTCATGTAAATGGTATCGAACGGCAGGGTTTAGCTAGCAGACTGCCGGAGTCAGTCATTCTACCCTTTGCTCATATCAATTGGTTATAAGGGCACAATTGAATTGGAACACAATAAAATTCACATTTATCTCCACAAGCGCACAGGACCCAAACAATCCTCGGTCCTGGTGGTGAGGAAGCAGATTGTGGTTGTGTAGGTGGATTTATGGGAATGAAAACAGACAATAACCCAGTTAAAAGTTAACCGGATGGAATGGGTTTTCATGAAGGATCCCTATGTGGGCGGTACAGTTTCATAAGGACTAAGCAAGTATCCGAAAACCAGTGTGTAGGTAGGTGTAGTGTGCTTCCAGAATATCCATGGACTTGTTGCTCTTATGGCCGAGGCACACACGCAATAACTAGTCAAGGTATTAATTGAAATAAGTTACCCTTATTACTGGCGATACAGTGAAATCAATGAACAGATAGTAATCAAGGATTTCCATTGGATTGTTCGATGGACGGTGTGAACCTGGTAATAAACAGAGGTTGCAATAAAAATTGGAAATTAGACATATTGACGTTTGGTTTATTGAACTGATGATATTTCCATAATATTGGAATGCCGATGGATTGGATGATGGAAGAAAATAATAACTTCAACTGTCGTAGGACGCCACAAGGAGCTTTTAAGGCTTTAGCTCATTTAATATATTTTTCCATTACGGTTTTCCATAAATCCTACAGATGTCCATAAATATGATGCTTCTAGCTCGTCTTTATGCTGCGGATATTTTACTTTGTTATACATTGGAGAATTGCTATACAAAAAATTACCATGATATTGATATCTCTCGGTCTTGGTGGCCAATTTCAGAACCGAAACGAGTGGAGTTGTGGAATATTGTATATGGTATAGCAGGGATGTTTCACGGAATACGTAGAACGGCGGCAGTGTTTTATATATATAATTTGGAGTCTGCGTAAGGAGGATTGGGAGGTTAGCTGGTTGGGCGGTTTTCCTCACAACTATATAGAGCGGACCTTATCTGTATGCCTATTTTCAACATACAATGAAATAGAATTACGAAACTTAAAAATGTTTTTATTTTTTATTTTTAGAAACTACGGAAATTGGAAATTTGAGTAATACCGAATTTTTAAAAATTATGTTCGCACCAAGTGAAACTACTGAATTCAAGGACAGTGGAGAATTAAGAGAAGTTATAGTACACGTCAATAATATTTTAATCAAACCAACTAAGGAAAGCTACGGTGCCTTGGCGCAATCGATGTAGGTTAGACGATGTAGTTGCAGCAATAAGCAATTGCTTCAACAAAACTCGAACATGTCACCGATGTCAGGATGTTGTCACCTTCTATAGGCTAAAAAACTCTTGGTATGCCCTTTGGGCCGGACACGTAGCGCGAATTGGCGACGATAGTACCGTGCACAGTATTTTTGACGGTGAACCAACGGAAAAGAGACCAAAAGGACGGCCGCGACGGAGATGGGAGGACAATGTTACGTTTGACCTTGAGGAGTTCGGATCCGCTGGTCAAGCGTGGAAGGAGAGTGCACAGGACAGGGAACAATGGCGGAGCCGAATAAGTGAGGTCATGAACTTCCGGGTTCCTACAGGCCAATAAATAGTAGTGTGGGGGGCGAAGTGGTGGCACCGACATGGGCGCAGGGTTCTAATCCGTCCCCACAAATCTTACACCTTCCCCTCGTCGATTGTTCCGCCGCCGCAAACTGTTCACAAAGGATATCCAAAGATTTGGTAGAATTAAAACACACTTGTAATATAATTAATTCGTTTATTCAGATCGCATTACATTGAAAAGATGTTCTATAGTAGTTTACTATGGTATAAACACGCGAATAACTCACAACACAATGCCTCGGGAAATAGAATAAAAACACCATACAAGAAACCGTTTGTTTGGGGGTACATTTTATCGAATTAATTTGTAAGCCGTAAATTAAAATGACAAACGCTTAGAACACGACTGGGGGTTATTACTCGACTCGGGTTTACGCATCCCCGTGGCGCGAAACGGGTAGCGGAAGACGAACCGTCCAGATCGGCCGTTGAAGTACGACTTAAAGATTCAACCCACGTTTGGGGTCAGTTTGGTGGTGTGGTGAAAAGGAAATGAAATTTCCTTTGACCAGCGACCAATGGAAGGCGATCTCTGGGACGCGGTGGTGTATGTGTGTGTTCGTACACATCACCGTGTTTATCGATGCGTTTAGCCAAGGATAAACGGAACCTACAACGAGGAAAAAAAAGAACAAAGGGAAAACGACATAAGACATCGTTCGGTAATGAGGGCCAGCTGTCTAAATAGCAGCCACTCATTAGATGCTAAAAGGGATTGCGATAATTTATAAAATAGAGATCGTATATCGTCTCTCTGCCGACTGGGAGAATCCGATTCTTTTGTTTGCACATGTCTATGCTATTGAATCCAATCCGATGGCAAAGCGCGACGTCGGTGATTGTTTGAAGATTCAAACAAAGAAATATTTCCGCGAGAAGTGCTTGCAGCTGAATCAATAGTTGCAAGTCTTCGGAAGGTAATTTAGATGGGTACGCAATGACGGTTTTGTATACCATCTGTGTCAATTATACATGGTATCTATGGCGACGCCAGGATCGAACTATAGTGTGAATATCTACACTAGTTGGAAATTCGATTTTTGGGTCGCTAATGCAGAGATGCATTGATAATGTATGAATGCCCATGTAGGAAAAATTCTTTGCAGCATTTCCAGGTAATGGATTGAAAACATTAACTATCCTTGGGAAGGGAATGTTTTCAGGTGCTAATGCGACTGCATTGGCAGGAAACAATGGGAGTTATGGGGGGTTTTTTAGGTAAGTGAACCGTATTATATTTGCTTGATTATTTCTACAATGGTACCATTTTTGCCCTTTACATTATAAATTATAGTTTTTGAATAACTTAAGGAATGGTATTGTAAATTGAGATATGTGCTTTCAATCCCGAAGTGGGGAAATGAGGTGTTGTACAAGTTGAATTTAACTTACTCAACTTACGTGACTTAAGTATCTGCAACTCGTTCGTCCATTTTGGAAACGGGATGATTTTGCAAAGCCGTGGTGAACTTCGATATGTCTGCTATTAGTTGTGAGTGGCTGGAGGCTGGGCAAAATGTGATTCTTTCGGTTGCGCAAACTGGGCGGCGATATGATAGCAGCGAACTGGCAGCAATGGAATGGACCCACAGACTGGATCCGGCTCGAAGGACCAAAATGTGTGTTCAACAAGCGTTGAACACACCGCAACACCTGATATAATAAAAATTCTCTACCTAATAATAATTCTCTATCTGTCAGTAACATAGAAGTCAAAGCCCGATAACATTAAGCGCAATTTGAGAAAATTCTTTCACATTATGACATTACTTACTTTTACTTTCGCTCCACCCTGTACAATACTTTTTAATACACGTGGGAATGCATTTTCAAATCCCCTAGAGCTGTTTTAATTATAAAATACCCTCCACTTTTGAAATTGATTCGCAAACGTCTCGCCCACCCATAGCATAGCACATTAAATAGATGTGACTTTAGAACCACAAAAATAATCAAAAATATCTTGCATTACTCAGTTACCGTATTGCAACAAGAAGTCCTTGACATACATCTGTACTATTTAATTACTAAAGTCTACTATCTGCTTTTTTGTCGGGCCTTCGTGTATTCTGTCTGGGTTCTGTGTGTCCCAGAATCAACTTCATATGACGGTGACACTCCTCGTTGGGCAGGGGGCGAGGTAATTTACTCAACCAGGTACGAATCACTGGCATTTGTATTCAGTACACTAAAAGTTAGTCCTTACTGTAGCATCTATAACGAAGGCATCCCATTTACCCCATGGGGCCACTGGATCGGCACAACACAGCTCAGGAAAGGGAAACATGGTTTCCGTGGAGGAACAGGCAACAAATCCACTGCAACCATCGGAGTAGAACCACATCAAATCCTATACGATAAAGCTATTTCTGGCGTTATAAGGCAAGAAAAATTCGTACGTGCGTAGCTTACTGACAATGCATGCACCATAACCAAATTCAATTGAACACTGTTTCATTGATCTGGTATTATTGCTTGATAGCGGATATACCAACTACAACGCAGTCAAATCACCAAATGGGAAAAACAAAATAAAAAATATTTCTAAAAGCAAGTTTCCTGTATAGTTGCAACGATTTTGTCTGGATTAGTTCAAACACTACAACACCACTAGACACAGATTCGATTTCAGAGTAACTATTTGTATCGGCTTTGACTTCCGTCGAGGGGCCAATCGTTTGTTTGCGGTTTTGCACCTGCACAACGTGCCCTCTGATGCCGTTAATGCTACGTTATCTCTATACCACATTTCCGACCTGCTTAACGCTATTTACTAGTAATATTAATGACATTATTTCGAGCTATGCAGTCAATAAGATTCTCACATCCTTAATAAGTAGGTTGATATTTTACAACGACCATAGTACCTGATACGAGGATCCTTCCAACAATGACATAATAAGGTTGACATTTAACCACACCACAAAACCACAACATCGAAAACGCATTATCAGATTCACCCAACGCAAACAGAAGGACCATAGAGGCTATATAAATTCATTCCATGCAGGACCGCTCTCCTCGACTCGATGTGTATCTTGCATCTATGTCATTGGCGTTCATCCTCCGTCCATTCAGATGCCCGTTCATTGTTCCCTTTATTCTCTCATTTCATACTCAAGCCCGTGTGAAATTGTGAAGGTAATCCTTGCAATATGTCCTTACAATTTGCACCACGTATACGGTTGCATTTCAATAAGCCGTATTCTCTATTGTACAGGATCCCTGAATGCTTATTCAAGAGATACCGTAATTCAAAACTGATTAGGGATGTTGGTGTATATTATTTGAGTCTCTTGGTCTGTCAAGTCCACATTGTGCTTCAGAGCGCTTTCAAATTATTTGGACTTTGCTTGTTGTTTAAAAAAAGCTATCAGATTGACGGACTATAATATTTCGTATGGGTGTTCCAGGGTCGGCGCAAGCCTAATAACCTTGCCCGTAAAAATAAATTATTATGGAAAATTTAACAAGTCTCGAAACTTGCTAAATAAGGCCGAATCCCGGTTGTAGTGCCGATGATGATGATGATGATGATGTTCCAGGGTCACTGCTTTTCGGAAATTGCGTTTCGGGGTGTTATCAGTTTATTTCGAGGGAACTCGATCTTTGAAAAGTATCAGCAGTGGTACTCCGGTTAGATCGTAGATTAAGCGTAATGCAGCAATACTTTACTGTTGCGGAGTCGCTGGATACAACCAGTGAATTCGCAATTGAACGCACCCATCGCAACCAAATAACAACTGTCAGCAACTAGCTGCTATGTTAGTTGTTTGGTTGACAAGGAGATAAAACAAAGAAACTCTCTTTCGTCGTCAACTTTGCAGGAGCTAGTTAGAAAAACCAATAATCAGTAAAAATATTCAGCATCAACAAATAAAGATAGAAATTATTAAAACCTAAACCAACTCGAGTCTTTTTGGAAGTCTGAAGGAAGATTATTTCGAGGATTTCGGCAGTTATTAAAGGTATTCGGTTCCCCTTTTCCCTTTAAATAGCGATTGGTTTCAGGCATCAGTGTTGCGGTCGCCATTGCTTTGGCAAATCCAGTTCATCGTGCGTGTGACCACATGTGAAGATATTCCCCGACGACAATCTTCGGTCGGCGGAAATCCAAATACGTGTTGGCCGTTCGATTGCCAACATCAACATTTTGAGGTTCGTTCAAAGCGGCCCACAACAATCTCCATTGTTCGTGGAAGTTGCGTTCAACGCCTGTTGTTCGCAAATATTTTGGTCCTTCGAGCCGGATCCAGTCTGTGGGTCCAACCCGCTGCTGCCAGCTCGCACCATATACAAAGGTCGCGGGACACATCAGAGTCCAGGCATAAAGACCCACCGTTGGTAAGTTCGTGAGAACAATCACGTCAGCGCCCAGAGAGCAGCGCAATGGCAGCGAACTCTACGATGACAACGGCTGCATTGGCCGAAAACCTCATGGCGGCCCAGTTCGTCGCACATGAAAATATGATGGGAACTTTCAATAAGTTCAACAAGAGAGGGCCAACGACGCTAGCCACAGTGGGGGCACAAGAGAGCGACCTCCAGATGAACTGAGATGAGATGCGGAATCGGCATGAAAAGCTCATATGCCTGATCACTCCATGGACGGCCATCATCCACCGGTATTCCGAAGAGCGATCTATCGACCAGGACGAGGAAACATACCTTAATGAGGCAACGGAGCTTGCTGAGGTAAGGCACGCGCTGATCGCCAACCGCCCGACCGTTTACAAGACTGCGACGGACACCGTGTATCAACCCAACAGTCGTTTGCCGCCATGGATGGCGCAACCACCTTGGTATCTGGGAACTCCTTCCACTCCTGGCATGCGTATGTCTGGCCATTCCCCCAGAGCACCAGCGAGGAACGATGCAAAGGCATCCGACGCACCAAAGGAATCCTCTTATGTAACTGTGGCGGTTCTTTAATACATTCCCAAAGAACCGCCCATCCTCTTTAAATTAACCACTTCCTCTTACCATAGCAAGCCATAGTACTTACCTGGAATTAGGGGCAGCGTAAGCTCCCCTGCAGCATTATACCTGAAAGGAAAACCTACCCGACGGCACCCATACATTTCGAATTTCCCTGGTTCATATTCCATGAACCAGTTCATCTCCTATCGGCTCAGCCTGTCTTCAATTACGATAAACAAACGCTGGCCAGCGTATTTTTGACATAGCTGTAGCCGATATTCTTTCCTTAGTTCACGATTGTATATCGCGCCTATACCCTTAGATCCGCGGCAGTTGCGATAATTTCCCGTTATCGGTGATCAACCGATCATGAATTTGGGCATCGATATGAACATTGTTTAGGTAACCTTACCCATGCCATGCCTATGATGACCCACCTGAAAACCTAAATTAAACATACAGTATCTCACTGTGTGCGTTTTACTTACTCGCATGTAAATCAAACATATAGCCATCCAGCCTGACCCTTTGCCTCCGTCGCGTCGACGAGGTTTCTGCTGACTTGTGTCAACAAAATAATTGGCCTCCTTGTGCACCGGAGCCATACGGCTAGATTGGATATTGCCTACATCGGTGTTTCCAAGGAATCTTAGGCAAATACCATGACGACCCCTTGTATCATAGGCACATCATTTACATCATGTGTGCCACCATTTGATCTGTGAAAGAGAGTTTTTGTTTACTTTGAAACAAAAATCTATTTCGATCCCTGGCATACATCATCGACGATGTACGGGTACATCGCCGCAGCCTCCGATCATCGTACGTCTGTTTCATCAGGTGTCCGCCGATCATCGTTTTCATCGCAGGCCAACGTACTTGTCCTATACGGACACATATAGAATCCTCCCCTATCGATGCAATTCGCGGCCATCGAATCTGATGGATGCGAATTGCATCGTTGAGTCAGATTTCAACAGCGTGCGCACGCGCCATAGAGACGATCGAGTCTTAATCGAACGATGTCGAGTCCGTTGCGTTATCAGAGTCGGGAAAATTGTCCTTTTTACGCTTGTGTAGTTGCCTAAAACGAAATGTAAACTTGAGAGTGCTAAATAATTAAGAACAGAAATAAGACCGGATCCATGTCACAGTTTATAGCCTAAGAACACCAGTGTTAATAAAGTTTTAAAAAAACAATAACTCCAGCGTCTTACTTTGGTCTGCTTTTGTGACAGTGTGTTTGGTTTTTCTCCTTTTCCTTGCGGAACAATTTAGTGCACCATTTATTGTTGTGGGGTATTTCGCTTAAGTCACGTCCGGGCTGACGCCCTTGGTAAATACCATCCACATAACCGTACCAAGTGAGATGTTGTATTGCCAGTTGCGCAAGGAGCACATGTAGGATGATCAGTCGTTCGAAAATCATATTAAAGGACGCCCTCATGTGGCTGTACGCGAAAGTATTGAGGAAGGTTACCGACTTAAAGACAATTTGATTCGTCAAGAAGCTAAAATCGCTCAACAAATGAGAACTAGCGAATTGGATCGTTCCAAGCGTCTAGGAAGATCTAAGGGGCGTGCATTGGAGTATTGCACCATGTGCGACCATAATGTCCATGGTAACAGGATGGGTCATCGCAAGCATGAAGGCCACACTCAATTGAAGAAGTTCTTGCATCCGAGATGTTCTGTATGTAATAAGGAAATTTCTACCCAGGTAGATTACGATACTCATTTATTGTCTGCTGTCCATATGAAGAAGGCTGACTTGGCAAAATGTAAATCTGGTGAACCTGAAGAAGAGTTTTTGCCCATTTTGACTGAAGAAGATGAATTGAAGGAAGTTCGGCCCCCACAAGAACGTAAGAAGAGAACCGCCGATCAAGGCAATGAAAGACTACTCGAGGCCCAATGCGCGCTCAACCCAGTCTCCCCACCTACTGTGGACAACGCCGACCAACTCAACATTAGCGAGATGCCCTTAGTGCAGCTGCCAGAAGTCAACGCCGAACAAGCGGTTAAGGAACCGCCCACACTCCCAGTGAAGAACCAGGCCGCCGAACGGAGCGCTGCCTGCCCAATTAATGAACCTCATACCAGTCCAGTGAGTATGCACCAGCAGGCCGCCAACCAGAGTGACGCCTACCCACAGATCAACTCGGCCCATGTCCCGATTAATGAACCGCATACCAGTCCAGTGAGTATGAACCAGCAGGCCGCCGACCAGAGTGGCGCCTACCCACAGATCAACTCGGCCCATGTCCCGATGCTCGGACCAACGCCGAAGCCCCCACGCTAATGGATGCTGCGCACGTGCTGTTGGACACAACATCAGATGGCCGTTCCTCGTGGGTTTCGAAATTACAACTCCGACCCAGAGGAACTGGTCCACCCGGAACACTGCGCACCGATTGCAAATAGCGTATGCAAAACGCATCAAGATAGCAATGCCCCACTTGGCGGGCGGCGCCCCCCATCAACCAGGACGCAACCACATACCAGTCCAGGGAGTGAGCACCAACAGACGTCATGCACGTTCTGTGAGGCACAACACCATATCTACCTCAAACCGGTCCAGCGTAAGTATGTCGCACACACCAAGAAACTGTGCCTCAACTGCCTGGGTCGCCACCTCATACGCGACTGCCTCTCAAAGAGGGTGTGCCGGCGATTCAAGCAAAGACATCATACTTTGCTGCATGTGCCAACAGGAGCAGCACCCATCACAGCGCCCAGTTTAAAAGTGACCAGTCCTGTCACCAGCCACTACATGACCGGTTCTCGGGGGTTTCGACGTTACAACTCCGACCCAGAGGAACTGGTCGACCATACGACTGCGTACCGATCCCATCAGAGGACAAAAAGAAGACATCGTCGACGTTGACACCGAAGACACACGCGGTACATGCCTCCAGCTACCACCGAACCCCCTCCTGGACCATTCATCAGACATGCCCCTCGCCCGCTGAACCGACGCATGGACAACGGGCTATTGAAGAGCCATGAGTCTGAGCACTCGCAGGCTTCAAGACAACACCCAGCTACCACCATCAACCACGGAACGCGCAATGCCCCGTTTGGCGGGCGGCGCTCCCCAGTATTCAGGGACCGACCGAGTCCCAACCACTGCTTCCGAATGAACGCTGCGGCCTCAGCCGCAAACTACCGCATCGTCCCGGCCGCTAATTTCGGACGGGCGCCAATGGACGCAGCACTCGTCATCACCACTAGTTGTCTTGATGGAGTGAGACCAACCACCAGCCAGCACGTGGTCACTGATCGTGGGTTGCAACCTTACAACTGCAACCCAGATCACATGGCCAACGATAACCGCATCCAGCAACGAAGGAGACCATCCCGTCATCCCGAACCACCCGGGCCGCCCAAGACCCTTCCGTCTTCAACACTATTCAGGACGGGCGGCTTTCTGCCAATCGACCGTGATCGACGTGAGGGTGGACTGCAGCAGACCGCTACCAGCCCACTCACGAGACCCATCGCCAAAATCGGCATCCTTCCACTGAAGGAGGAAACCCCCAACCAAGCTCCGGACGATCATCCCCTGTGGCCAAATGATTCGCCAATGATTGGCGAAGGCGGGCGGAATGTTACGGATTCGCTGGATGCAACCAGTGAATTCGCAATTGAACGCACACATCGCAACCAGATAACAACTGTCAGCAACTAGCTGCCATGTTAGTTGTTTGGTTGACAAGGAGATAAAACAAAGAAACACTCTTTCGTCGTCAACTTTGCAGGAGCTAGTTAGAAAAACCAATAATCAGTAAAAATATTCAGCATCAACAAATAAAGATAGAAATTATTAAAACCTAAACCAACCCGAGTCTTTTTGGAAGTCTGAAGGAAGATTATTTCGAGGATTTCGGCAGTTATTAAAGGTATTCGGTTCCCTTTTTCCCGTTAAATAGCGATTGGTTTCAGGCATCAGTGTTGCGGTCGCCATTGCTTTGGCAAATCCAGTTCATCGTGCGTGTGACCACATCTGAAGATATTCCCCGACGACAATCTTGGGTCGGCGGAATTCCAAAAGCGTGTTGGCCGTTCGATTACCAACATCAACATTTTGAGGTGTGTTCAAAGCGTGTTGAACACACACATTTTTTTCGGCCCACAACAATCTCCATTGTTCGTGGAAGTTGCGTTCAACGCCTGTTGTTCGCAAACATTTATAAAAAAGAATTAAGATATTGATTGTATAAATATGAAAATTGGTCGTCTGAAATGCAAATCGTTGTAACATAATTGCCTTTTCCATTAACCATATAACAATATTGCCTCGCTTATGGAGGGACACTGAACCACTTCTCTGCGAATAAAACATATTTCGTATAAGTAGAAGACAAGTCTTATTAGCACCTTTGAAGGATGCATCTTATCGCAACACATAAAAGCCTGGACATAACACACATAAACCCCCTCAACAATTCAAATCCCTTCTTTCATCTCATTCGTTCAATCTGTCGATTGATCAATACCAATATTAGTGTATAGACAGAAAATCCCGTGAACCAGATTTTCTTACATCTCTCTGGCCAGTAAACTTCAATAGCGCAGTGGCGATTCCAATAAACACGCACGCACACGCAACCAAAAATAGAACGAAAAAGGAACTCATGAGAACAGCATAACAGAGCTATAGCGTTTGGGATGATAGTGAAGAACGTGTGATTCGCACTGACGCTATGACAGTTAGAATCACAAAAAATTGAACCGAAGCGCAACCCATCAGGCCACTGCCGTGTGTACGAATTCGATTTCTAAACTCAAGTACATTCGACTGATGTGGATTTTGTTATTTTATCGCTATGGTATACGGCTCTGATGCATTTTCTTATTGGATTTTCGTTCGGTGTTCTTCATTAGTTGCTTGTGTATTGTGTGTGTATCTGTTACAAACACCACAGAGCATTAATTTCGTAATCCACATCGTAAGTACTTAGTGGAAATATCGTCGAATACACGCGGCCGTAGTCTGATGCACACACGCACACGCCATCCTAATGAAGAACTCGGTGTGAAAAGAGAACTAAGTAAGGAATCATCAGCGTCGTAAAACAGAGCATTCATGTTGCAATCCGCAGCTGTGCTGATTGAACTGAAATATCCACGAATAGTTGCCTCCGTTGTTTGACGCATTGGTTCCGATCTTTTCTAGTGTGTCTTCGAATCGTGTTCTTCATTAAATTACAGCGCAGGATATAAACCTTTTACCGAAAAATGTCAACTAATTGCATTCATTCAGACCTAGAAACGAACGAAATATATTGGCAGGTTGTTCTAAATTTCACCGATGCCGTTCATATATACAAACCATAAAACGCCATAAAACACCGAATAACAGACTGATCATAAATAGCACATTTTCATACACATTTTCAGGTTAATCGGAAAACCCAAATTGAACCAAGGATCGCTGAACAATGATTGGGACATCCCAAATGTTATACCATCAACATTTTCGGTGTTACCGCTGTGGTAGAGCAAGAGATTCAGCACCGAGAAATGGCAGTTGTCAAAAATAATAAAATTTTTAGTGTATTTGTGTAGATCCAATATTATTGAATAGTCAACTAGGCGCAGTCAGACTCTTTCTTGGACTACTTTCTTTGTTTAGTCAATGTAAAAACGTTCGCGAACAAAAGACTATACAGCCAAATTAACCTCGAAAACCTTAAAAATACGTGAGGGCTTAATATCGTAAATTAACGTCAAAAACCACAAAAAGACGTCCGGAGTATATAGTGAGAATCTTGGAGCTAAAGAAAAGTGTTCCAGCCGTGAAATTTCGGAAGCTCTCTAAACTGCAAAAATAAGTCTTTTAAGTCGAGTTTTCCAAACTTGTTAGTGAGAAATTAAAAGAGTGAACGCCATTAAGCACTTCCCCACATTAGTAAAACCATTGTCACTTAGATGGGTATTCTTGTAAGTCAAGGTCGGACTAGGGAGTCCCATGGACATAGACAACACGGGAACTGAAGGTAAGTGTATTCACATGCTTGCTAATTCAAATAAATTGAATAAGCTCCCCAAATTAGCCAACGTAGGCGGTCATACCGTTAATACCTTGGATCTGTTACTCACTTTCCATCCTAATAAATTATTATTATTATTTATTGGCCTGTAGGAACCTGAAAGCTCATGACCTCACCGACTCGACTCTGCCATTGTTCTGTGGGGCTTCTTCTACATACCCAAAGAACCACCCATTTCCCTTAATTCAACGCCCCATTCCTCACCCTATAAAGACTATTAGCTTACCTGTAATCGGACAGCGTTAAGCTACCCTTCAATTCCTTCAATTTCCTGAAAAACAAGCCATGGCAAGATCATCATCTTGCCACAGCATCAAGCAACATTGCTGTATTCCCTTAAGCATATTCGGTTACTCTGGTCGGCACCCGTGACCGTTACGAATCACTACAGAATCTGCCCGGGTCCTCTGGCCGGCGTCCATGCTTATCAATTACACAGCAATCCCACTGAGTTTACCTTTCTCTAGCAACCGTTGATCCCACGATCATGCCATGGCAAATCGCTTGCTTATGCAGCTGCAGCCTAATTATTCCGGATCGCTTGCATAAGCGAAAAACGAACATCGAATTGGACGTGACCATAATCTGTTTACCCTAAACAACCTAGCAAGGGTCACGTCCTATGTTTCGTCCCCTTAACCAAACAAATACCCATTTTAGCACTTGCCTTTGAAATCGTATATACAATATCCCAAAATCTATTTCTGCCTCCGGCAATACCAGCTATCGTTTACGATAGCAATGCTTTCAGCCTCTGTGCACGATCATTTATTTGAACAGCTGTCTGTTTGATTTCTCTTCTTTCCACCCAATGCATTTTTCGTTTGCCTTTCCTTCAACGCGCAACTTTCTTAAACTGTCCGAAAATGAGATATAAAATCCTACACCCATCTTCTGATAAAGAACATCATAACTTAGATATCTTCTATACCAAAACTCCCTTTTTGCATAATATTCACCCCAATCCAATTAATATAATATCGCACACTGTGCGATTTCTCGTAAATTGCTCACCTAATGACACGCAGTCATTCCCCAAGCTACACGCTATCCCATTGCACATACATTTTTTGCCCCGTATCGTATATCGTCATTTATGTCCAAAACAAGCGCCACACCTGGCATGGGACATTACCGGCGCCGACAAAAATGCGGGCTAACGACAAATTGCGGCACGCCAAGTGTCATTATACCGTTTAACGGAATCCCTGTTAAGAAATGCTTACGTCTACGAAAGAAACGCACATGGATAGGACCAAACACGATAAGATCAAAAGCAATAGGATCAAAGGCGAAAGGGGCAAAGGCGAAAGGAGCAAGGGCGAAAGAAGCAAAGGCGATAGGATCAAAGGCGATAGGATCAAAGGCGAAAGGACTAAAGATGATAGGGCCAAAGGCGATGGGGCCAAAGGCGATAGGACCAAAGGCGATAGGACCAAAGGCGATAGGAGCAACGGCGATAGGCGCAAAGGCGATAGGAGCAAAGGCGATAGGGGCAACGGCGATAGGCGCAAAGGCTATAGGACCAAAGGCTGTAGGACCAAAAACCATAGGCCCAAAGGCGATAGGACTGAAGGCGATAGGACTGAAGGCGATAGGATCAAAGGTGTCGTATCCCACTGCATAAATCCCATTTAATGTAATATTAGTTCAATTCATAATATTCATATCACACAAAATGTGCTTTTAATCGCCTCCTCTTTAATTGCTTACCCATGACGCGCTGTCATTTTCCACTCAATCTACACGCTTTCGAATTACGGGAACAGTTTTTGCCTCATATCGCATGTCGTCATTCATATCCAAAACAAGCGCCACACCTGGCATGGGATATTGCCGCCGCTTTTTAAAATACTGGCTAATGACAATTGCGGCACGCCATGTATCACGATACCGTTTAACGGAATCCCCATTAAAAATGCTTACTCCTACGAAAGAAAAGTACATGGACAATGACGAATTGCTACCGGTAATTCGAAGTGACAAAGCGAATTGCTTGAACCAAGGCCACTGCACTTTAAGTGGACCAATCTAGTGAAATATCGCTTAAGCGAATATCAATTAAGCAGAGCGAATTACTGTTGTCGGGCAATTGCACCCAATGTGGATCAAACCCGAATAAGTGAAATTGCGGCAGGGTATATGACTTGCGCTTGGGGTCAGAAGGGTTACTTGCATCGTCTGTGATTCTGCTCCAATAATTTGGATATAAAAGGGGTGGTTGCAAAGAGATTAGAGTGAAACTTAGTCGATCAGAGGAACAGATTACAGCCTCGCATAAGTGCAGGGGGACTTTTACTCTGAATAAACAAAAAGAGAGTTAAGTAAAACAAACAACGAGTCACGGCCTCACACAAATACAACGGGCTCTTTGATCGTAAATAAAATATTAAGTTAAAATAACGGATAAAATCAAAAAACGTGTTTGTGTTTACCTCCCCAAGGCGCCCCCCGCTTGGTAGAAACCTCTCAGTGGTGCGGGGGCTTTAACTATAAAATGGGCCATACATTCTTGCAAATGGCAACACTTGATATCTTAAAAACCGTTAGAGGGAGGGGCGCGTGAGTGGGGGGAATTGTGCCTCGCTTCATGCAACATCTCAATAAACGTATATTACGTTAAATAAGTGATCAACAAAATAACATTTGTAGTTTTATTTCTATCCATGTATCAAATGTGAAAAAATGTATGGCCCACCCTATACAATGAATCACTCAGGCTATGCTGATGGAAGCACATGCTTCCGCTACGATCACCCATGCCAGACAGGTTAGCGAGGGGTAATAGAGAAAGATCTACCACCCCTAATCCAGGGTGTTATGCGACACCCTGTCCTTTGGATGGTTTGCAGCCAGGGATATACCGGCTGTATTATTACGGCGCCTCTCTGACACCGGGTCGAATCAGAGCAGTAAGCAGACATTACCATATCAAAGAGGGGCTCTGATATGGCGGACTATTTAAAACCCGAAGAGTGGTGGAAACAAAAATTAATAATCAATATACAAAAAACAATCCCACGAAAAACCCGGTAGGCGTAGGTGTTATGAACTGACACCGACAGTATAAGGGGACTAATTATCAAAAAAACACCGACTCGGCAAAAAGAAGACTTAGGGAAAAACGGAAAAAGCGGGATATACGCTTCGGCACGTGGAATGTTCGAACGTTATACAAACCAGGCGTGATACAGATGGTCGTAGAAAACGCAAAACAATACAAAATGGACACCGTCGGGCTTCAGGAAATCCGACTCCCACATCAAGTAATCGAAACCAATGGGTTTACACTAGCGTGTGGAGGTACCGATACACATAACTTCGGAATCGGCTTCATCATAAGCAAGAAAATTACGGCCCATGTAAAAGATGTGAAATTGATTAATGACCGCGTGGGGGTTCTCTATAGCACATGGAGAACCAACCCACACTTTCATACCTTATTTCGACCGCTTTCAGTGCGTCATTTCTACCCTTATTCCCCTTATACCCTATTCCACCTGTAAATCATGTTAAACGGACACATAGCTAAACTCATTATCCTATGCAGATAATTCATAATTGAGTTTAGCTATCTTTTCGCTATACGGCAACCCCATTTCGCTAACCCATGAGATTGCCACCGGAAATCACATCATGTCGGTTAGCAACGGCATAGTCTGATCAAACGACGCGGTTGCATAATCATGTAAGCGCTGGAGAAATTATCAAAGCATTTAATTTAGTTCCCATGATCAGTTTTCCCTAGCCAAGTCGGCGTCCTATTCACTTTCTCCACACACTCCATTCGCTGGGGATCAATGCTCTCCTTTCACAGGTGAATAGCACCAGCTAAATTTTCCCCTCCTTCACAGTTCTGCCTTCCTACAGTTCAATGCACTCTGAGATCACCATATTCACCGAATTAGGTCAATAGGTTATCCTCAGAGCTGTATTGATTCATGCACACACAACCAAATCCACCCCGAGATCATTGCACATTGTGTTTCTGTTCTCTCATTCTCCCATGTTCGTCGACCACCGAATTAACCGATGTATTCACATCGACGGGCGTGGCAATGAGAGAGCAGAAGTATGATCTCTATTGGTTGTCCTGTGTGCAAAAATTAAATTACCCATCTTAATCCCTTTTCAGTCAGTCATTATTCAACTACCGCGGTGTGTGCACGCTGTTGCACACGCTCAAGCGTGAGGTAAAAGAGAAGCGTCCCGTTAGTCAATCGAGAAAGAGAAACGCGTTGCCATTTTAAAATAGACTGGTTACAGATACATATTTGCCACGAGAAGTCAGTTTAATAATATTCAAGAAAGCAGTTAAATTTTAACAGTTTACAATTTAATGTTAAATAAAGAAAACATTAACCAACTAAACACCACCAGTGAATTTTATTTTATTCTCTTTTGACGATTTGTGGATAATTTTGTGATCTAGTGTTTGTCGAAACATTGATGGGGATTCAAGTGAAACCGTGCCATACGTTGGCACACCTACTTCTACCCCACAATCGAAAGTCGGTGCTAAAAATACAGGGCCCACTGTACAAGTATGTATTTATAAATGTACACGCCCCAACAGAATCTACAGACAAACAAACGAAGAACACATTCAACGAGACCGTAGAGGAAGTATTTGATGAAATCTCATCATTCGATGTTAAAATCCTCCTCGGGGACCTCAATGCGAAAATAGGAAAGGAAGACATGTTTCAACCAACTACAGGTAAAGAAAGCCTATACGACGTTTCAAATGAACGACTTATTACGTTCGCAGCATCAAAAGATCTGGTAATGAAATGCACGATGTTCAAGCACAAGCAAATCCATATAGCCACATGGATATCAACCCACGGCCTAACGCGTAACCATATAGACCACTTTCTCATAGACAAAAGACACCACTCGAACATCCTTGACGTAATATCATATAAAGGAGCAGATTGTGACCCCGATCATCTGGGGTCGCGGCAAACCCACACGGGAAGTCACGGAGATAAACAACAAGTTAGACTTTGATAAACTAAAAAAATGCGCAAAAGGGCTCAATATCAAGACGAACTAACGAATCAATTTAGCATCCTAGAGAATAGGAGTAGTGAGGAAGGGTACACCAATAATACGTACACTAAATGGACGCCGATCAGAGACGTAATCAAACAAACAGCCCAAAGGGTATTACGATTTAAGAAAACAATGAATTCCAAACCCTGGCTTGTCACATGAGTGCAGGGTGGAGATCGAAGAACGTAAACGCCTCAGAGTGATCGATTTAGAAAAATATGATGAAGGAAAATCGGAAAGAGACACTGAGACTTTTCAAACGCAAAAAACGCGATTGAGAGAAAACTCGGATCGACAAAATCCTAGAAAATGCCAGAACATCAGAGGTATGTATGCCGGCATAAACTCAATTAGAAATGGCCACCGAGGGAGAGCCAAAATAATTCGAGACCCAAAGGGCTGTCTGATCACAGACACAAACAATATTGTGACAAGATGGAAGCATTACTTTGAAAACTTGCTCAATCTGCACACCCAAATAACACCTTAAATAAACAAATAAACGCACCAGACGTACATACAGCCGATCCTCAGATCCCAGAGCCCTCTTTCAAGGAAGTTGTAGACGCGATAAATCGACTGAAAAACAACAAGGCTCCCGGAAGCGATTGCATACCGGCAGAGCTTGTGACGCATGGAGGAGAGGCAACCGCTCGAAAGATCCACCAACTCATCAAAATAATATGGGATAAGGAAGTCACTGCGGAAAAATGGGAAACCTCAATAGTCGTTCCCATCTTAAAAAAAGGCGACAGATCTGACTGCGAAAACTACAGAGGAATATCATTGCTCCCAACCACATACAAAGTTCTAACCAATGTCATACTAGCGAGAATCACACCATATACAGAAGAAATACTGGGAGACTACGTCGGAACCGGTCAACGAGCGACCAAATGTTCACAATAAGGCAACTACTGGAAAAGAAGTGGGAATACGGAGAAACGGTTCATCAACTGTTTGTACACTTCAAAAAAGCCTACGACTCAGTCGCAAGGCAAAGACTTTACCATATTGTGGTTGAGCTGGGAATCCCGAAAAAATACGCCGCCCTCACCCAAATATGCATGAACGAAAATAAAGACCGAGTTAGAACAGAAAACCACCTCTCAGAACCATTTGAAATCCGGGACGGACTAAAACAGGGGGATGGCCTCTTACCATGTCTTTTTAATCTTGTGCTCGAGTATGTCATCAGATAGATACAGGACGACAACATGGCCGGATCATCCCTGAACGGGGTCGCACAAGTGCTCGCATACGCGGATGACATCGCCGTTTTGGGCGATAATCTAGAAACTGTGAGTAAAAACTGTGAAATCATCATGCAAGTGGCAGTAGCGGTGGGCCTAGAAATAAATGAAGACAAAACAAAATACATGATTACGGCCAGAGCAGGTGGACCTCAGAGAACATACATAAACAGGGGCAAGATATTTGAAAAACTTAAAGAATTTAAATATCTGGGAACAATACTGACGGCCAGTAATGAAATGTCGAATGAAATTAACAAAAGACTACACACCGGCAACGCTAGTTGGCACGCAGTAACTAAACTCCTGAAGTCCGAACTGGTATCACGTAACATAAAGCTCCGTGTCTATAGGACCATAATCATGCCGATTGCTCTATATGGATGCGAAACATGGGCTCTCACAAAACGGGAAGAAAATACATTCCGCGTATTCGAGAATTTTTGGCGGTAAATATGACGAGAAGGCAGGACAATGGAGGAAACTTCACAACCACGAATTGTAAGAGCTATACCGCAAATCTACAATAGTGCGAGTAATGAGGTCGTGAAGATTAAGATGGGCCGGATATGTGGCGAGATTGGGTAACGATAGGACCCCGCGTAGAGTTCTTGACCAACGGGAAAGAGACCAGTAGGACGGACGTGACGGAGATGGGATGACAATGTTAGGATTGACCTCGAGGAGTTCGGATCGGATGGGCAAGCTTGGACGGAGAGCGCACAGGACAGGGAACGATGGCGGAGTCGAGTCAGCGAAGCCATGAACTTCCGGGTTCCTACAGGCAAATAAATGGTATAGTATAGTAGTAAACTCCCCACAGCGAGCCGGTAGAAACCTCCTCCTCGCATCTAACCCATCAAAACTAACTTGACGTTTTTATGTTAATTTAACCAAACGCTAACGACGAGATACACATCCTTAATCTCTTCATATATTTCTTCGCTTATGGATGACCTATAACATTTTGCAGTGAAGTGAGGAACCATGAACCCATGAAACCATTAACCTCTACTTAAGCTGTGTGTGCTCTGGTATACGGCACTGATGGCTTTTCTTTCCTTTTTCTAGCGTGCTGTACTCTGTAATATCGCCACAGATCAGTCGTCAATGCAATAGATAAAGCGGATCTATAGGGTGATTGACGTCTTCTTTTTTTTTTGTAACAATTTATAAAAACCACACAATTGACTTCCTATGAAGTGGTTTTTATGAGTTTGTTGTAATCACTTCTTGACTATTCGCGGACCGTCAAAAGATGATCTTGTGGGGGGCGAAGTCGTGGTGCCGACGTACGGCACAGGGTTCTACTCCGTCCCCACGAACTATTCACTTTTCACTCGCCGATCGTTCCTTGGAATTCCGCTGCAATTTGTTCGCCAAAGCAGCAGAGGAAACATCACACCCAGGAGAAATGAAACTCACTAGTTGGTTCGTTATAATTTGTTTTATTTCACGCACACCGTAGACACGGTGAATTTCATAATTACACATACGATACGTTTTACAAGTTGTGTTATTATAACCTGGTTTGTCTTATATGAATGCATATTCCCGACATTTGCACTGATTAACGGACTAATTTTTATTACGACAACCCGATCACAACTCTTTACGCGTCTCCATGCGCACCGGAGAACGGGAGCGACAACGACCGTGCTGATCTGCGGATGTAATTTGACTCAGCGACAAACGGCTCGTGTAGAGCCGACTCGCTCATGGGGTGAGTTTGTGGTGTGGTGGTAGATATCCTGTCCACTAAGGATATCGTTTTTACCTAGCTCCAGCGAAACGTAAAGTCTCTCTTGGTGGAATAGTAAACCAGATCTCGTAATGGAGATCATGGTGGTATGTGTGTGATCGTTCAGATCTGTGTTGTTTACATAACGCTTGCAGGTCAAAAGCGAAACGAAACCTAGACAAGGGATACAGACAAAGAAAAAAGCGACCTAATGCATCGTCCGGTAATGAGGGTCGGCTGAGTAAATAGCAGCCACTCATTAGATGCTAAAAGGGATTGAAATAATGGAGATCGTATATCGTGTCTCTGCCGACTGGGAGAATCGGATTCTTTTGTTTGCATATGTTTATGCTATTGAATCCAATCCCACGGCTAAGCGCGACGTCGGTGATTGTTTGAAGACTCAAACAAAGAAATATTTCCGAGAGAAGTTCTTGCAGCTGAATCGATAGTTGCAAGTCATTGCATGGTTATACAATGCAAGTCATTGCATGGTTATACAATGCAAGTCATTGCATGGTTATACAATGACGGTTTGTATATACCATCTGTCAATGGTACATGGTATCTATGGCGACGCAAGTGTCGAACTCTAGTGTGAAAATCTACACTAATTGGAAATTCGGTTTCTGGTCACTTATGCAGAGACGTATTAATACATGTATGAATGCCCTTGTAGGAAAAATTCTTTGCAGGCATTTCCAGGTAATGCATTGAAAGCATTAATTATCCTTGGGAAGGAAATGTTTTCGCTGTGGGGAGATTGCGGTGCAGGTGTGGGAAGGTTGGAATTTGCCTGACAACCGAAGGTACCGAATAGGTTTTGGTTTATGCACCTGTATAATGGAAAGAATTCTTGTAAGGAATTTGTATGCGACGAGATGCATGAAAAGGTAGGAATTGTTTAACAGGGACTTTAAGTTATAGGTTTGATAACCTAGATGCGTAAAGCACTTAAGGTGCTAATGCGATTGCATTAGCGAAAACTTATGCCGATTGGGATGTAGTTATGGGGGTTTTTCAGGTAAGTGGGCCGTGGGGTTTGGCGGAACCGCCACAATCTAAACATGGATATGAAGATTATAGAATTGCCAGATTCCGAAAATTTGAATGACCTATGCTATACTTGTTGATCTTTTTTTGCACTAACGCGGGTACGAAAGGGGATTTTGCTAGTAGCTTTAAATGTCAGAGCACAGTGCGAGCCGATGGAGAGGAAGTGGATAAGGAAAGGAGGTGTCAATGTATATTAGTCTTGAAACCCTGGACATTACAACGACGAGGAAATACATGATCAGGTAGAGCATTCCACATTCACATGTGGTTCGGCTAAAGAATGATTATCTACGTTAATTTGCGCGCCTGAAGTTGACTTTCAATGTGAACTGATGCGCATTCACAGATTGGCGGGTATCGCGGGGGAATGTCTGAAGGGCTGAACACATTTAGCAAGTTCAGTCGAACAACGCCCGTGGTAATACCTACAGAATTTCTTCAGAGACAGGTATGATACGTTGCGCCTATGTTCTAACGACCGAATTAAACGAGTTACGGCTGGAACCGCGATAAGTTTCACTGCTCGTTTTTGCATCGAGCATGTATAGCGCAATTTTGGATGCCCTCAACCAAATATGGGAGTTGAACTCTATTTTGGTACGAATATACGCCTTGTTAATAGTGGCCAGACTGGATGAAGTGAAGTATCTTTGGCATCTCTTAAGGAACCTCATACATTTGGCCGCACTTTTCAAATATGTGGTCGCACCAATTAAGAGTCGAATTAATTCGAGTACCGAGGATTGATACTTCCTTGGCTTCGTCGACGCAAGTGCCGTTCATAGACAGTATATTTGCTTTGGGGTCCGCCTTTGACGACAAGAGACTGAATTCTACTCGGTTAGATAATTCCAATAGGCATATCCTGTTGAGGTCGGAATTCAATGTATCAAGCATAACCTGCTGATTGGTAATGACGTTCGAGGAGTTTGGTCGGCAATGTTCGTATGAGTATATATAAACCCAACGCGCTATCATCAGCAAACTAGTAAATTGGGATGTAAGTAATGGGCCTGAGATCATTTACGACCGCGCCCCTGATACTTTAATGAACCCCTATCGCGGATGCCGAGAAATGTTACCACTAACTCCACCTTAATTGGTGTCAACTTCGCTACCCCTATTCTTAAACACCGGCTCTTAGATCGTTCCTTTTAATCACACCCCCATCTTAAGCATTGCTTCCCGTGCCTTTCTCACTATCCCGCCTACACTCATAGTTAAGTGTTTACTTTGTAAAAAGCTTAGTTAAAACAAAATATAAGTTAGATTGTAAGAATTTATTTTGTATAAGCTTGTAGAGAGCTAATAAATGCGGCGGTAAACACACTCAACAACAAGTTCGGCCACATTCAACTTAAAAATGTATTGTGTAAGTCAAGAATACACTCTTCCCTTGGCCTAACCATTAACGCGAATTCAACAGACACGCCATAGCAAAAAGCACAGCACCAAAAGAGAATAGAAAAAATTATCAGCGCCGTTTACCAGAGCACTCAGGGCTTAATTAGTGAATTGAGACATCTTCGCATGCACGCGACCGTGGTCTGAAGCATCTGTGCTTTAGTTCCAACCTTTTCTAGAGTGGTTTCAAAACATATTCTTCACTACCGCTGAAGATCCAAATAGGACTCAGGATACGCAGCTTATCATCTGGGCGATTTTACAAATTTCTAAAAATGCATTTTCATCCAAACTAAAGTGGAGGCGATTATCCCAAGCAATGTAAATTTGAACCACTTTGGGTTGTCTCTTCATAAATAGGAACGAATTATACCTTCAAAACCTACTACCGACCGCAATGACCCTTGAATATTCACCTTCACCGTTCTGTCCCTAGACAATTACCATAAAATAGAAAGCAAACGCTACCTCAACGAGCCAGAACGATAAAAATCTTTATCTATGCACACTATATTTCCGACATACGTCGATAAGTCTTCCCACCAGCCCCAAGTTCCGGGAAGATAACGAAATAATCCTCTACACAAACCCGAGCTCCCTTTAAAGCAAACATGTGCTTTTCCAATTTCTTATCCCGTCGTTAAGACTCTCGTTTGCACTTATCATACAAAAGCGCTCATAGCCCCACAAACAAGAGTAAATAAATAAATCGTGCATAGCAGAATGAATCCTTTTCGAACAGAGAAACGACCCGTGGACTAGGTAGAACTTGAATTAAGCAGAGTTACTGCGAATCCACTGGAAAAAAACAAGCACGCAGAATTAAATCCATAATTACTAAACGCAGGATGTTTGTGTCCTCAATTACTAGACATTGTGCACAGACACTATTGTGGACTAAGGACATCCCGTCCACATAGGCGTGCAACGTGACTTACTGTTTAACGAAAAACTGAACCGGAAGCCGGGGATGAGGAATTGAAATGCAAACAATTCGATTGAAGTCGACGTGAACCCTTCTGCAAAAAAGATAACTTACCGAAGCCCAAAGGAAATCAATATTGACACCTCATTTGTCAGGACCTAATGAAGGATAAGGAAGCTTCATACGCTCCCCTTTGTATTCAAGCTCCATCGACCACTAAGTCCCCCGAGCAGGATCTGCCTCTAATTCTCTTGTGCTAGGGACTCAGCGCGATTACAACGCCAAAGCAATTTATTTGCTATTATTTGGCATTTTGTCCTTTTTGCTCATTTTTGTTCCTTGCCTTTTTTTCTGTCTGAATTTGTGTGCGTGCACTCCCATGACAGCAGGAGTAAATGACTGTCTAATGCAGAAGTTTTACGTCAAGATAGAACTTCACGCATCCTGTCAATAAATTTCCATAGCTGACTATGATTGGATTTATATGGAACAGGAAATGTTCAATTCCGAACGAGGTGGCAAGAAGAAGGATAGAAAAGATTCTGAACCAGGATGAAAAGAGTAATAATGAGACGATGAGAAGGAAGCCAGTAAAGACACTCAGTAAATATCCGTAAGGAAATGACTGCCGGTTCAAAACCCACATAAGCCTAGATGAAAGCAATGAAGGAACTGCCAGAACAATAACGACAACAATTGAAAGGGCGAAATCTGGAGAAATCAGTTAAAAAAAGGGAGAACGAAAAACTAGAATTGCGGTCGTAGACTGAAATGCCTAACTCCCTTAATCATAAAATAAGTCAAAATAAAATAGGAAAACGAAACTGAAAGATTCATAGCTTAGGATAAAAAATAAAGCAGATTATCACACCCTGAGAGACTTCATTTGCGTCTACTACCCAACAAAACAGATCAGTTTCCTTCTCAATACTCATCTGTAGTTCGTGGCTAGAGGAAGCTTCTGCTCGTATCAAGTACACACTTATTAAAACGCAGATAATCCTTCTTTCATTACCCGAAGCCCCAGCCGACAATAACATTCCTGTGCATGTTTAATGCCTTCGAGGATAAGGATATTACGAGGCAGTCTAAAGACGGAGTTGGAGATGGTGCCATCGCGAAACACGGCTTTTTCCCCATCATATATTTTTGTTAATTTTCTTAGGCCAAAGCCAGTCAATGTCAAAGAATTGATGTCGAAAAGGCTGCCAGTAAACGGAGCCAAGACGGGAAAACTCAGGGAAAGTGTTTGACGGAAAATCCGGGAATCGTCACCTCGAAGGCAGGACTAACAAACACAGAGGATTGGCCAAAATTAAACCATGCGCACAGAGTGCGTGAGATCAAGGAAGGTACGCAAAACCAAATAATACGAAAGTATTTAAAAAAGTATGTTTAGCCAGACTTATTAAAAATGAAACTGGTGAGAGCCAAGGGCGTCGGGCCCAACGGCGTTTACATCAATGGTATCTGACCCAAAGACGTTAGACTGAACGATGCCCATTAGAAAGGCATCAAATTCAGAGGCACTTCCTCAAAAAAAGAAAAAAAAAATAATCAGGCACAAAGGATCCAGACTTAATGGGGTCGGCCCCAAAGTTGTCAGGCCCAAAAGTGAGAGGCTCATAGGCGTCAAACTCGTGCAGCAAGCCCGCACGTATTAATACCACATATGTCAGGTCCAACGGCATCAATCCCACAAACGTCAACTCCACAAGCGTCAAATACAACGACGCCGAACGACCCCAGACCCGCATGTGTCTGCTTCAACGCAACGCTCAACGAAGTCAATCTCAAAGGCACCTGACCCAATAGTACCAAGACTAAAGACGTCAGACTAAAATCTGTCAGTTCCAAAAGTGGCAACTCTAAGGGCACTTGATCCAAAGGTGTTAGGACTAAAAACGTCTGGCACGAGAATTCCAGGCTCAAAGGCACTCGTGTTAGAAAAGTGTTATACTCAGTACACCAGGCCCGAATAGGTCGCGATAAACAATGTTAGGGCGAAAGGAATCAAACTCACAGACGACAGTCTCAAAGATTCAAAGTTGTTGGCGTAAAATACAGATATCAGGCGCACAGAGACCAGACTTTATAACGCAACGCTCAACACTGCCGACTCCAAATGTGCCAGGGCCAAAGACGTCAAGCTTAAATGCACTTGACCCATAGGCGTTAGGACCAAAGGCAATAGGATCAAAGGCAATAGGATCCAAGGCGAAAGCAGCAAAGGCGATAAGATCAAAAGCGATACGAGCAAAAGTGATAGTGTTACGTGCGGCTCCCGCAATCCCCATCGTTAGTTTCGTTTTAAATATGGTATAATAGTAGATGGTAAGGTGGTGAAAAAACACACGATCCACATGTTGAGTGTACGAACATACTTTTGTTCGATTGTGGATCGTGTGGAAGCTGGATCCCTTTTCGGAGTGGATGGAGATAGAGAGAGAGAAAGGTTTTTAGAGTACATAGCAGGAAAAAAGAACAGATAGTTTGTTCCGTTGGAAGAAAGATGATTTTTGGAGTTGAGTGTGAACAGTTAGAAGGGAAAGAACTGCAACGTCCCGTTTTCGATAAATTGAAAAAAAGTAAAAAGTTAAAGTTGTAAAAAGTAAGTAATAAAAATTGTAAAAGTAAAAAAGTTGATTCATATTGAGTGCAGAAAAAAGACTCCGACTTTGTAAGGAATAACATTTAGGGTTGTTTGTGACCATCGCGACAAAATTCAGCAACAAATTTGTGTGCCAAAATGGAGAATAAAGAATTAAGGAAGAAAAAAAGATAATAAATTGAGATTATTATTGAAACTTCCCTGAAACGACGTGTTTAACAATTTGTCCGGAGAACCAGAACAATATCGAAGAACAATTTGCCAACTTAGTTTACACCGGACCATAGAGAGGAATCAGTGCTTCTAGGCGAAATTGATCGAGAAGAAGAGTCCAAGCTGCCGCTAAAGGAAATCTCTGTAGACGAAGTATTAGATGCCCAATGCAAGGAGCGGGAATAACGACAGGTAACCCATTTGATATATATAAATTTCTGTGGCGGAAAACGTTACAATAGGACCAAACGCGATAGGATCAAAGGCGATAGGATCAAACCGGATAGAACCAAAGGGTTTAGGACCAAAGGCGATAGGACCAAAGGCGATAGGATCAAACCGGATAGAACCAAAGGGTTTAGGACCAAAGGCGATAGGATCAAAAGCGATAGGATCGAAGACGAAAGGAGCAAAGGCAATAGGATCAAAGGCGACAGGATCAAAGGCAAAAGGAGCAACGGCGATAGGATCAAAAGCGATAGGTCCAAAAGTGATGGGACCAAAGGTGATAGGGCCAAAGGTGGTAGGACCAAAGGCGATAGGACCAAAGGCGATAGGACCAACGGCGAAACGACCAACGGCGATAGGACCAACGGCCATAGGAGCAAAGGCGATAGGACGAAAGATTATAGGGCCAAAGGCGATAGGAACAACGGCGATAGGAGCAAAGGCGATAGGAGCAAAAACGATGGGATCAAAGGCGTAGTATCCCACTGCATAAATCCCATTTAATGTAATATTAGTTCAATTCATAATATTCATATAACACAAAATGTGCTCTTAATCGTCTCCTCTTGATTTGCCTACCCATAACGCGCAGTCATTTCCCACTCAAGCCACACGCTATCGGATTACGAGTACATTTTTTGCCTCATAACGCATATCGTCATTCATGTCCAAAACAAGCACCACACCTGGCATGGGATATTGCCGCCGCCTTTAAAAATGCTGGCTAACGACAATTGCTGCACGCCATGCGTCATGTTTAACGGAATCCCCATTATAAAATGCTTACTACTACGAAAGAAAGACAGATAGATAATGACGAATTGTCACCGGTAATTCGAAGTGACGAAACGAGTTGCTTGAACCAAGTCCACTGCACTTTAAGTGGACCAAATAAGTAAAATATCGTTTTAGCGAATATGAATTAAGCAGAGCGAATGACTCGTGGCGGGCAATTACACTCAATATGGGTCAAAGCCGACTGAGCGGAACTGCGGCAGGATAAATGACTAACGTTCAGAGTCATGCCAAGTGGAGAAGAATAGAGTGCGATTCTCCCCCAATAATTTGAATATAAAACGAGTGGTTGCAAAGAAAATAACTCAGAGTTAAATTGTAACCAAACACGAAAGTTTACTTAAGTAAATAAATCGTTTTAAGAAGTAATTAATTTATCAAAGAGAAAAAGTTGCCTCTAAATATTAATTATAAAATTTAAAAGGGTAATACATTTTTACTTTTATTTAACTCTCCGTCTACTCGCACTTCCTGCGCTATTAAGGAAGCAGGGCAAGACGTGTTATAACAACGGCGATAGGACCAATGGCGAAAAATCCAGATATTAGGCGCACAGGGGCAAGACTCTATAGCATGTGCGACGATAGTGAAGAACGTGTGATTCGAACCGACGCTATGACGGTTAGAATCACTAAAACTGGAAGCAATGCTCAACATATCAGGTCACTGCCGCGTGTACGAATTCGATTTCTAAACTCAAGTACACTCAGCTGATGTGAAATTGTTATGTTATCGCTATGGTATACGGCTCTGATGCTTTGCTTATTGTAATTTCCTGTCGATGACCTTCACGGTTAGCTTGTGGATTGGTGTGTGTATCTGTTAGAAACGCCACACTACTTCCTCCTCAGTAACTTTGTTATGATCAACTTCATGTGCGAACGACGGAGCGAGGCACGAGCGAGCGAGAGGACGTCGGAACATTCTACACTGCCTCTCTAACCTGCCAAATCGTATGTGGCGGTTTCTAGATTTCCTCTCTAACCTGCCCCAATCTTATGTGGTGCATTCTACACTACCTCTCTAACCTGCCAAATCGTAAGTGGCGGTTTCTACATTTCCTCTCTAACCTGCCCCAATCTTATGTGGCGCCTTCAACACTTACTCTCTAACCTGCTTCAATCTTATGTGGCGCTTTCTACACTTTCTCTCTTACCTGCCCCAATATTATGTGGCGCATTCTACACTGCCCCTCTAACCTGTTAAATCGTATGTGGCGGTTTCTACATTTCCTCTCTAACCTGCCCCAAACTTATGTGAAGCTTTCTACACTTCCTCTCTAACCTGCTCCAATCTTATGTGGCGCTTTCTACACTTTCTCTCTTACCTGCCCCAATCTTATGTGGTGCATTCTACACTGCCTCTCTAACATGCCAAATCGCATGTTGCGGTTTCTACATTTCCTCTCTAACCTGCCCCAATCTTATGTGGCGCCTTCAACACTTACTCTCTAACCTGCCCCAATCTTATGTGGCGCTTTCTACACTTTCTCTCTTACCTGCCCCAATCTTATGTGGCCCTTTCTACACTGCTTCTCTAACCGGCCCCAATCTTATGTGGCGGTTTCTACATTTCCTCTCTAACCTGCCCCAATCTTATGTGGCGCCTTCAACACTTACTCTCTAACCTGCCCCAATCTTATGTGGTGCATTCTACACTGCCTCTCTAACATGCCAAATCGTATGTGGCGGTTTCTACATTTCCTCTCTAACCTGCCCCAATCTTATGTGAAGCTTTCTACACTTCCTCTCTAACCTGCCCAATCTTATTTGGTGCATTCTACACTTTCTCTCTTACCTGCCCCAATTTTAAGTGGCGCTTTCAACCCTTCCTCTCTAACCTGCCCCAATCTTATATGAAGCTTTCTACACTTCCTCTCTAACCTGCCCCAATCTTATGTGGCGCTTTATACACTTCCTCTCTAACCTGCCCCAATCTTTTGTGGCGATTTCTACACTTCCTCTCTAACCTGTCCCAATCTTATGTGGCCCTTTCTACACGTTCCTCTCTAATCCCCCCCCCCCCCCCCCCCCCGATTCTGGCTTTCATATTATGACCAGTTCACCTTAGGATAAGGTTAAGGTTATGATTAAGGTTAGTGAAGTTAGTTTTACATTCTTTAGTTTGTAAGGTTATATATACCTTAGTTTGTAAGTACTTATATTGCTTGTATTAAGCCAAATAAATGGGGTGGTAGCCCTTTGGCGGATGTAGTATTTCCACTTTGTATACTCTTTGGGAAGTGTTCCGCCGAACACTTTACACGCGACTCCAATAACAACCAACACAAGTCTTTATTACAACCGTCGTTACTTTATTAAAACGGACACTCGCGTGACACACTACCGATTAATATTTTTCCTAGGGGATGTCACGACTCAGCCGATTGTTCTCTTTCCTTTTTCGTTTCCCTTCTTGGTGATTCTCTCTTAATCGAGAATCTCTCTCCTAGTGGAGATCCCATCCTCTATCTGGTGTCCTGCGATTGCCTGTTTGGTCGCAGGCCTGTTCTGCGGTTGCACTCACACACACAGACGCGGATGTTGCTGCCTGTGTGGCCGGAGATCTTCCTAAGATCGCTAGAATATTCACACCTTCTGCCGAGTTGATTTTGTGTTGGCTAGTTTATTGCTGTTCCTCCGCAATGGCCTTTGTTTAGGCGAAGTGGATTGCGGTAGGGTCAAAGGTTTAGCCAATGGATTGTTTTACGGCAATTTGCTTATCCCCAGGGATTTGATGTTTGTCGACATCTGGCGCAGCTGTGCCAACCACTTGTGTTTATCCAGCTAATGGATCGATACACAATTTCTAAACTGGGTCGTGTCCTTCGATCGCCGTGCAGTCGTTATGAAATGTTCGGGACTTGGGGTTGTTGACACCAGTATGGATGTCACCTTTGGCTAGGCGAAAGGGTGGACCATGTGGGCACGTGTCTGTGCGCACGTGAGGTTTAGGCTAAGGTGAGTATGTTCCTTGGTGGAACGACAGGTGTTTCAGCCTACTGTAGTTTGTGCGGCTCATGGAGCCGCCACACCCCCACTAAACAACGAAAACTCGCTTATCGATACTACACCCTTATACAAAACCTGGAATTCGCATATAAAACTTTCCTGTTTATGTTTGAACAAAATGCACGGAAATCACTGCTGCTGGTTAATTCATCTTAATTGGGAAAGTATCTTACTTCTGCGCAGGATCCTATACTTTCCACAGGATGAAAAATAAATCGACCCCATGGGTTTCTCTTGTTTGATTTTATTTTATATTTCCATTAAGTCTGTAATAATAATATTGGCTCCATAACACAAGAATCTCCACCTTCGAAACGGCAGTGTTGCGATTTACAAAGAAACCAACAACTCTCTCAAAATACGAGTATCATGACCTTTCAAGTCACTTGCCAAAGGATCTCGATACTCGACGTTCAAACCTCCTCGTCGGTGGTTCACTCTGATCCGTCAATCAGTTTTTCTTTATTGGCCTTCAATATGTAGGCGCAACCTGGGGCTGTCTTTTTAATTGCCGCTATCTAATGCAAGACCTTTCATTAGATTTGCTTTACTGGGCTGCAGATCCGTTGATTTGATTATTATGCTTTTAAATGCTCTAAATTACTAGACACCGCCTGGAAATTTAAGTAATGTTCACAGAGTGGTGTTACTCTTGAGCTCTGGATAATTGTTTATTTATGGCTGGCCCGGTTGCTCCACGCAGGACGTGTTTCCTCAAACAGGATTTAATAAACCGATGCCTCGAAAGAGTTCTTCCAGATGTTTATCTGAGCCCCTTGGCTTTATTGCACAGAATTTCTATTTGATGGATTGATCAACTTATTGGTGGACAAGTGCGCCGAAGATATTTTTGAATGTCTTATGGGCCTGTTGCTTATTATTCATGGACGGCACCGTTTGTTTCATCCAGGACATTTTGTCCTAAAACGGAATTTACTTGAAGCGGTGCCACCATAGAGTTTGCTTTCCAGATATTTATCTGGACTCTATGCATATATTGCCCTAAAATTTCCATTTGGTGAATTTATCAATTCATCATTAATCAAACCAAGGGGGCTCACGTTAATCGATTCCTATAATGATGGAGCTCGTCACCAATAGATAACTATATTAGGGTGGGTGGTTCTGGGGTGTACCGAAATGCTTACTGTAACACCATCTATCTCCCTTAATCAAACCATGGGAGCTCATGTTAAGTGATTCCTATAACAATGGAGCTCGTCCCCAGTGGATAAATGCATATATTGGGGTGGGTGGTTCTAGTGTGTACGGAAAAGCTTACTGTAACGCCATCTATCTCACATTATCTTGAAACCCCTTTTTCTAAAGTAATCCGCCTGCTATCCCATCCTCTTCATCCAGTTAACCTCCCTACATCCATTAGTGAAAATGTATTCTAAATGCATATGTACTCAGAGTAGTAGCCTTCAGTGTCACATCTTCTCCAAGGCATGTGGTCAGCATGAAAACATGCGGCATCTCAACATCGTCCAACTGGCGGTAACCAATTTTGGTAAAAGGAATTTATTACATAATCATACAGCAGTTTCACATCCAAATATGTACCTTGACGACGTTGGCGGCAGGTGGCTTTGTCCACATGATATCACATTGTTTGACAGATATCATTTGCCTACCGAGACTCCCATGGAGGTCAGCATTATTGCAAATATCTGCTTGCCTAGGGGGAGCAAACCTGTTACTCCAGCAGCCTCTGTCATTTGATGCAATATTTTTCTTGTCACGTTCTGTGTTTGTTTTGGTAGTTATAACCAATACGGTAGTCAATAAATGTATTTCAAAATCCAATTACAACCGTGATGAGTGGCAAATCAATACACATATGTCATTAGGTCATGCTATTTCAATCGTTGTTATGGTCTGTCAGGAAAGTGTCCATGAATTTCATGTCCTTTCCTCTTGAATCGCTGAAGGATTTGGAGCATTATAACCGATGTGTTCATTCCAATGTTGCATTTTAGATTCAGAAGCTGAGTTTGTAAATTATTATTGGTTATTTACCTCCTGTTGAAATGGGATGGAAGAAGTAATTTGTAATGCTGTATATCCTAGAGAGGCGTTCGTCTATTTGGAAATACACTATTTGTGTTTAAATTTCGATAGAAAAATAGTTTCGAAAAGGATGTGCTCGAATGCTTTGATTCCAGGATCTATAATCCGAGTTAAGAAAACAGGCACAAAACACTTTACTTCTAGACTGTCTGTTGGAATGGTATGTTTGCATCAGCAAGACCGAATATGTCCTTCCAATATCCAATCATATCTAGTCCATTGCACAAAGGGAACTTAGCAGCCCTGAAAAGTACTGTAAGGCAAAAATTTCTATACAGACGTGTGACCAGATATCGACATATATGTTATTCCACAGGTCTAAATATCAGAATGAAATTCCACCCAACCACAAACACAAGACAATAGTTTGACAAGGTATACCAAGTTGGGGTACACGCAGCAGTGTTCCTACAATTCTCATGATATTTCGATCAAGATGGGTAGAATCTAACAGGTTTAACTAAACGTCAGCATATTCAGCTAAAGCTTGACTGGTAGATCAGCAATCCAATTTCAACACAGAAATGTCAGGCTCCTCGAATGGGGACAGCTCATATATTTATGTACATGGATTAAGACAAAAAACCCTTAAAACGAGTAGAGTCCGACACATAGGCTATAGCCAATGTTTGATAAAGCCTACACGTTAAATTTGACCCATAATACTGACTTCTATTTTATATAGTTAAAACGCGACTCACTAAATGCATGTCAAGTGCGACATATTACTTGATTCATAAAACTAAAACTCCAAGTATACACGTTTATTTTGACACCAAAAGATTGACTCCCATTGAAGGAACCGAAACACGCAGTCACCCGATGAGGTAATACGCCACCATTCTTTAGATTCTGGGAAATGATCAACAGAAAACTTTCAGATCCTCTGAAGCTTGGATAAGAGACCGAGAAAAAGAGGTAGAATAGGTGTGCCGACTCTGACATTGTTACATAGTAACCTGAGTCCGTTGAAAATTCCAAGGTGATCAGTTGCAAGTTGTTACGAAGGCCAACCGTACTTCCTTTACATTAAAGGGAAGAGTTGGTTCGCGGAGAATTGTACGTAAAAAAAAGGCGTTCTTGACGTGGTGTCGGGGCTTACACTAGAATGAATCACTCAGACTATGCCAACGGAAGCATATGCTTCCAGTAGGGCCACCCATGTCAGACAGGCTAGCGAGGAGTAACATACAAAGATCTACCACCCCTAATCCAGGATGTTACGCGTCACCATGTCCATTGGATGGTTTACAGCTAGGGGTATACCGGTTGTATTATAAAAGCGCCCCTCTGACACCGGGTCGAACCAGAGCAGTAAGCAGACCTTACCATAACAAAGAGTCGGGTCCCGACAAACCCATACGGTCAGTCACGGGAGACGAACGAAAAATTCGACTATAACTAAAAGACATGCGCAAAAGGGCTAAATATCAAGACAAACTAACGAATAGATTTATCATCCTAAAGAATAGGAGTAGTGTGGAAGAGGACACCAATAATATGGACAAACAACAGCGCAAAAGGTATTAGGATTTAAGAAAACAATTAAGTCCAAACTTGGTTTGACCATGAGTGCAGGGTGAAGATGGAAAAACGTAAACGACTTGGAGTGATTCACTTAGAAAGATATGATGAGCTTGTGCCGGTTCCTTTGAACGCCACTGCTTACCTTCCCATTAACCACCCAAGTAACTGCACCCTAGAGCACCAACAACCTGGAAAGCATGTACTTACCTTGCCATAGTTTGTACTACAAATACCTGCAATTTGGTTGCACCACCAAGCAACCAACATGACCCGAACCATCTCATAACACATGTATCCGAACGAATTCCGCCGCACACATGCGAGAGATATTTCCCCTTTTTCTTTTCCTTTTTCCTACAAGCACATCGGCCGGTAAAGCGATCGACAGGCATTGGCATCCTATCAGCATTACCCCCAGGGGCATGCCTGCATACAACGCAGCATATTCCTAAGAATACAATTCGGTTATGACATTACGTAACGGATATGGATCCTCAAACTTGTCCATGCACACAGAAATAAAATATTTTTTCCCACACACGTGCATGGCAAGTCATATCAGAAGACGCCAGCAACGTGCGCCTGATCAGCATGGATCCCTTACGCAGTACCAATCGGATAAACATTTCCTTTTATGGAATTATTATATCCACGATTCGCATACTCATGGACACAGCATGGGCGTGCGAGGTAACCGCATCTGTGTGAGTGCACATGCTCTTCGTGACCATCATCTAAGATCATCCCCTATTGGTCGCCGAAGCGATGGATGATTTTCGCTGTGCTGGCGTCTTCTATAATCAATCGCGATACGGATTCCGTGGAGGCAAGTCGGGCCTCCACATTAAACAAATAAAATAGTCGAGTATCAACTGGTGATCAGTGCGAAGCCAAGCGCTTTCTATTGCAAAATTAAGAACTCCAAATCTACCCTGTTATTAGATAATTACTAGTGCGATTTATTTGAATTAAAAAACTACAAATCTATCCTGTTTTTTGCGTTTAATACAAGTGTTTTTTATATATGTTTTCAATGTGTAAATCCTTATTTAAGTTCACCTGTGTAAATAAAATAAAATATTAGCTGGACTATTCAACAGAACTACTACCGTGTTTCATTTTTATTGGAGTTTTGGGTGAACCAATGCATTTGCTGCACGTTTACACGGACCTAATAATAACACCCACAGTAGTGACAATGCGGAGAAATTAACCAGCCATAGATGCGACAGAGACGGCGAAAGTGAAAGTAATAGGGAGGAAGGAAGTGAACCCGGTACGCCGGTGCTCAACATAATAATCCCCAAAAGTTCAACGCATAAAGATACGCGACAATTCGGAAAAAGACAATGAGACCCTTCAAACACAAAAAACGCGAATCGGAAAAGACTAGGATCGAAAAAATCCTAGAAAATGCCAGAGCAAAGAACATCCGAGGTATGTATGCCGGCATAAACTCAATTAAAAATATCGTGACAAGATGGAAGAAGTACTTTGAAAACCTGCTTCATGTGCGCACCCATCAACCACAAATAAATGCACTAGACGTACATACAGCAGAACCTCAGATCCCGGAGCCCTCTTTCAACGAAGTTGTAGACGCGACAAATCGATTGAAAAAGAACAGGGCTCCCGGAGTCGACTGCATACCGACAGAGCTTATGAAGCATGGAGGAGAGGCAACCGCTCGAAAGATCCACCGACTCATCAAAACAATATGGGATAAGGAGGTCACTCCGGAAGAATGGGAAACCTCAATAGTCGTTCCCATTTTCAAAAAAGGCAACAGATCTGTCTGCGAAAACTACAGAGGAGTATCATTGCACCCAACCACGTACAAAATACTAACAAATGTCGTACTGGCGAAAATCACTCTGTACGCAAAAGAAATACTGGGAAACTACCGTAGGAGTCGGTCTACAAGCGACCAAATGTTCACAATAAGACAACTGCTTGAAAAGAAGTGGGAATACGGAGAGACGGTTCCCCAACTGTTCGTTGACTTCAAAAAAGCCTACGACTCAGTCGCAAGGTAAAGACTCTACCATATTGTAGTTGAGCTGGGAATCCGGAAAAAATATGCCGCCCTCATTCAAATTTGCATTAACGAAAACAAAGGGCGAAAGAATCGAAAACCACCTTTCAGAACCATTTGAAATCCGGGACGAACTAAAACAGGGGGTTGGCCTCTCACCGTGTCTTTTTTAACCTTTTACTCGAGTATGTCATCAGAAAGGTACAAGCCGACAACATGGCCGGATCATCCCTCAACGGGGTCACACAAGTGCTCGCATATGCGGATGACATCGCCGTTCTGGGCGATAATCTAGAAACTGCAAGTAAAATCAATGAAATCGTGATGCAAGCGGCAGATGAAGTGGGCCTAGGAAAAAATGAAGACAACACAAAATACATGGTTGCGGCGAGAGCAGGTGGACTTCAGGGAACGCATATTAACGTCAGGGGCAAGATATTTGAAAAAATGAAATAGTAATAAAATGTCGAAGGAAATTAACAAAAGACTGCATTCCGACAACGCTAGTGGGCACGCAGTTAGTAAACTACCAAAATCCAAACTGTTATCACGTAATATAAAGCTCCGTGTCTATAGAACCAAAATCATGGCGATTGTTCTATACGCATGCAAAACATGGGCTCTCACAAAACGGCAAGAAAACAAATTCCGCGTATTCAAGAATAAAGTTTTAAGGGGTATCTCTGGCGGTAAATATGACGAGGAGGCAGGACAATGAAGGAAACTCCACAAGAGCTATACCGTAAACCTACAATTGTGTGAGTAATCAGGCCGCGAAGATTAAGATGGGCCGGACATGTGGCGCGAATGGGCAATGATAGGACCGAGCGTAGAATTCTTGACGCTAGACCAACGGGAAAGAGACCAGAAGGACGGGGGCGACGGAGATGGGGGGGTACTGTAAGGTTTGACCTTGAGGTTGATATTCCCATCGTCGTTGGCAAAGGAAAATTTTATGCTGCTAACAGATAACATATATAAACAAATAATAATAAATGTTGTATAGCAATATACAACATTTATATTAAAACCGAAAATTGTTATAGACTCCTTTGAAAATCCCTTAATTTAAGCCGCGAACATTTCGGCGAAATGTTTGGGTCTTCCTAAAGAAGCGTAGTCGATTTAGGTCATTAAAATGTTTCAGGATTCATAATTAATCGAGCACGAAGCTCGAGGAATATTATCTGACCAACTTTGAACACAAGGTAAACCACTGGATTTATTTGGTGTAGCAAGCCACGTCACCAGTTGTTCCATCATGAGGAAACTTTTAAATTCATTCATTCCCCTGTCTGGAATAATATCAACAACTGCAGTTTATTGCCACCATCCCGGACAAAAGGAGTTCTCAGAAAATCATTCGAAAGGGATGAAATCATTCTCTTTCTGGACAGAGGATTACATCAACTCGCTTCGAATGGATTCGTGAAAAAAAGAGAAAAAAACTGAAAAAAAACGAAAGCAAAATACAAAAAGAATGAAAAGAAAGGAACAATTTACTCAGACGAAAAATCTGGCAATAAAATCCAGGAAGAGCCTTATCGACCACCAGCATTGATAATATACATACTTTCCAGCAAAATTCCAGCCGGTTATCTTCGCTTGGACAACACACGAGCTTCATGGCTCTATTTAGGCAGTCATCGAAGGAGTGACGTCAACACATCTCCAGTCCAGAAACGAAGTCAACCTATTGTATTGCTAAATCGCCTGATGGTACTCAAACGTAACGCGTCCATTGGGCGCTGCGTAAATATTAAACATTAAAAAAACGTTTAAGGACATCACTGGGAGATGTAATAAATCGAAACAAAAAGGCGGAGAAGATATCCGTTAGGCGGCTCCTTGCTATTTGGTCCACCCGGCCTTCAAAGGAGCTTACCAGCCTATTCGGTTAATAAAATTTTAAGGGATTGGAATCGACGGAAACATTGAGAAAGTTTGAAGCATTAAATAGCCATCATTGAATTATGAAATGGTGAAGGCTGCTGGCGAGGGGGCAATCAATTAGGAGGATTAACATCTTTGCTCATGCTTTTATGGCGGTGCCCATGGTAGGTCGTTATGCAGAAGGATATAAAACACAGCCTACGACTAATGAGATGCCATGAGATTAATGGCTATCAGTCGATGCGGCGTGAAAATGATTACGATCAAATTCAATGTTCGATTGAGTCAATTGCAGTTATGGCTTCATTGATGTGGATGTGCTTTTGTTTGCACGGTCTACCATCAGCTGTCCTTTTTGAGGCTATCAACCTGTCACAAGTCAAATTTAACCGTATCGCTATCGACCTTTTTGTTGGTGGTATCATAGTCAGACTTGAGCGGATAGCTAGTCCAAGGATTAATAGATAAGGTCAAAGGTAACTTAACTTAGCACTTAGGGACCAAAGTGCGAGTGAAGAGTGTGGCGATTCATTTTGTTAAGTTTTGTTTTGACTTTTATGATACGTTAGTCTTAATACACTCTGTTATAAATAATATATCGTTGTTGACGACAAGTTTCTGCCGCTTATGACATCTGTGCGCAAGATTATACATCGCTTGTGCATGTGCTTGTACCAATGCAGTCTCTGAGGATGACCCACTCACCTAGTGCGGTGACTGTGGTGATCTCAAAGTGCAATGAACCCGGGGAAGATAAAAATGGGAAGGAGAGGAAAATGTTTTGTAGCTATTCACCTGTAAAAGGAGATCATTGATCCCCAGCGAATAGAGTGTCTGGGGAAAATGAATAGGACGCCGCATCGGCTAGGGAATTCTGACCGTGGGAACTAAATTAAATACTTTGATAATTTCCCCAGCGGTTGCATTATAATGCAACCGCGTCGTTTGTACAGACTATGACGCTGCTAACCGACATGAAATGCGATTTCCGGTAGAAATCTCATGGGTTAGCGAAATGGAGTTGCCGTATGGCAAAAAGGTAACTAAACTCAATTATGCATTATCTGCATAGAATAACGAGTTTAGTAGAGTCACCCGCGAACTCTCTTACAGAGAACACCAGTTTAACAGTGCGCCAGTTAAAAAGTGAAGTGACTACATATTTAAAAAGTAAAAGTATGTCAAAAGCAATTTTTGACAACAAATACAATCCCTAAGAATTCACAAACAAAAGACAACAAGGACACACCAGTAAACTAAATATTAATGTAACAAGCGCGACAAACAATAAATATACTCGAGTTCACGCCAAAAGTTTAAATTCAATAGACATGTGGTGACCAAAATTAAAACAGTGAAGATTGTCAAAACAATGAAATTCAGAAACCAAACAAAACAAATAATAAACGTAAAAACTTAATTGTAAATACTAAGTGAATTAAAAACACATAAATTAAAATAAAACCTAAAAGCAAATGTGCATATTGCAGTGAAGTGCGAAAAATAAAATAATAATCAACGATAAGAAACATAATATATCACCTCGGTCGCAAGCGCAAAAAACAAAAATTAAAATAGATTGCTCGTTAAGCAATCGGTATTTACCAGGTGTACCGGTATAAATGCATTAAATAAAATCAAAATAAGTGCATATAAAAACAGTTGAGTGAGGTGCAAAAGTGTTCGCGACAATAAAAACAAAAACAATAAAAAGATAACACTTCGGTCGCAAACGCGAAAATTAAAACAAACAATATATTGCTTGTTAAGAAAACAATTTTTAAATCACCGTTTGGCGCGAGTGCAAGCTTACTGACTCTTAGCAGGCGGTAGGCGAGTTCAACTCAGCTTGCAGGAGAAATCAAGTCGCCGTGGTTCAAAAGGTCGCCTTTGTTTTTTTTTAATGAAAACAAACTGGAAAGAACCAGAATGAACACGGAGGACGATAAAAACACGACAACGCACAAACGAGAAGGCGCCCCGAAAAACTCCATTGTGACGCGAAGCAAAACCGCGAAATTGACGATGGATAAAGGGGATCAACAATTGGCGAACGACAGTGAGCTCCCCTTCCCCTCCAACTTTAACATATATGGGGCAAATAATTCATTCGCTTCTCTTGCATCCTCAGAGTCTGGGGATGAAGAGGAAGAGATAAGGGAATTGGAGGCGAAACTGGCGATGGCAAGAGCCCGATCACAAGAGAGATGCCGAAAGAAAAAAATAGCGGCGCTCGAACAAGAACAAAACCCGCAACAACTACATAAGCTAAAGCCAAAAGTCGGCCAACAGCAACAATTTCACCATCAACAGCAACATCAACTTCAACAGCAGCAGCATCAACAGCAAGTACCAACACAAAAGCGATCAACGAACCAGCAAGCAACACAGCAGCAGCAAAACAACAATATCAGCGGAAAAATAAAGATGCCACCAATCAACACCATAGATGTTGACTGTAAGGAGTTGGTAAGTCTTTGTAAGCTAGCCATAGGTAACAATTTTGCAGTTAAAAGGCTGACGGGTAACAGCCACGCCATTCAAACATATACGGTGGCAGACCACGACAAAATTAAAGAGGTCTTAAAAAGAGCCACCGCGGAATTTTACTCGTTCACGCCGAAACAAACGAAGAGCGTAACGGTTCTATTAAAGGGTGTCGACCCTGAAACGGAACCGGAGGCTCTGCTCGAAATGCTTCAAAACCTGAAGCACGAAGATCTCGAGTTTACCGCGGTAAAACCATTCACCACACCCAAGGCAAGAAGGGAAAACCGCAAGCTACCCTTCTTTTTGGTGCAATTAACACCCAGCAGTAGAATTGGTGGTCTAAGAAAAATTACAGTCTTGGATCATCAAATGGTCACATGGGACAAATTAAAAAAAGGCAGAGACATCCTGCAATGTCTACGTTGCCAAAGGTTTGGTCACTCGGCGGCTAACTGTGAAATGCAGCGCCGTTGCGTAAAATGCGGAAAGGACCATAAGGCAGAAGAATGCCCTCTAGGAAAAGAAAGGGTAGAAGACAAAGCCCTTCTAAAGTGCGCAGTGTGTCGGAATGAGGGACACCCCGCTAACTATCGAGGATGTCCTAAATTCCGAGAAATAATGGCAAGAAGTGTGACCCGGCAAAAAAAACACAGAGCCAGCTCGTACTACAACAATGCCCGTAACATCGCAGCGGTCGTACGCACAAGTTGCTTCGGGTGGGAGAACACCAAATCAGGCTACATCACAGGTAGCCACAAATACTCCCACACGGACTGAAACAACACCGCAAGTAGACGTGTTCGCAATCCTGCTCAATCTGCAGAGACAGATGACACAGCTACAAAGCCAAATAAAGGAGATCTACTCGCATTTGCCCAGTCTAAATAACAAGTCGATATAAACCCTCTAACCACAACATCAATAAAAGCTCTTGTCGTGAATGTAATCTCACTAATAAGAACTGAGAGAAGAGCCAATCTTTTTAACCTGTTGCAAGAGGAACAACCTGATGTACTTCTGGCAGGGAAAACAAAGTTAAACCAGAGACATAAGATAGGACATAAAAACTACGATATTATACGAAGAGATCGACCTAACTGCTCTCAAGGAGGGGGTGTCGCAATCTTTATTAGAAAAGGGATCAATCCTAAAGAAATATATAGTGGAGAAGTGCGCAGGTTCCGGGTGCTGGAAGCCTGTATCGTCCGCATACCCCTTCAGCAAGGAAGGGGTTTGTATGCGATCGCGGTCTATGCACCTGAGGAGCACCAACATAATCTATTTATAGCGGAGCTCGAGACACTCTTTCGATGCTTACAATTACTTTATCCTAGGGAGAGATTTGAACGCCAAGCATAGAAATTGGGGAAATTATATATCTAATGCCAGAGGAAATCAGTTGGCTGGTTGGTTAGATCAGTATCATATTGAATATAGAACTGACCTGCTAGCTACGAAATATCCATCGTTCCCCAGAGGTAGATCGTTCTTAGATATCTTGCTAATCGACTCACGACTGAGATTACTTAACACCAACAGACGAAACACAAACTGTTTACGGACAATTGAATACGACAGCGACCACTGTGCATTCACGGCAGTAATAGAGCTTCCGAACGAGCTCGCAGATCTGGAGGAATTCGTGATCCCGCAACCCTATAACTACAGGGCAATGCGATGGCCGCGGTTCACCAGATCATTAACAAGAGAACTTTGTTCGAATGACTTGAATCTGCCAGTAAACAGAAACCTGACAAATGACGAAATCGACAAATACATTCAACAAATGGACGAAACCGTAAAACGAACAATGGACAAAACAATTCCCAAAACAACAGTTACAGATCACATTAACATGTACAGAAACGCAACAATAAACGCACTCCACAAGAAAAAGAGCAGACTGCTATCGAAATTAAAACAATTACACAGACAGTTTACAGACAGACAAGACCAGGAGATAATATCACTGAAATCTCAATTAAAAAACCTCCAACAATTACTTAAAGCTAATTATAGATTAGCAACAAATGTGTATTGGAACAACAGAATTCGAGCTATAAAAACTAATAACCCGAATATGTTCCCACAAATAAATAAAATATTCAGGAGAAATAATCAAAACGAGATTCAGCGTCTCCAAATTCCACGTACCGAGGTAAACAAGCAGCTGCTAACCAACATTGGCATAGATACAGAGAACGCTATCCTCAATAGTGAGCTCTTCGTGATCGAAGATCCTTTGGAAAAGGTGAACGCTTTGGGAGCTGTCTTTCAGGAAATGTACAAGGTGAATGAAAGCATTCATCGAAATCACGACCTGGAGGACAGAGTTCTACTCAATCACCTGCACTTCCGGAATGAAATTTCACTTTGGCAATCGGAGAATCCGGGTTTTACCGAATTCAGTGAAGATAATCTGTCAATTGACATTAATGCCAATAGTGTAGTGGCTAATAGCCTTCTAATAACAAGGGAAGGAATCCAGAGTATCTTCGACTCATTAAGAAGCAAAAAGTCAGTGGGAATAGATGGAGTACCTAACATCGTACTCAAGAACCTGCCCCCAAAGGCAATAGATATATACACGGTCCTGTTTAACAACGCGTTGAATAATGCATATTATCCCGCGCGTTGGAAAACGGCTATCATTCAGCCCATCCCAAAAAAGGGCAAAGACTGTACAAACCCAATGAACATGCGTTCGATAAGTTTACTCCCAAGCATCAGTAAAGTATTTGAAAAAATCATTAACAAAGCTCTGCTAAAATGGGTAGACGACAATAGCATTATTCCAAACAACCAGTTTGGCTTTAGGGCGGGTCATGAAACCACACATGCCGCAGCTAAACTGGTCTCCGATATACAATGGAATAAATGTAGGAACCAATGCACAGGTGCCTGTCTGATCGACCTGGAAAAAGCCTTTGATACCGTCTGGATCGAAGGGTTGTATTACAAACTGGTCAGATATGGCATACATAAGCCTTTACTATATGTACTTTACGATATGTCAAAGGACAGGAGGTTCGTGGTCAAAAGTGGTAATGTGACCTCTAATAAAACGTATAATATCAAGAATGGCTTGCAACAGGGCGCGGTACTCTCTCCGATTCTTTTTAACATTTACATTAGCGACTTATTAGATGCACTTCCGCAGGCTATTGCGTACGCAGACGATCTCATAATTTACAGAACAGCTCCGAAAGTTGCGATCATAAATAGGTTAATACAGCGAGACTTCAACAAAGTGCAGCGCTATTGCGATGACTGGAAACTTAAGATCAACTTCCAGAAATGTGAAGCCATCCTATTTAGAACTCCATCATATAAAGCCACGTACGACACAAGGAAAAACTGGCGAAAGCTAGTTATCGTGGGACCGCATGGAGATAAACTGGAAACCAAGAGTTTAGTTAAATACCTGGGCATCTGGCTAGACCAATATCTATATTTCAACAGACATGTAGAGGCTGCTTTGCTCAAAGCGAGGAAAACTTTTGCTATGACAAGGAGGCTATTTCATAGTAGCCAACTTGACAGCAGGGTAAAAGTCATATGCTACATGACGCTAATCAGGCCAATGCTCATATATGGTTGCCCAGTATGGTTCAACATAGGTCCAAATTTGATAGAAAAGATTCGGGTGTTCGAAAGAAAGTGTCTCAGAAGTTGTCTCAGATTATATCGGACACCGGAATCGGACTATAAAAAGTATTACTCAAATGAGACTTTATATAATGAAGCGTACATAAATAGGGTGGATAATTTTATGATTAAATTAATCAGAGGACATATTGCGAGAGCAATAAGCTCGTCCAATGACCTAATTTTCGGGGCTTATTATCCAAACACCTTATACTATGAGAGCGTGCGTCGCAACGGCTTTGTTCCACCAGAGGCGTTCCTTGACTTGGATATGAAAGGGCTTATACAGGATAGATCCGGAATTCCGCTGATCTATCATGTAAGTAGATCATCTGTAGACGGGCGATTGTGCTATGACCGGGAAGTAGCGCGCACCGAAGAAGAGCTCCTGCGCTTCAGTAGGGCTATCTCCCGCAGAGACCGGGACGATAGTATTAGACAGCGTCAACAGTTCTGGTGGTTGAATGGCATATAAAGACCTGGATACCAAAGTCGGTATAGAATCACACTATCATCAGCAAGCTTACATAGACTTAGCTTTTCTAGAATTAGGGTAGTATAAGATTTAAGTTAAGTTAGGCTAAATGATTTTACATTAAAAAAAAAAAAAAAAAAAAAAAAAAAAAAAAAAAAAAAAAAAAAAAAAAAAGTAGATAAGTTTAGGTAAGTTAAGTAAGTTAAATTTTAAGAAAAAAAAAAAAAAATTTACAAAGTTTTTCAAATTTTTCTTTGTCTTTCAAATAATTATAAGTTAGGCCACAAAGTTCTGTCGCCGAAAGGCAAATTATACAAATATTAAGTAATGTTTAGCTTAGAGCGTCTGCGAAGGACCAGTAAGTTATTATATAAGATATTTAAGCTAGAATTTAAGCATTTTTGTCTAGCCTTTAATTTAGAAACTAAGAATATAGAAAGAAAATAAAAAAATGTTTAAAAAAATGAAAAATAATGAGTTTAGCTATGCGTCCTTTAACAGGTAAAATAGCTGAACGGTGGGATAGGGAATAATGTGACGCGCTGAAGGCGGTCGAAATTAGGTTGAAATTGTGGGTTGGTTCTCCATGTAGTATAGAGAACCCACACAGCTCCTCATCATCATTATAATGTGGCATATTTTGAAGGTTGCGTACTATTGCACTACCGACACTTCTCGAATAAGTCCGTCAGGTTTTATTGATACAACACAAGCGCAGAGATATTCATATAAGCAGTGTTTCCACTGTATATTGCCGTAAAAACATTAGGGGCCATTGACACCCCAGGCTTAAAAAGTTGAAGAATATTTATTGTTTTCATTCTTCTCTTCAATTTAAAACACCTCATAGTCCGAAATGGGTTTGAGTTGCGCCGCACTATATTACAAAAGGCTGTTTGATACGCGATGATAGCCAAACATAAGGTGGCCAAAACGCACGTCACGTCCTGACAACGGACTCCCGAAATACACTACGTCAACACCGACTGAGTGGATCGAATGGAAAGATTTGAAACTAAACAAAATGCTTGCAGGCGGCGGTGTGGCCCTGGTGGCGATTGGATCTCGACTGACTAATTGCTGGCGAGGGAAAATTCGTCGCGTCGTGGCAGTGGCGTCATAGCTAAATCAACTCACTGCCATTTTCTAGGAACTTTGAAAGGGGTCGCTATGCTTGCATAGTGGATTTAGTTTCGGAGAATCATTGCCGTACAGGCTGAGTCGAATTCCTCTGGCGCTATGTATACGAAGAAATTTCTTTGGAAATCCAACCGAATATGGCCATGAGTTGTCGGTTAGACAATGGAATGCGGGTCTTGGTCGTTGCGATGGTTGTTTCGCGGAAAATTAGCTGCCGCTTGGTTGCAAGCGAGGAGTATAGTTTAAGGAGGAAATGAACCGAAGTGGTTTTTGGGGAAAATACATGCGGTTTGATTGCAGGGAATTGAAGTGGTTTTACATCTTTTAGGTAGAATAGGAACCGGAGTGGTTTTCGGGTAAATTGGGATTGCTTGGTTGCAAGCGGGGATATAATTTAAATAGGAAGTTAACCGAGGTGGTATGGGTAGGTATATATAAGTGCCGTCGTTGGCACGGGTTCTACGCCTATTCCGCGCTGTTGCCCCGTTGGACGTCACCAATGTGGGGTAAAAGTTCCGGTATCGGCTCGTTATCTATGGAGCTGAAGGTCGAATTGTGGAATGCACTGCCATGGGTTTTGTTCTACGTTTGAAACCTTTTACTCCTGTAAACGATCGCTGCTTCGGGAAACATTGATTTTACTGAACATCTTGTCGATGGGCTTTTCTATATCACTATAATCGCGTCTATCGTAATGAACTGACACAACACCTAATTAATAAAGGCGGATCGACTGACGAAGAAGCAGCAAAAGGATAGACGTCCAGGAATTCCAACGGTGAGCAATGCACTTCCCAATTGTAGTCAATTCAAAAGAGTCGAATGAGATTAAAACACACTTTCATTCCTTTTACACAGCCCCCCTTATATACTTGTTTTTATTTCATATAATTGTTAAAATATTCCACAAAGGCGTACAAAAGGCAGTCACTGATAAATTAAACACTGCTTTTCAATTTACTTATTTTCCTTAATACGCTCGTCCACCGACGGTTGTTGGGGTCAGACTCAAATAATTTAACGTGGAGGCATGACTTGCCTCCACGGAATCCGTATCGCGATTAATTTATTTCAGAAGATACAATTTAATCTTCTTCTCTAAAGGGGATGATTTTCCTTGCATCGGTCCCAGCACAAGGGCGCGAAACACACACACGATGATCGCTTCTGCTGCTCATGGTGTGTGTCCACAAGTATGCGGACCGTGGATCAACCGAATCCATAAGGGGGACATTAGCAGGCATGGTTGCAGCTGGTGCAAATATCTCGACGTCGTTATTTTGTGTTTACACCATCAGCAACTGCGTACAGCATTTATGCTGATCGTGCACATCTTGGCGGCATCTCCAAGCAGTCGAATTCTCGCTGGATATTTTCCCTTTTTAAGGACTCGACTTCCTTGGGCGGCTAGCCGTATGCCTTAACGTAATTGTCGGTCGCATGACCAACCGATGTGGGCATGTATATAAAGGAAAAGAAGAAACATCCCCTGCACGTGTGCGCTGACTCGTAGGGAATATCTCATTGCAATGGTTCGGGTAATATTGGTTGCTTGATGGTGCAACCAAATTGCTTTTACTTGTGGAAAATACGTATTATTGCTGATGGAATTTTACGTCAGCGAGAATTATTGATTTAAAGTATTTCTGTAGATAAGGATACAACTATGGAAGTAAGTACATGTTTTAATATGTTTTAGGAAGACTGTTTCTTCATCATAGGTTGTAAGGTAAGTAGTGTCGTTCAGTGGAACTGCCACAATACTTGTTTTATCGTTTTTTGATGCCCTAGGGGGAAGTTAGGTGTTGTACCTGGAAAAGGCGATCGGTGGCGTTATTGAAACCGCCACAGTGGTGTTTAGGAAAAGTGTATGCGGCTCGGTATAGTTGGTGGTGATGATTAATATTCCGTCGTAGGTTTGAATATGCGTTTTATTACAGCATATGGATTTCCAGGGAAATTAAGATTGCTTGGTCGCAAGTAAAGAATATGACTTAAGTAAAGAATTGACCGTAGGGCTTTGGGAAAAATTATATGTGGGGTGATGTAATTGAGGGAGATGATTTAGAATGTATTCTATTGAATTGTATTCTGTTGTAAGTTTTGGGAAATGCCTTTCATTGCAGATTGGGAGATAGATTCTTGCAAGTTCGGGATGGATGCGCTTGCAGATTTTGCATGGTTGCGAATGTGTGTATTGCACGTTTTGAATTGGCTGTTAGCGGTCAAGGTTGGTTGGAATTGTGGGTTGGTTCTCCATGTGGTGTAGAGAACCTCCACAACATAATTTGCAGTTTGAATCACTTAACTTAGATGTCATTATAGTAGTAAGTCCTGACATACGGTAGCTATGTGAATTTTTGCCATTGAGACGAGAGCAAATTTTTGTTGGTCACTCAAGTTTATTGGGGTTACCACCCCATTTATTGGCTTAAAGGGGTATTCTGGTCTAGAATTTTGAAAAAATTGACATTTTCTTATAGTTTATACTTTTAAGAATGGGGGGATGGGAGCGAACATACAGGGCAAAGTTACTGATTGCTCTCAACCCTCCGAAGGCTAGGACGATCCTTGTCCCTGTTCAATCCAAGTTGACATACAGTTTCCACGTGACACCCCTGGAAAGCTACTTCGGCACCCGCCAAGTAGTGAATCAATGCATGCAGCGACATCCTGAGAAAGGTTGGGGCAAGGCTAATAACCATGCCCATAAAAACGAGTTATTATGGCAAATTTAACAAGCCTCAGATATGGAACGGATACACGACGACGACCACGGAAACGAAAATGGCTAAACGATTTAAGCATTTTCACATGGAACGTCCGCTCACTATACAGAGCTCGAGCTGCACAGCAGCTAGCCGATGCCATGTCCGAATATAAGGCTGACATAACAGCATTACAAGAAATAAGATGGACGAGAGTGGTGTTATTCAAAGAGACGAGTATGACATTTATTACAGCTGTCATGCAAAACACCATATGGTCTGGGTAGGCTTTCTAGTCAGCCAAAAAGTGAAGCCTGCCATTATCGGCTTTAATACAATAAACGAAAGGCTATGCACTCTTCGTGTGTTTAAGTACATAAGCCTGTGGGGGGGTCTTTTTAGTTACCCGAAGAACCCCCATAACTACAACCCAACTTCCAATGTTTCCCGCTAATGCAATTGCATTAGCACCTGTCAATGCTTCACGCATCAAGGCTATCTAACGGATAACCTAAAAGCTCCTGGAAGAGAATTCTTACCTTTAATGCATTGTTAAAGGTTTTTTAACAATTAAAGGAAGGGTTTTTATTTTATTTGGTATACACAAAACTTACCCCCTTTTTTCTTATCTTGAGTCTTGTCCTTGGATCCTAACGCGGCTCTATGCGTTTATTAAAATAGTTTTTCTTCAGGAACTCCTTTCTTTGAGAGGTCTCAAACAAAATGGAGTCACGCGGGAACACTGCACTGTTTTATAAGTTATTTAACCGTATTTCAATTTTCGTTTAACAATTTTCAGATTAAGTTATTTTCACAATGCCGGAGACCGAACCGCACACGCACACGACTTAATGAACAAGAAGGTAATCCTGTCGTTCTTTTTCATATCCTTTTTTGTTCCGCTTCCACGATTGTTATTCCTAGGAAACGGAATTGGCTAATAGGGGCTATGGTTGATAGGGACACTATGACTAATAGAGAATATGGCTATGTGCAATGTGATTGTGGTTTTTAAATAGGGGTTTTACTCTATTTAAATTATTTAACTATTGTATTTGGGAATATACTATTGTAATTGGATAGTGATGATTTGGAGGGAAGGTAAGGATATGCTCGTGCAGACACGAGATGTTAATTATTCAAGGAGGGGGGGGGGGGGTGACGCTAAAACCAATTTCTTTAGCACGCATCATGTGCAAACCAAAAAACTTCGTTCTTCCGCAGGCATTCTGGCGATACGACAAACAATTCAAATTGTTTCAAGTATCCCAAATGTTTCTAGCATCTAATTAGTTGCAACTTGTTTACTTAGTTGAACCCTCGGCTCATAAATTCCTTTATGCCTTTTAATTTTTCTGGATTCGTTTCTCATGAGCTCGCGGCATGAGCAAACAGAAATCCATTAGCACCCAATGAGATACGGTTTGTTTACTTAGCCGAACTCACATCTCATTGATGCCCATTATCCATTTTTGATTTTTCAGCTTCGTTCTCATGGCATTGTCCCATGAAAGAACCAATGTTCACACATACATGAATACCACCGTGATCTCCTCTATGAGATCCGGTTACCTACCCCAAAGAGAGACTTCACGTTTCTGTTGTAATAGGAAACGCACCTTCATTAAGAGAGCAAGTACCACTGCCCGAATTTCCCTTCCCAGCGAATTGACATCGCTGAGTCGTTTTCCATCACCCGACCGAGCCGGTCGTTTCGTCTTCCGCTCCCCGTTTCGCACACGGGGAGGCGTATAACCAGAGTCGAGAGTGTTCGAGTTTTGTCGTGATTTGTTTTGAAGCAATTAGTGTGTTGTATAATGCAATGAAGGCTCCTCGATAGTATAGTGGTTAGTATACCCGCCTGTCATGCGGAGGACCGGGGTTCGATTCCCCGCCGGGGAGGCTCTGGCGCAAGACTAATAACCTTGCCCGAAAAAACAAATCATTATGGAAAATATAACAAGCCTCATGACTTGCTAAATAGGGCCAAGACCGCTCCCCGGTTGTAGTGCCGATGATGATGATGATGATGATGATAATGCAATGAACTAGCAATCATTACTAATTTAAAAATACTAGTTTTGCAGTGCCACGAACCATGTAAACAATACGATAGAATAAGAACATTTAAATTAAGATAATCGCGAATTGTTTAATTCAACAATAAAGTAAACAATTAATTAATAAACAATAAAAAGTGTGTTTAAATTTTATTTCCACCTTGTGCGACCTTCCCTCGGTGATGTTCGGTGATCAGGCGCTGTACCATTTTCTCCGTTCTACTTCTAAGTTTCAACTAGGAATATTTAGTGAGTTTAGTGACAGATGGATGGGGATAGAAGTGAACCCGTGCCGTACGTCGGCACATATACTTCTACTCCCCACAAACCTCATAAACGTTCACGGACCCCAGAGGAGTCCTTTGACGACGAAAAAGAAGAATACTAAGAAAACGTCGCACGGCCCTCAATGCCTGCCCCAAATACGATGTGAAAATCGTTCTTGGGGATTTGAATGCGAAAATAGGTCGGGAGCCGGTTTTCAGGCACTACGCTGGTTTCCATAGGTCGCATGAGAACACTAATGACATTGGACTACGAGCCTCGAAAAACTTGGTTGTTGCAAGTACCAGGTTTCCGCGTAAAGATGTCCACAAAGCCACCTGGAAATCACCTGATGCCACAGTCATCAGCTAACATTCAGACGGTACGGTTCGTCCTGCCTTTCATACGTTTTACATTCTAATTGTCTTCCCACATTACGTGACTAGCAGGTATACCAAATACCTGAACAATACAGTACAGTTTTGTTTTCGCGCCGTGTTTTGTTGTGTGAAAAGTGACAGCGACAGTGAACATACAAAGACCAATTAAATAAATAAATTCTCTTGATAAAAACAGTAAAAACAAAGTGATTATACATAAATATAATGAAATAAAAGAGAACGAAGCAACGGGTTTGACAGTCAAAACAAACACAGTTTAATACTGACCAACTGTGAGAGTGTATGTGAGCACATGTTTAGCAAAAAAAAAAGGAAAACAAAGAAGTAAAAGAAATCAAAACAGAAATAACAATAAACAAAAGGAACTAAAATATACAGAAATTACAAAGTGAAGCCAACCTAATAACTGGTTTAAAACAAAGACTGGCCTGCTATCTTGGATGCAACAAGCTGGGTGTATCGACCCTCAGCATGCAGAATGGCAGACAATAAACAAAAAATTAAAAAATTGAAACCGAAGTCCGCGTTAATAAAACGCCCGGCGAGCTCTCCACTAACACGAGCGACATCAAAAATAAACAAGCCAAACGAGGCAATAACAGACTTGCTCGAAAAAGCGCAAAAAATGGAAGAGGACAATACAATCCTCCCGGTTCCATATAATGACGGCCATGTCACCAATAACATGTTTGCATGTTTAGCGAGTACCGAGACTGAGGACGAAGAAGAGGAAATCAGCGATCTTGAAATAAGGCTAGCCCGAGCAAGGGCGCAATTAGCAGAGAAGCGTCGCAGGAAAAAGGAATTTGCTGAAAAGGAGCAGCTAATAGTAAAACAACAGCAGCAGAAAAATCAGCAACAAAGTGCACAACAGAAGCCAAGCCAACAAAAAAGATGTCCACCGCAAGAGATTACACAACAACAACCACAACAAGAGCAACAGGCAGTAAAAAGGAAAGCGAAGATGCCACCCATCAACATTACAGATATGGACTGTAACGAACTGGTAAGTCTATGTAAGCTTTCTATTGGGGAAGATTTTTCAATTAAAAGACTGATAGGGAACAGGTTTGCCATACAGACAAATTCGGTTGAGGATTTCGAAAAAATGAAAAATGTGCTAAAAAGGGCCACCGCGGAATTTTACACGTACACCCCGAAAGAAATAAAGAATATAACGGTTCTACTAAAAGGCGTTGACCCTGAAACAGAACCAGAAGTTCTATTACAAACGCTACGAGAGCTTAACTGTAATGATATTGAGTTTATCGCGGTAAAACCTTTCAATACAGCTAGGGCTAGACGGGAGAATCGTAAATTACCATTCTTCCTGGTGCAGCTGGGCCCTGGTAGCAAAATTGGTGGACTTAGGAAAATCACTATCCTGAACCATCAAATTGTCACATGGGACAAATTGAAAAAAGGCAGAGATATAATCCAATGTCTTCGCTGCCAAAGGTTCGGGCACTCAGCAGCAAACTGCGAAATGCAGTATCGATGCGTAAGATGCGGACAGGACCACAGCGCAGAACAATGCACGTTAGGTAAAGAAAGGGTAGACGACAGATCTCTACTAAAGTGTGCAGTTTGTAAGAGTGAGGGACACCCCGCTAATTATCGAGGCTGTCCTAAATTCCGCGAACTGCAGGAAAAAAAGTTTTCACAGCAACGAAAAATAGAACGCCCGATAGTTCAAGCCCGACCAGCACTAAATGTAACACCCCAGTTCTCGTATGCTCAGGTAACAGCTGGTAGGAGAAACACGCCACAACCCACCACACGGGTACCGCCGCAACATACTGGGCCTCCAGAAACAATAACACTAGCAGATGTGCTCACAACCTTGCTCGCTATTCAGACGCAGGTGACACAAATGCAAAAACAAATAAAGGACCAAGACACTAGACTAGACTGGGTCTATTCGCAATTGTCTAGCCAGCCGTCAATATAAACCCCCCAACAGAAAGCACAATTAAGGCTCTAGTCGTGAATGTAAATTCACTTATCAGAATCGAGAGAAGAGCCGCTCTCTTTAAACTGTTGCAAGACGAAAATCCTGACGTGCTTCTGGCTAGCGAAACTAAGCTGAATCAGAGGCATAAACTATATCACACAAATTACGACATTATACGAAGAGACCGACCCAACTCCACGCAAGGAGGAGGGGTGGCAATCTTTGTTAAAAAAGAACTTCAACATAAGGTAATATATAGTGGTGAGATGCGCAGATTTCAGGTGCTTGAAGCGTGCATTATCCGCATACCCCTCCGACAAGGTAGGGGGATGTATGTGATATCTGCCTACGCACCAGAAGCACATCAACAAAATCTATTTATAGCGGAGCTAGAGACTCTTTTCCAATGCTTAAAACTTTACTCGGAAGGGAACTATTACATCATAGGTGGCGACTTGAATGCTAAACACCCAAATTGGGGAAATAGCATATCCAACACGAGAGGAAATCAACTAGCTGGTTGCCTAGATCAACATCACATTGAATATAAGGCTGACCTGCTAGCTACAGAATATCCTTCTTTCCCCAGAGGGGGATCGTTCCTCGATATTATGCTTATTGACACACGACTTAAACATACACATACTAACAGACAAAATATAAACTGCCTACGCACAATTGAGTATGACAGCGACCATTGTGCATTATCAATCGTGATAAAAACACCAAGCGAAGTTGTGGAACTCGGTGAATGTATGATACCGCAACCCTATAACTATGGGACTATGCGATGGACGCGTTTCACGAGAACCTTAACAAGAGAAATTCGCTTAAAAGATATTAACCCTCCTACCAACAGAAACATACCCAACGATGATATCGACAAATACATACAAAAAATGGACGAAACCATAAAACAAACTATGGACAAAACAATACCAAAAATCACACCTACGGACAACATGAACATGTACCGAAACGCCACAATCAACGCACTCCACAGAAAAAAAAGTAGACTTCTGTCGCAACTAAAACTACGATACAGACGATTTATTGATAGGCACGACCAGGAGATAATATCACTAAAGTCCAGATTAAAAAATCTCCAACAGCTGATAAAAGCCAACTATAGGCTATCAGCAAATTTGTATTGGAACAACAAAGTTCGGGCGGTAAAATCCCGCAACCCTAGTATGTTTCCGCAAATTAATAAAATATTTAGACGGAGTAATGAAAACGAGATTCAGTGTCTCCAAATACCACGAACTGACGATAACCAACGAATGCTGACAAATATAGGCATAGACACAAACAACGCCATCCTAAATGACGAAGTTTTTGTGTTTGAAGATCCCTTGGAAAAAGTGAATGTTGTAGGGGCCGTCTTTCAAGAACTGTACAAGGCAAATGAAGTAATTCGTCGCAACCATGGCTTGGAAGATAGAGTTTTACTGAACTATCGTCATCTTCGAAATGATATTTCACAGTGGCGATCAGAAAACCATGGTTTTAACGAATTCAGTAATGAAAATACGGCAAACCCCGAGATCACTGTCGAAAGCGCTAACAGCCTTTTGGTCACTAGTGAAGACATCCATGGCGTCTTTGCATCACTAAGAAACAAAAAATCAGTTGCAATCGATGGAGTACCCAATATCGTACTAAAACATCTTCCTCAAATCGCAATGGACATATATGCAGTCTTGTTTAACAACGCTCTGAACAACGCACACTATCCAGTACGTTGGAAAACGGCCATCATCCAACCGTTACCAAAAAGAGGGAAAGACAGAACAAACCCAAAAAATCTGCGATCGATCAGTTTGTTACCGAGTATCAGTAAAGTATTCGAAAAGGTTCTAAACAAGGCTCTACTTAAATGGGCTGAGGACAATAATATTATTCCAAATAACCAGTTTGGTTTTAAAGCTGGTCATGAAACCACACATGCCGCAACTAAACTGGTTTCAGACATTCAGTGGAATAAAAATCTGAAACAGTGTACAGGTGCCTGTTTGATTGACTTGGAGAGGGCCTTCGACACCGTTTGGCTAGAAGGGTTATACTACAAGCTAATGAGACTAGGCATTCATAAACCACTACTGTATATACTATACGACATGTTGAATGAAAGGAAATTCGTCGTCAAAAGTGGCAATGTGACCTCCAACATTACCTACAATATAGAAAACGGTCTGCAACAGGGAGCGGTGTTATCGCCGATCCTTTTTAATATTTACACTAGCGACCTAATAAGGTCTCTTCATCAGGCTATTGCGTATGCAGACGATCTGATAATATATAGAACAGCTCCAAAAATTGAAATCATTAACAGATTATTACAAGGGGATTTCAATGATGTTCAGCGATACTGCGACAACTGGAAACTCAAAATCAATATCCAAAAGTGTGAAACCATCCTCTTTAGAACCCCACTGGCTGAAGCTACCAGGGACACCAGGAAAAACTGGCGAAAGCTAGCTATTATGGGACCACACCAACAAACACTGGAAACCAAAAATGTAGTCAAATACTTAGGCATCTGGCTGGATCAGTATCTATATTTTAACAAACATGTGGAGGCTGCGCTGGCCAGGGCAAAGAAAGCTTATGCTATGACAAAAAGACTGTTTCATAGTAGTCAACTTGACAGCAGAGTTAAAGTTATATGCTACATGGCTCTCATCAGACCGATGATCATATATGGATGTCCAGTGTGGTTTAATGTGGGACCTAGCTTAATGGAAAAGATTCGTATTTTTGAGAGACAATGCCTCAGGACGTGTCTCAACTTACATCGGACTCCTGAATCCGATCACAAAAAATACTATCCCAATGAAGCGTTGTACAATGGGGCCAATATAAACAGAGTGGATAACTTTATGATCAAGCTGATCCGAGGGCATCTTGCGAGATCAATGAGCTCCCCGAACGATTTAATTTTTGGTGCATATTACCCAAACACTACGTATTATGAGGGGGTACGTCGCAATGGCTTTATTCCACCAGAAGCGTTCCTTAGTCTTGACATGAACGGCCTCATACAAAATGAATCCGCTATACCGTTGATTTATCACGTGCGTCGGTCAGGTACAGATAAACGAATATGTTATAATCGAGAAGTTGCGCACACAGATGAAGAGCGCCTGCAGTTCAGTAGGGCAGTAGCACAGAAAGACCGAAAAGACACGAATAAGCAACACCAGAGATTTTGGTGGCTGAGTGGCAATTAAAAACCTGTTTCCTTATAAAACTGGCAAAAAAGGGAAGTAATAATAATAATAATTATAAAGCCCAACAAACTACGGAAAGCTTACATAGATTTAGCATTTCGAAGTCTTGATACTACGTTTAGGATAGAGTTAAGGATTAAAAAAAAAAAAAAAAAAAAAAAAAAATTTGTTTAGTATTTAAGTTAGATATAAGGTAAAAAAAAAAAAAATAACAAAAACAAAGTTTTTTCTGTTCTTCATTTTCTTTGTATCTAATTAAGTTCCATAAAAATGCATGTAAACAAAATAATCATAATGTCGAAAGACAAATTTTCATGCTTTAAGCGTATTCATGTAACTTAGAGAGTCCGCAAAGGACCAGTAAGTTAAGAAATAAGATAACATAAGCTAAAGTTTAATCATTTTTGTCTAGCGAGTAAGTAAATTATAATAATAGGAAGAAATAAAAAATGATATTAAAAAAAAAAAAAAAAAAAAAAAAAAAAAAAAAAAAAAAATATCACCTGATGGATCCACTCGCAACCAAATTTACCACGTGTTGATAGATCGTCGCCACTCCTCGAACCTGATGACGATACGAACGTACCGAGGTGCCAACGTCGACTCGGATCACTATCTTGTTGGTACAGTTTTCCGAGCGCGGATTGCCTTACGGAGACGTATTGCATCCGCGGATCAGGTTCGAATCAACACGGCTGCCTTACGGAATAAGAATACCAGTAACACATTTAGTCATGCGCTAAGACTCACCCTCGAAGAGCTCGACGGAGGGAGAATGCCGGGCGAAAATGAGACATGGACACGCCTTAAGAATACTGCCATTAGTACTGCCAACTCCACCTTAGGCAGTAGTAGTGGAGATCGGTGCGACTGGTTTGATGATGAGTGCAAACTAGCGACTGAACGTAAGAATGCTGCATACCGGGCACTGCAGCAGTCTCATAGGACGCGGGTACGCGCGGAGAAATACAAAGAGCTCAGAAGTTCTGAAAAAATGCTTCACAGACAAACGAAAAGTGCCTGGGAAAAAAACGTTGTCTGTGAATTAGAGAAAAGTAGAGAGCTAGGTCAGTACCAGGCGCGGAAGTGCTACCAAATAATCCGCAGTATGACGCGGTACACATCACGCTGCACTTACTGCAAGGATAAAGAGGGTAATCCGATCACCGATCCTGAAGGCATTCTGGAACGATGGGAAGTGCACTTCAATGAATTGCTAAATGGTTAGCTCACAGAAGAATTGGAGGCTCCACCAATGCAAGATCAAGACAAAATGATGCCGCCACCAAGCATTGAGGAAACATCAAAAGCCATAAGACAGCTCAAATCAAACAAAGCCCCCGGAGCTGATGGCATACCAGCTGAGCTGATCAAACAAGGAGGGACAGCGTTACATCACGCAATTCCGGAGATCGTGGTGCCCGTATGGGAAAAAAGGGGAGATGCTGGAAGCTTGGCGTCGTGGAATAATTTGCCCCATACATAAGAAGGAAGATATCACACTGTGCAGCAACTATAGGGGTATAACATTGCTGAGTACCCCCTATGAGATACTGTGGGGCATTATAAGTTGATGTGCCGGCAGGGAAATTGTTCACCAATACTCCCAAACACTTCTTCCGCCGATCACGCGTCCACTAATATATCCAAGGATCCGTAAAAGTGGTTTAAATAAAAATTCACTCTAGGTTTTTGTTTTTGATATGTCTTTTTATTTGGCTTGATGTGGGTGACAATTGAATTTGATTTGTCTATTGTTTATATGTTCTACATTCATGTAACAAAATATTTATTTTTAATTTAAATCTACCAACATTCACTGGTACTGTATGTAAGAGAAATAACATAGTATTACGCAGATAATAAGGATATATTATAACACGGACAATAAGACTGTAACACTTGATGATACTATACTCGACTTGTGTTGTGTGTATGCCACGGGGGTTGCATAACGACTCCGATCGAAACTTGCAAAAATGACTCGACGGTGTGCACACTGCGGAGGTTGAAAGACGACTCACGAAAACTATCCCGTACAGAGCCCGCCATCCTCTAAAGGTGGGTTTTAATCTTTTTGATGGTAACGTGAAGTTACTCATGCGGTGACCAATCAGATAGGATCTCTCTGAATTGATCACGGCGAGGGTGCGTGATGTTTCGTGTTGCCTGGCCGTGGCAACGAAATTCGAACAAAAGGAAATGGGAAGAAGCGCATCATTCAGAGTGGCTGCAGCTGCACAGATTGTTTGTCTATCGATAGGGCGACGGACCATCGGCAAATCGGATACTCGCATAACGACGATTGTGCGTCGTATCGATGCTGGTGGCCAATGTAGAATTCTTATGTGCATGTTCCTATGCTGAAGAATTGATTTCTCGGTTACTGGGCGCGAGATGGTTGAACAAGTTTTGTCGGCTGGACAAAACTTGTGGTGACTTTGAATAAGTCATGGAAATACGCTGCGCACGTGTATGGCAGGGTAAGTATGTTAATAGGGGGCGCCGATTGGTCTCCCTGGTATATGTTGCATGTTGATAATTCATTTCTAGGAATTCATGTTATGCAAGACACAAGCGAACGATTTTTCATTTAGGGAATTTTGGCTGTCGCCCCAATAGTGGTGCAGTAAATGCTTGTACAAGGTTTTTAGATTTTAGGGAATTTGAATGATGCCTATGGCGTGGAGAACTGAATTCTATGATGCGTTGTCTGCATAGGATAATGAATTCAGGTGTGGTTCCCTCACCTGGTGTATACCCCTTTGAAAGATATCCCTTGCGGGTGGCATTAGCAGTGAAATTGTAGCTGATATAGTGGGTTGGTTCTCAGCGTAGTATAGAGAACCCTCACAATACTCTCCACTATCATACAAGATCGGATAGCCCCATACGCTAAAGCCATTTTGGCGGATTTTGTCAATGGTCGAATATTTACGGCTGATGTGTTCCGCCGAACACTGTTCACAAGGAAAACACAACGGAGCGAATACTGTTACTAATGAAACAACGAAATGTTTTTCTTTTATAATTTGTTTTATTTCAAATTTTGTTTCATCCCTTTTTTGTTTTTTTGTTTTTCAAATTGTTACATCAACTCAAGGCTTCAATAAACTTGAACACCCGTAGCTAGTCTATAGGAACTATTTCAATGCCGGCCACTTATAAAAACACAATTCAAGCAACAATTCCAAGCGGTTTTCGAGACTCTGATAGTACGGTTCCAGTCAGGAAAGTTCTGCAAACTAAAACCTTTCTTATAATTTGTTTACACTTTCGGATCGCATCGCCAAACCACAGTTCGTTCGTCACTCGACTTTACTTTTAAACGAAACCAAACAAATTCGCAACAGTACTATACAACGTAAGCCTCCCGGGGACTCGGTCTGAACACCACCGTACATGAAATTAAACTTCCTCGTCCAGACTTTCGATTTCGACTCCGTTTCTTCTCTGGGGATGATTCTATTCACCCCATAGTTTTCTTTTCTCTTTCGCTTCCCTGCGTGGGGACTTTTTCTCAGTCGAGAATCTCTCTATCAGGGAAGATCACACTCACACATACAGACGCGGGGGTTCCGACCGTGGGTCCATCAGAATTTTCACACTTCTGTTGCGTTGCTTATGCAAACAATCGAAAGTGTGGTTTACTTTAGGCGATCCAGGGATCGTGTTTGCTTTGCCCTACGGGAACAGCGTTTTCGTTTATTGCGTTGCTACGCAACGGCCTTTGTTTACAGCAGGGACAAGGTGTTGCCGACGGATTGTTTTCCGGCAATTGGCTTATCGCCGGGGATGTGATGTTTGTCGGCATCTGGCGCAGCTGTGCCAACCGTTTGTGTTTATCCAGTTGATGGATCGATTCACAATCTCTATGCTGGTTCATGTCTTTCGATCGCGGTGCAGGCGTAGGAAAATGTTTCGGGACTTGTGAGCCACGTATCTGTGGATACGTGGGGTTATTGACACCAGTATGAATGTCACCTTTGGTCGGGTGAACAGGTGGACATTGGGGACACGAGTCTGTAGCCACGTGAAGTTCGTATATAGCTGAGTATGTTCCTTGGTGGAACGAAACATCTCAGCCTATAGCGATTTATGCGGTTTGTGGAACCGCCACACCATCATTGGTCAATATTAGTGTGGCTTCATCCCAGGCAAATCAGCGATTGATCAGATATTCACCCTTAGAGGGGCGATGGAAAAATGTAGGGAATTTAAGATTCCATTATATCATCTATTTATAGACTTTATGGCCGCCTACGACAGGATAGCCAGGGTAGAACTATATAATGCCATGAGGGAGTTCGGCATTCCAAACAAATTGACAATAACTTTGTAGGTTGAAGATGACCAACGTAACTAGTCAACTAAAAATAGCGGGATTGCTGTCCAAACCAATAAACATTTTTAATGGACTCCGACAAGGGGACGGTCCGGCTTTCCTGCTCCACTATTGTCACCAAGACCAGCCAGATACTTGCCTACGCAGATGACATCGGCATCATCGGTAGAACCGAATCGGCTGTACAGGAATCCTTCATCCAGAACGAGCAGGCGGCACAAAAACTGGGACTGCACATTCATGAGGGGAAAACTAAGTACATGGTGGCAACTTCTGCGAAGAGAAGACCTAACGTTGGTCAAACTATCAGGGTAGTAGAGCACGTATTTGAAGTAGTGCAATCCTTTAACTACCTTGGGTCAATAGTATCAGCCGATAACAATATGGAAGAAGAAATACGCGGACGGCTGATTAAATCCAACAAAGCCTACTATGGTCTATCAAGGCTCTTTAAATCCCGAAATCTATCCAGAACATCCAAGCTACTACTGTACAAGACCATGGTCTTACCAGTACTCATGTATGGATCCGAGACCTGGGTGCTCAATAAAAGGCACTCTGAACTCTTGGCCGCGTTCGAGAGAAAGGTCTTAAGGAGAATTGTTGGCCCCGTATGTGAGGGAGGACGATTCCGGAGACGCTACAACCATGAGTTGTACGCAATCTACCTTGAAGCTCATATTGTAAGAAAAATCAAGCTCGGTAGACTACGGTGGGCGGGACACCTAGCTCGAATGAGCGAAGAGGAGCCTGCCCGGAAAGTCCTTTGTGGCAGGATGTATGGAAGGAGACAGCGCGGCAGACCTTGTCTGCGATGGATGAATGGCGTAGACCAGGACGCCCAGTGCATGGGAGTGCCAATCTGATTGACATCGGCTCGAAATCCGGACCGGTGGAGGGATTTGTTAAATAAGGCCAAGATCCCGGTTATAGTGCCGATGATGATGATGATACGTTTAAGCATAAGCTGTCCAAAGGAAATTTTAAAATTCCAATAATTGGCGAAGTTACAGCTCCTTTAGTGACGCGGCAATTAGACCGGTCCTGCCGGAACAATTCGAACAATAGACGGTACATACTCTCTTACCTGCCCCAATCTTATGTGGCACATTCTACACTGCCTCTCTAACCTGCCAAATCGTATGTGCCGGTTTCTACACATCCTCTCTAACCTGCCCGAATCCTATGTGGCGTTTTCTACACTTCCTCTCTAACCTGCCCCAATCTCATTTGGCGCCTTTGTGGGAGTTCTCTATACCACATGGAGAATCAACCCACAATTTCATACCTTATTTCGACCGCTTTCAGCGTGTCATTTCTACCCATATTCCCCTTATAAGCTATTCCACCTGTAAATCATGTTTAACGGACACATAGCTAAACTCATTATCCTATGCAGATAATGCATAATTGAGTTAAGCTATCTTTTCCCCATACGGCAACCCGATTTCGCTAACCCATGAGATTTCCACCGGAAATCGCAGCATGTCGGGTGGCAACGGCATAGTCTGATCAAACGACGCGGTTGCATAATCATGTAACCGCTGGGGAAATTATCAAAGCATTTAATTTAGTTCCCATGATCAGATTTCCCTAGCCAAGTCGGCGTTCTATTCACTTTCTCCAGACACTCTATTCGCTGGGGATCAATGCTCTCTTTTCGCAGGTGAATAGCACCAGCTAAATTTTCTTCTCCTTCACAGTTCTGGCTTCGTACAGTTCAATGCACTCTGAGATCACCATATTCACCGAATTAGGTCAATAGGTTATCCCCAGAACTGTATTGATTCATGCACACACAACCAAACCCACCCCGAGATCATTGCACATTGTGTTTCTGTTCTCTCATTCTCCCATGTTCGTCGACCATCGAATTAACCGACATATCGACGACACCACATATCGACGGGCGTGACAATGAGAGAGCAGAAGTATGATCTCTATTGGTTGTCTCGTGTGCAAAAATTAAATTGCCCATCTTCATCCCTTTTCCAAGCAATCGTTATTCAACTACCGCGGCATTCCTATGGAATCGACAATTCCCTGATCCAATGGATAAGAGACTATCTTTCTGGCCGTTCAATTCAAGTGGTTCTTGATGGTGTCAAATCTGTCTCCCATCAAATTAATGCAGGTATTCCCCAGGGTTCGGTACTCTCACCCACTCTCTTCTTGATCTTTATAAATGACCTCTTGTCAATTACTCACAACCCAATTCACTCGTTTGCTGATGATAGCACATTGAGTTTCTCATACACATACGAACATTCCAGAGCAAACTCTTCGAATGTCACTACCAACCAGCAACTTATGTTTGATACATTGATTTCAGAGCTCAACAAGATATATCAGGGAGGATGATTTAACCGAGTAGAATTCAATGCCTTAAAAACTCAGTGCTGCCTCTTGTCGCCAAAGGCCAACCCCAAAGTAAATATACTGTCGATGAACGGCTACTTGCATCGATGAAGCCAAGGAGCTATCAATCCTCGGCACTCGAATTAATTCGACTCTTAATTGGAATGACCACATATTTGAAGCTGTGAAAAGTGCGGTCAAATGTGTAGGGTTCCTTAAGATATGCAAAAGATACTTCACTCCATCCAACGGGGCCACTATTTATAATGGAGTTCAACTCCCATAACTGCACTACAAATGCTCGACAGGATGCAAAAACGAGCAGTGAAACTTATTAGGGACTCAGCCCTAAGTCGATTAATTTCGTCGTTAGAACACAGGCGCAACGTATCGTGCGTATCTCTTTTTTATAGATATTACCACGGTCGTTGCTCAACTGAACTTGCTAAATGTGTTCCGCCCCTTCAGTCCATCTGTGAATGCGCATCAGTTCACGTTGAAAGTGGACTTCAGGCGCACAAATAAACATAGAGAATCGTTCTTTAGCCGAACCACACGAATGTGGAATGTTCTGCCTGATCATGTTTTTCCTGGCCGTTGTGATGTCCAAACATTCAAGACCAATATACATCGACACCTCCTTTCCGTATCCACTTCCTCTCCATCCACTCGCACTTTTGCTTTGACATTTAAGGGTACTTCAAAATCCCCTTTTGTGCTCGCGTTAGTGTAAAAAACAAAAGAAAAAGCAGTCATGTCCACGATCCTAAAAGCGACAAGAGAAGGTTCCAAAAGGATATTTGAAATTTGACGTTTTTTGGTGGGGTCCCTTTTCTGTCACGGACGCGTTTTCAACTAGTGGGTGACAGTTGGCAAATGACAAACAGATGCGAGCGTACTAGAAGGCTCTAGTACATTTAATTGTGAATCCGCAACATATCCAATGAGCTAAGTTTTTTATTCCATTCTTCATTCCTATGCTTCGAAATTCCTGAAGAGACGAGCTTATTGACTTTATGCATTTCTGTGCGAACAAACGGCAAGCGATGCCTTTGCCACTGTCTCTTTAGTCAGTTTCTGAAACGTATACACACTAGGACACAGTCTGGTATCTTGGGAAAGGAACTTTTCTTTATAGTTTTTGGAACACTTAGGAATATAGCACTATGGATATGTTTGTTGAAAGTTGCTACAAGTTTGTCAATGTGATCGATGGAAACATTTTCTAAAACTTTTGGAATGTCTCTACGTTTTGATTTAATTACTGACCGATAGAGTGCCCAGTTCGCAAGTTTCTGATTGGGAAACATACAAGATTTTCATTTTTGTCTTTGCTTACTCCGATCGACTTACTGTTTTGGGTGGCCGATTATTGGTAAAATAGGGTTTCCATTATTTCGAATATTTAATATGGCATTGTTGAAACATGCTTCCTCTAGGCACTGGCTTGTAGATATAGGGAGTCAAAATAGCATTCTATTCATTTTTTCCTATACTTTGTAGACATCTTTTTATCTCTTCCATTTGGGCCGTACATGTATTAATACCCCCGTTAATGAGTATTGAAAAGAATTGCAAACTCGATCGCGCAGAAAGGGGGGAAATGAAGTGCTTATGAATTCGTAAGAGATTTGATAAATAATTTACGTCGCCTGGTTAAGTCATAATGTGCAAGCCATATATTCGCCAAAAAATAAAGTTCCGTTTCCACATTAAGTCAAGGGTATTAAGAAAAGGAAATTGGATGCAAAATAGCCATGAAATGCAAGATGCCAGATATATTTCACACCATCCACCTTGCACACAAGTTGTATGCTCGCGTAAAGTTGGAGTTCAATTCTCATTTCAAAACCATTGTGCATTCTCAGACATCTGCTACTTATTACTGAAGCTTTGTGCATTGACATTGAATAATACGAAAAAAATACGGGTATAAAAAAGAGATATTCACAACTGAAGTGCTTTTTCTCCTCCTACCCCTTCACCCCCCCCCCCCCCACTCACTTCCCTCCGTCACTACTCTTCCGGCGGGCTGTTATTTTAATATGTAAGGGTTTCAGTATTTCGTTTTATGTGTACAAAAAGAATTTAAAACAAAAATTAGGGAAAGTATAATTACATTCGTTTGCGTTGCCCTTTTTTCTACCCTACCGTTCCAAAGCCATTTAATGCGCCTAATTTGATAGAAGAAGGAAAAACCAACAAAATCACTCTCCTCCATTTTCCACCTCGTTGGTGGTTTCATAGGGAATACGACAGACGTATCCAACTTCATAATGTCCCAGGACCGACGGTTGCGGTGCACCCAACCATAATAACTTAAAAAATATCTGTGGTAAATTGAATCGCAAGGATTGTGTATTATTAAATGGAACTCAGCCCCACCGTGTGACGTGTGCGCCAGATGAAAAAGGTCTATTCCATTTTTATAAATGATCATAATTAGTTTGTGAATTAACTAAAGGCAACGAGTCACGAAACTCATTCACTTTTGACTGATTTCACACACAAAAAATCTGGCATCCGCCAATCGCTCCAATAAGCCAGCTGTTCCACCAAGCGCAGAAAAATCGAAGAAGAGACTAATGGAAAGGAAAAGAACAAGAATCGAGCAACCAAATTCAAAGACGATTACATCCTACAATGAAATCTGCCGGGTCATTAGATAGACAAAACACAGGACTAAATACTATGCCAACCCCATAAACATGATTCCGCTAGTCACAGCACACCAGCTTACAAATTAATTATGTAAATCCCGTTTAATGGATCATCAGGTGATTAAATTATTTTCCCAACCACCCGAACGATAACGATACCGATAAATTGTTTATCATTATCGGCATTTGTTACCGGACAAGCAACATACATCACCTCGTGACGTTACAATGAAGATGTGCATTCTTTAGATTAGTTCGTCCTCATTACTGTCCGTCAGCAGACGTCCTTCATTTTACCTGTTCCACTCTACGCCCTAAAGGACTACCAACAGGAATAACAACACAGCGGAATGAGAGGGCACCTTTACAAATTTACTTTGGTTACGGCATCAGCTTCCAAGTGAATAACGTTAATTATAGAGAAAAATGATCAAGTTACCAGTTAGGAAGAATTAAGGAGGTCAAAAGGATGATTTGAATAAACGACAGCAGCAGACAGGGCACTATATAATTATATTGAATGATTTAAGGAAACTGAAGTATTATCATAATTTATTATAAAGAACTCAGTCTGCCGTGTTTGGTATGTCGTTACTTTCTTGGATCCAGCCAACAAGTGTACAAGTCGAGCCACAACAGGTTCCCTATCGAACCGAAGCCTTCCACCAACCTGTGGGAGCCACAACAATGATAACATCACCAGCCATACACATATCATCTAACAACCCGTACAACCCCAAACATCCCTACCTGCCTTAATATCCCAATCGTTCACACCATCACGAATCAGCCAGCACTCAGTTCATCGGCCCATCAGGCCTTCCACCCCAGCAAGCTCTGGTTCCCCCGTTCTAAATATTGTAATAATGTGCAGAAGGCTACATGTACCACAACCCCGCCAGCCAAGATGAGAATCACAAAGTACTCAATAAGTCCGTTTAGTTAAAACTTCGTGTCCAATCATACAACAGAAACGGAAAATGATTAGATAATTACACGTTTTCCGTGGCTGCTTTGGCATGTGGAGCCCATGGAGTGACACATTCGGACATGGACGTCATCAGTAAAGAGACAGAATGAACGATCTGTCGCACATGACAAGACATTCACCCTACAGCTAAAGAAAAGGAAAACAAACCCGTCGACGAGAAAAATAGCTAAATTAACGCCAGACCGTCTTCGTCGGCACGACCGTCTAATAGGGGTAGTCACCCCAGTCGGCAGGAAGATACTTACCAGCAATAACCGCTCTCGAAAGTATATGAATATTATATATCCTCAGGAGTTCCATTTCTTATAGTATCGCATTAAGAGGAGCAAATCGGTCGATAGTCCCGAAACGCTCCCGAAAATAAAGGTTTAACCCTAAGGTGGGTCAGGAGTTTTATGGCCCGTATCTGACCTTCACTCGAAGTCATTTTAATTTCTCCTTTTTCTTTGCGATAGTCTCACCGTTTAGGCCTATAAATTATCCTTCAGAGGCACATTCCTTTTGCCAAGGATAGACAAAGTGAGAAAGGAAGACCGATTAGATGAGAAATGATCTCGGAATAAAGTAAGGATTTAGTCCTTATGAAGGAACGATAAGGGAGGAGAACGCCACTGAGTGAGCGTCTACCAGGGAGTGCAGGCCTACTCTGATTAGAATTAAATCACAGATGAATTTGTAAAAAGAATCTGTTGAATGGAGAAGGAGGAAGATATCAATCAGATTTTTTATTTATGTATCTACTTTACGTGTACAGGGTGTTTCATATCGAGGTATAGATTTTTAAGCTGGCAACACTTTTCTCAGGGACAGCCGATTTGACAGCTGACAGATTAGTTTTGGTTGGTTTGGTGTCCAGTTTTATGACGAACACGAGTACACATATGCAAGATCATCGTTTATAAATTGTTCAACTTGGACAAGTTTGTGAATCTCAATGCATGCAGCGTCTTTAGTGACCAAGGTCATTTTAGTTTGAATGGCGGACTCAACAAGTAGATTTGAAGTGAAAAGAAGTCACGAGCCCTTGTTGCAGAACCAGTACATTACAAAAAGTGCTTTATGGACCGAAGGAATCATCGGACAATATTTGTTCAAAAATGATGCTGGTAAAAATAATACGGTCAATAGAGATCGATATAGAGACATGATTACTAATTTTTTTTTTAGTGCCTCAATTGAATGGTATTGACAACAAATACACGTGATTCTAACGGGTCGAGGCCACATGCCAAACAACGTAGGATACAATTAATTTACTGAAAGAAACATCTGATGAACGATTAATATCGAGAAATGGACCTGTCAGCTGCGCACAGCGTTTATAGAATGTAACACCACTGCACTATTCTCTTTGCGGATATCTGAAGTCACTCTCTACGCTGATAAGCCATTCTTGCGGAATTGCTCTGAGGTGTGATCGGAAATTGGACCTCCAAATTCGGCTATGGCCTTTCTAACAGATACACACACAGTACACGAGCAAATAGTGAAGAAAAACACAGAAAGAAAATCGAATAAGGAAAAACATCAGCCGTATACCAAGCAATAACATAGTTTCATCGTATGTTCAAATCACCGTCTTCACTATCCTTGCTTAACGCAACAATGCGACGTGATCTGTATACACAACACACAATCTCCCATATGTAAAAAGGACTTTACTATGTTATATAATTAAAGTTCAATTAATTATCACTCCCCCTTTGAATTATTAACATCTCGTGTCTACATATCCGTCCTTACTCCCAAATTGTATTTTGAAAAGGGCGAAGGGTGCCCAAATAGAGGCACTCAATATCTTAGATTACCCCCAGACCATTGACCGGATAATGGTGGAGTTGCTTCCAACAAAGGACTATGCCTGCTTTCCTTTGGAAAACCGGGAGAATACACAGACTGGTAAGCGAGTCGATACGTCAACGGGAGTTAACTTGAACAATAAATCAAGTCATCGCGTATCCGAGATAAATCCTTCGGAGGTAGAAAACCTCTAGTTTATAAGACACCTTTTCTCGGAATGTGAGTTGCCTAAGGAATCCATAACAGATTCGAGATTGACGCAATTGCATGAGGAACTCCACTTGGGAAAAAAACTAAGTCCTGAGGAGTGTCAATCGATAGTGGAAATATGTGAGGAGTTCAACGACATATTCCACTTAAAAGGCGACCACCTGACGTATACCAATGCGATAACGCATGAATTGTCTATCGTACAGGACCAAGCGCCTATAAACCAAAGACCATACCGTCTGCCTGAGTGCAAAAAAGAAGTAATTAACGAGCAAGTTCGGGAAATGCTAGAGAATGACATCATTCAACCTAGCACAAGTCCGTGGAACTCACCCCTCCTAGTAGTTCCAAAAAAGCGGGCCCCGATGGAAAAGCCCGATGGAGAGTAGTTGTCGATTTCAGCAAACTGAACGACAAAACCACCGGGGATGCGTACCCTCTCCCTAGAATAGAGGATATATTAGACCAACTCTGTCACTCACGCTACTTTTCCACGCTTCATTTAGCCAGTGGCTACCATCAAGTCTTAGTCGATCAGAAGGATCGCGACAAGACAGCCTTCAGCACTAATTACGGGAATTATGAGTTCAGACGTATGCCATTCGGGCTAAAGGGGCCCCGGCTACGTTCCAGAGACTCATGAACCATGTCCTCACTGGGTTGCAAGGTATCGAATGCTTTGTATATCTGGACGACATTGTCATCTATGGGAAAAACCTAGAGAACCATCATGACAAACTCCAGAAGGTATTCGAACAATTGAGATATCACAATCTCAAATTGCAACCCGAAAAATGTAGAAGTAGTCTACCTCGGACACGTTTGTTCTGAAAAAGGGGCAATGCCAAATCCCGACACGACAGCTAGTGTCAGGGATTTCCCCATTCCCAAGACGGTAAAGAACGTCCAATCATTTCTAGGACTGGCGAACTATTATCGGAAATTTGTCCCAAATTTCTCGAGGATAGTACGTCCCTTAACAAACTTGTTAAGGAAGGACGTTAAATTCACCTGGTCAGACAAATGCCAACAAGCATTTGATAAAGTAAAAGGATTATTGGTTTCGCCGCCAATATTAATCTATCCAGATTTCACCAAACCTTTTAATCTGACTACGGATGCGAGCAGCGAAGCACTTGGTGCCGTGCTATCGCAAGGGGAAATAGGCAAAGATCAGCCTGGAGCTTATGCAAGTCGAACCTTGAATAAAGCGGAAAGAAATTACTCCACCATTGAGTGGGAGTTACTAGCCATTGTGTGGGCGACTAGAAATTTCCGCTGTTATTTACAAGGGCGAAGGTTCAACATCTATACAGATCATAAGCCACTGAAGGGAGTTTTTAACGTGAAAGACCCCACGTCGCGTTTAACCAAATTCCATCACAAATTATCGGAGTTTGATTACCAAATAGAGTACAAACCCGGTAAATATAACACCAATGCAGATGCTTTGAGCATCCCGCAAGGTTGTGATGAAACTCCCAAACTACAGAGATGCAATGTAGTAACACGCGCCCAAGCAAAAAAGCTAAGGAAAAGCGAAGGATCCCAGGGAAGTCAAACAAATGACGAGTCTGATTTACCAGATAATCCCATTCCTCCCTGCACGGAAAAACGAATGGAGATAACAAAACCTGAGGATATCCAGTTACTGCTACGGGATTACCGTGATCCTCCTTTGGGCGGACAGCAAGGAGTGATAAAAACATATCACAAGATTCGTAGGAACTTTTGGTGGAAGAACATGATGCGCGACATTAAAGTCTACATTAAGAAACGTAAGGATTGTCAAACCTACCCAAACCTACGGATGCCCATGGTAATCACCGACATTGCAAAGAGGCCTTTCGACAAGGTATATTTAGATATAGTCGGGCGTCTGGATCGAACTCCAGCAGGCAATACATATATACTAACCTTTCAGGAGAATCTGTCTAAGTATATAGCCTGCTACGCGTTACCCAATGCGGAGGCAGAAACGGTAGCCACGATCTTCTTTGACCAAATAGTTGCTCGGTATGGTGCTCCGAAGCAACTGGTTACCGATCGGAAGCAACTTCCTAAGCATCTTGTTTAAAAACGTGTGCAAGCTGCTCCGTATCAAGAAGCTTCAAACCTCAGCGTACCATCCACAGTCGAATGGCGCTTTGGAAAGAGCCCATCGACCACTCGTAGAATACCTACGCAGTATTGTGGATGGAAATTCCCAATCATGGGATCAATACCTGAGGACGGCAACATTCGTGTACAACACCAACGTACACGGAGGTACCAAATTTACGCCGATGGATTGTCTCTTTGGTTTCACCCCGGAGGTACCGTCTAACATCAAACAACCTCCGGAACCGGTATACAACCACGAGAGCTATCATAAGCTATTAAAGTACAAAGTCCAGCGTACATACAAGATAGCGAGGCGTAACCTATTGATTTCCAAGAGATAATCCAAAAGGTACCATGACCGTACAGTACGCCCTTTCACGTTTCACGTGGGCGATAAGGTTCTGATGCGGAATGCGCAGAAACAAGGCAAGTTAGCTCCCATATGGAAGGGTCTGTATGGCAATACAGGGCCGAGTAAACGTGATCCTGAAAATAGGCAGAAAAAGTGTGGTGGCGCACAATAACAGGTTGAAGCCCTATTTCGAATAAGAGGTTAAAACCTGAGGGGAACAATACTATAGTAAGTTCGGCATTTGTACCTGTAGGGAACCAAAGCTGATAGCATACCGAGCTTAGTAACCAGTTGAGCACCATTTTTCTATACGTATGAGTACCATTAAAAAATGTTTTAGATCAATAGACTAATGGTTATACCTTACAAAGCACATTTGTTTCTGATATAAAATCTTATGAACCATGTTATATATCTTATACGAATAATAGAAACATAGTATTAAACATTAAATTAAAAAATTTTCTATGTTTATAAATATATATTAAATTATTCTTTAAAATCTCAAATAATTAGATGCTAAACAAAAACAAAAAATGAAATATAGATTAAAGCAAAAATTAATATATCTTATTAAAATAATATAAACATAGTATTAAAAACTTAAATTACAAAATTTTTCTATGTTTATCATCATCATCATCGGCACTACAACCGGGATCCGGTCTTGGTCTAATTTAACCAATCTCTCCGCCAGTCCCGATTTCGAGCCGATGTCATCCAGTTTAGCACTCCCAGGCTCTGGGCGTCCTGGTCTACGCCATCCCTCCACCACAGATAAGGTCTGCCGCGCTGTCTCCTTCCATACATCCTGCCACAAAGGACTTTCCGGGCAGGCTCCTCTTCGCTCATTCGGGCTAGGTGTCCTGCCCACCGGAGTCTACCGAGCTTGATTTTTCTTACAATATGAGCTTCAAGGTAGATTGCGTACAACTCATGGTTGTAGTGTCTCCGGAATCGTCCTCCCTCACATACGGGGCCAACAATTCTCCTTAAGACCTTTCTCTCGAACGCGGCCAAGAGTTCAGAGTGCATTTTATTGAGCACCCAGGTCTCGGATCCATACATGAGTACTGGTAAGACCATGGTCTTGTACAGTAGTAGCTTGGATGTTATGGATAAATTTCGGGATTTAAAGAGCCTTGATAGACCATAGTAGGCTTTGTTGGATTTAATCAGCCGTTCGCGTATTTCTTCTTCCATATTGTTATCGGCTGATACTATTGACCCAAGGTAGTTAAGGGATTGCACTACTTCAAATTCGTGCTCCACTACCCTGATAGTTTAACCAACGTTAGGTCTTCTCTTCGCAGAAGTTGCCACCATGTGCTTGGTTTTTCCCTCATTAATGTGCAGTCCCGGTTTTTGTGCCGCCTGCTTGATCTGGATAAAGGATTCCTGTACAGCCGATTCGGTTCTACCGATGATGTCGATGTCATCTGCGTAGGCAAGTTGAGTACACTTGAGTTTAGAAATCATATTCGTGCACGCGGCAGTGGCCTGATGTGTTAAGCATTGGTTCAATTTTTAGTGAAGTCAGTTCAAATCACACGTTCTTCACTATCGTCGCAAACGCTACAAACCCAATGGCCGATCTTCGGTAATCAAGATGGCTCTCCATATTGATGTCAGTTGAATATGACGTTTGGCCGGGTTACTGAAGGTCGTGTCACCTATTGGCGTGTAGTTGTCATCCTTCGTTATTCAAAATAGCGAGATGTTGAACAAAGTCAACACACTAATCAATCATGTATAGAAGAAATGCGCAACATTTTAAAAAATCGCTTCCACTGACTTCAGAACTGGAGCTTTCCACTAACTGGAAAAATACGATTAAAGTTTTACGTAGGACTAAAATGGAGAAGAAACGTCTTTTTAACTTACAACATTAAACTACAACATTTAGAAATAAAACCCTCAGAATGTAAAATAAGTAATCCTTAGAATTTAAACCCTTAGTAAACGTCAGACAAATAATAGTTAAGCAGCCGCCTTGAGATGAATACCCAAGACCCCCTTGCCCAGTTGAATCTAATGAGGGAATATCTGAAGGGTCGCTGTCCTAGACGTTTACTGCGATTGACTTGCAATTTCAGGATCATGTATAGAATCATTCTAAACATAAAATCAATAAATTTTTTTATTATTCCCACTTTATGTAACCCCTTACAGAATGGCCCCTACCAATAGCATAGGATGCATTACACTCTAAACTATATAATTGACTGATAATTGAATAAACCTCCGGAAGTGATTCGAACCTTGGCAATCCTCAGAGCTCAGTATGTCAAATCTTGAATCTCTCTGTACCACTATTATCGCAAACTCAGTAAAACCTTCAAAGCTATTTGTAAAAGGACAATGTATTACTGCTGGGATGGATGCAAAGGACGATGTACTTCATCTCACGTCTTCCTCATACCTACTCGTCACTGTTACAGTACCGGCCTGAGAAGCCCTTCAGCGGGCACTTCAAAACCCATTGCTAAAAAAGGAACACAATAAAATCCTTAAGTGAAACAAGAACCTCACTAGGCCTCGATTGTCATCCGCAACAATTCACTGGGGTGGTGTTCAAAAGTCATAGTGTCATTAGGTCGTGCTCTTTGGTCCTGTTCTGCATGCATCAATCAATATTTTACCTTTTAAATGAATCAGTAGTGATAAAGGAAAAATCTCCTGATAATCCATGTCACCATTTCCCCAACAACGGTCCATGCTCTATAACGACCTGTCGGGTGTGGAGAGCGAAAATCGCTGCGGTGCACACTTATCAAAGGACTCTTGAATTTCACATTTGCTGGGGATGCCACATCATTACCTTTAGGACTTCGCTATCATAGTTTTACTTTTTATAATAATCCTTTAGGTGACAGATGGGAAATACTCATGGATTTGGTAATGGATCAAGAACCCGTTTCTCTTCACGTCCTCTGCAAGCGTGTGAAGAGTATAAGGTCTCACATCACTCGTATATCTTCAGCCTTGTCTGTTTGTTCTCCTCATTATTTTTATTGTTTTGTAATTATGGTTTATTCCGTTTTAAGCTGGATGCAATGGGAACTCATCCTTACGTTTCAAAACCATAAAAAAGCATAAAATCTACCGTCATACCACAACAGAAGAGGATGTAAATGGTTTTGTCTTTCTCAAAAGCTCGACAGAGCCACCAACCAGATGACAAATTCTCATTCCCAATCACTTTTCAGTCCTTTTTTGCCACACAGTACATTATCCTAGTTCTGTCTGCTTGGTTCATATACTTACTTACTTACGTTGCTGAAATGCCTCAAGGGTCCAGAAAGGAATTTCTAATAGGAAGGATAAAGAAAGTATCGTGCAGTAGTGTCGGTAATGCCTCTGATAGAGGGCGATGAGGACTAGGATGAAGGGTGAGTTGCCGCTAAAGGTGGTCCCGGGCATTGAGTGTGCTGCGATAAACTCAACTGTTGGTGCCAACGGATACAAAATAGGGACAAGAACAAGGATAAACATAAACTTCCCGAATATATACTGAGCCAGGAAGTACTATATAAATTATATTGCTATCTTCAAACGCTACAGGAAAATGACAAAGGCAAAGCACGCGGTTGACCACGAAGAAGACATCATACGGCTGTACGAGTAATAGGTTCACCATTTGCTTATAACTTCGTACAGTTTTGGTGAGGTGGAACGGAAGATGATTAAATGTTTCTTCGTCCACAACCACCAAGCGATTCAATGTTCCCTAGAGCCTTTCTGTCAGAACTAGGATCGTAATGATACTTAAAGTTTCTATAACCGACACCTAGTGCTTCCTAATAGCATACATGTAATATATGGCGCTGTCAAATGTTCTATGAAGTAATTCTGTTATATGGGCTGGCGTTCCAGGATAATTCATAATTCGAGGAAAGAGAATCTGATTTTCCTCCATTAAGTAAGAACTAGTTCATTTGGTCTCTCGAAAGTTATGTTTTCAATTCAATCCCTTTTCATACACATTGGCTGGCGACCTTTTCTCCCAACAATATACAACCCAAGCAGCTGCATATAATTAGCGCAATCGACGCTGAAGCCAATTTCCCTAACTCGCACCATGTGCAAACAAAAGAACGCTGTACTTCCGCAGGCATTCTGGCGATACGATAAACAATCTATATCGTTTGAAGTATCCCAAATGCATCTCCCATCTAATGAGTTACAACTTGTTTACTCAGTTGAACTCTCAGATCATAAATTCCCTTTGTCCTACATATTCCTAGATCCGTTTACCATTGACCTTCTCACATAAGCAAACACAAACCCAATTAGCATCCAATGAGATTCGGCTTGTTTGCTTAGCCGAACTCACGTCACGATCACGTGCGATGTAAATAGTTGACTCCTCCGACCTTGACTTCTTTTGTTGAGTTATTTGAAAGGCAAAGTGTACGCCAGCATGCCTCAGGCCATTGAAGAGCTCAAAGCAAACAGTCGTGCCAAAATCATTACTACATCGGTTGTGTTCTTTTAATAGTTATTCAATATTCACATACCGACACAAAATATGGCGCTCCTATATATATATATATATATATATATATATATATATATATATATATATATATATATATATATATATATATATATATATATGTGTTACGGACATCGTGTCCGTGTCCTCGCCCAACACCCACTAATTTCCGCAAATTTCCCCTCTCTGCCTGTAAAGGAAAGAAAAATCGTCAAGTAGCTAATTTGCATAAACTACTTTATGCAAATTCTACTTGTCAGTAAAAAAAAATAAAAAAGAAGGCATTGGCGCTGAATAAAAAATAGAAACGTCAACGGCAAAAAAAAAATAGATTCAATTCTCATACTGATTAGAAGAACAACTGCGACTAAGTGTGTGCTTATAAAAATTACATTAAATAATAGTAGGTCTGTAACAAAATATTGGTGAAAAGTAAAATCATTAAGCAACCATTAAGTAAAATAATAACCATCATAAACAAACAGCCAACTGAACCGGGGGAGCCAAGAACTCAACGCCCCTGCAAATCGCACACCAGGGAACAGCAACATCGACCGCTCCACGGTCCGCTCTACAAGTAAGTCACTTTACTTACCCTTAACATTACCCTTAATATATTGTTAATATATTTAAATTATATTATATAACAATTTTGGCGCAGCCGGTGACCACCAGCTGAGGTTTGTGTCGGATCCGTCGGGGAAACAAACCCAGTGGTGGGAAGAGCCCCGAGGCTCTTACGCACCTACGGCGACTAGCGGAATTAGCGGCTAGGATAACAAAAACAAATAAAAAGCCGTATAACAAAAAAATATATAATAACAAAAATAAATAAAAATTGTGGTTCTCTTTTTCCTTTTTTTCAAGTTACAGGAGAGAGGACGAAAGCAACGTTGGGTGGGAAAAGCATAAATAATTTTACCCAAATACTTTCCATTGTTTCGCGTGTATTTTCAGGTTTTTGTATTATCCCTTCTTTCTTTCTTTCGTTTTTATCTAGATTGGGTGTTGTCTCTCATCGCTGGCCGGTTGTTTTCTAATCATGTTAGATAAATCCGGGTAGTTCCGAAAATAAATAAACGCGCGTACTTGATTACTCCGCGATGCAAACCACTCAAGGAGAAATTCCGCGGAACGCGTAACGGAGGAACCCATCGCTGCTATGTTGAGTGCGGAGAGAAATTTGGACCTGGTCCAAAACAATGTGGCAGTCTTCAGTGGCCAGAAAGGTCCTAATGCAGCGAGGGAACTGCATAACTTCCTCGAAAGCAGTGACAGGACTTTAGACTGTTTGTCCGAAGCGGAGGAAAAAATGTGCCTGCGGTGGCTACCCATGCGGTTAAGTGGGAAGGCTCGCCGCATGTTTAAGAAAAACCTCCCAGCAACTTTCATGGAGTACGAATAACGACTCCGAAATACATTACTGCCACACGCTCCGTATGAGAAGTTACACTCGAAACTCTCTGATATGCGACAATCCCGCGGAGAGGATGTCGCAGATTTCACGCACCGGATAACTTAAGCAGTAACGGACTGCAATGCGGCAGCAATCCGTAAGTACGGATACGACAACAGCGTAGCATTCACCACCCAGATCGAGAGATTGGCAAAGTCGGTACTGACGGTAGGGATTAGGAACGACCAACTCCGACATCTGATACTAGAATCAGAAGGGGATCCACTAGATAGGACTATTGCCAGACTTCTACAAATAGAGAAAACCGAAAATGAGATGAGGAGTGGATGGTATAGTAGGGGAATACCAACGAAGGTAGACACATACCATGACCAATCACCTTCACCTGAACGACACACATCATGCCCCCATCTCATCTAATAGACAAACCATTTTAAGGAGCAATCCATTCTACTATTGGAAGGAAGAACGAGATACCCCAGAGGAAACAAGTAGGGTTTCGGATAGGACCTACGGGGATACATGGCAAAACCCCCAGAAATCAAGACGGAGGCAATATAGGCCTGTAAACGATGCGTCGCAGGTAGTACGGACAAATAATAGGAATCTTAACACTAGGTTTACAGAAGAACCCCACCCTGTTACTCGCCCCCAAACTGGGAAAAATCCGTTTGGGTCAAACACACCACCGCCTTCTTCTAGAAGACCAACAGGGTCTAACATAAAACAGCCTGAGGTACCACGGTCCCATCAGGGAGGTGGAGGGCACTATCAAAATGACTCATCCAGTCGAGGCTGAGCTCGAGTGATTTTCGAGCAGGTAGGACAGGTCCCTTGTTCATAAGATAAACGGAAGAGCCTGGTTAGAACCGGCGATCGTTCTGGGGCACAGTTCATAAGGACTATTGCTCGTATTCCGCCCGGAGCGGTTGCGTTCCTACAGTCCAGTCCACGTGGAATGCGTTAAATAGTACGTGGGCGGAACCTCGCATCCCGCATCGAAGACCGTACCGACGCGATCACAGGTGCCTCTAAAAGACCGGCATTGAGGTTTGAATTCGCGAACACATTGGCTTTATCGTTTGATTTTTTGATTCTAACAAAATCCGTTCTGTTAACATCGGTGTGATTGGAGCGGCAATGTTTAAAGCCCTATTTTTTTTCGCTGTACTCTGCTCGCAGATTTTGATCAAACCAAGGTTTATCAGATGAACTTCGTTTGATGGAGTGCGGAACGTAGATCTCCATCCCAGGAAAAATAATCTCTGTGACCGACTCCGCGTATGTGTTAACACCGGAGTCTCCACAGCATACCTCCGACCACGGAAAGGATGCGAAGAAATCTCGTAAATCGTCCCAGTTGGCATCCCCATACCTGCAAACATCGCGAAGCTGCTTAGATCGGTTATTCATTTGAATTGGAGTGGCTACGCGACCAAGACCAAGCAGTGATCTGAGTTTCCCAGTGGCGCAACAGATTCCACGGTATAAACGCTCGGCTCGGATGTCAAGTACAGATGCAGGCTCTTCGCATAATCACCTCGGGTATCAGGCACTCGCGCTCCTCGATAGTATAGTGGTTAGTATACCCGCCTGTTACCCGGGAGGCCGGGGTTCGATTCCCCGTCGGGGAGCCCCTGGCGCAAGACTAATGACCTTGCCCAGACAAAATAAATCATTATGGAAAATTTAACAAGCTTCGGGACTTGCTAAATAAGGCCAAGACCGGTTCCCGGTTGTAGTGCCGATGATGATGATGATCAGGCACTCGCGTTAGTTCCTCCACGAGATGGGTAAAGCATCTCCTCCAGCCTCCCAGCCTCATCGGTTCTGTTAGAACGTACCAACCAGCTAGCTGGGTGTACATTAAAATCGCCAAGAGCGATTGTGGCGGTTCCGCCAAACGCCACTGTTTACTTGCCCAATTATCCCCAAGCTTCCTGTGCTGAAGCTCCGCAAACTCCATTGTTTTCCGCTAATTGAATTGCATTAGCACCTAAAACATTTCCCTGCCCAAGGACAATCAAGCTCCCAATGCATTACCTAGAAATTCCTGAAAAGAATTTCACCAAGGAAGGCATTTTTCCATGTATCAATGCATCGGTAAAAATGTTCCCAACAAAGAATTCTTAGCATTCATAATCCAATGCATCATTAGAATTCGCGGGAAAACTATTCCGGCACCATTGTTTGCTAAGCAAGTTTGTCTCTCATGTGCACCCTAATCTTCCCACATGCACATACCTAGCAGACCCTTTGCCAAGGGACAAAAATAAATACACCCATCTTGGGTCTAGAGTCGTAAACCAAATCCTATAGCATAACCAAATGCAAATAAGAATGTTGTTCTTATCCTTGGCAGCGATGCCATAATCATCCAATACCCAGTGTGTATGTTAAAACCTCAATTAGCACCATTTCCACGATGCATTGCGGTCTATCTATACAGCTGCAATGCACACCATAAACAATGATCTACACGATCCTTTTGTCTTTCAATATTTCTGGATCCACTTCTCATAACCTCGCGGCATGAGCAAACAGAAATCTATTAGCACCCAATGAGATACGGCTTGTTTACTTAGCCGAACTCACATCCCATTGATGCCCATTATTCCCTTTCGATTTTTCAGCATCGTTCTCATGACCTTGTCCCATGAAAAAAACCAATGTTCACACTTACATGCACGCCACCATGATCTTCTCTATGAGATCCGGTTACCTACCACAAAAGAGAGACTTCGCGTTTCTCTTGTAATAGGAAACGCATCCCTTAATCAAGAGAGCATGCACCACTGGCCAAATTTCCCTTGCTAGCGAATTCACATCGCTAAGTCGTTTTCCAGCCGCCGATCCGGTCGTTTCGGCTTCCGCTCCTCGGGGCGTCCGCGGACGCGTACATCCCAGAGCCGTGTGTTCTACACTCCTGAGTGTGTCGAGTCATACCAGTCGAGGTAAACAGCAACGTATAGAATTGAATTAGTGTCGCGGTTGTAGTGCAACAATTGTGTAATTTATATTAAGAATGAATGTGAAGGAAGTGCGTAAGCCGAACACTAATAGAATATAAACAATCTTTCCGCGCCCAACAAAAATTAGTAAGTGCATGTAGTTAAAATAAATAAAATACAATAGCAAAGATCAAAAATAATAAAGAAACCATTTAATGAATAAACAATATCCCGTGTGTTTCGGTTAATTTCTCCTGTGTGTGATGTTTTCTCTTCGGCTATTGTGGTCGTTTTTGCAGCGGAATTCGACAGAACAACGGCGGGTGACAGTGAACAATTTGTGAGGACGAGGTAGAACACCGCGCCGCTGCCGGCGCCACGACTTCGTCCCACGATAATTTCAGAAGCCGGGTGGTTGATCTGTATCCAATCGACGGTACGTGAAAGATGTTTGAAAAATGTCGCTGGTCGATCGTCCCTCGGGGAGCGGTAAAGACAGCCAAGAAATTTAACAGAGTTCCTCAGCACGACCTTCAACTACATGATGCCCAAGTTATTTGGCCCTTTCACCTCTATCCTTTGGCATGCCAGATCAAACCGCGTGAAGACGCAGACTTCACCCTTAAAACGGAATCTCGCATATAAGTCGTATCCTGAGCAACGAAGATATGTCCAATTAGTTGACGAATCGACCTGGGTCTCAGTTAGGGTAAGGATACCACGTTTCGCTGTTTGCAAATATTGGTGGAGGGCGTTTGGAGTCATATTGGTAAAACCGATGATCCTGATGTTACAAAATGCCGTAATCAGTCGAACGTCGACAGAGTTTCAACAACGAACCCGATTACGCGAAGACGAATTAAAAAATTAAAAATAAAAGTTCGGTTATTTATAAAAATGTTTTCATGATGTTCCCCCTGACATAGTCCTGTGGTGTTTACGTGGTATGGCAGAAATACCGGGTGCCACGGGGGCACAGGTTCACGCTTGTCCAACGTCTTCTTTCGTCCTCTGACTCCTCCAATTAAAATGCCGACTGTTTTCTATTTATTCTCATTTTTATTTACTATATTAAATTAAACGTTCAAACTTCCATATGTAATTCAAAGTCGGTACACCAAGTATATAATAATTCGTTTTCGGTACACAATACAAATATGTTAAATTAAACGATCAAACTTCCATATGAAATTCAAAGTTGGTACACCAAGTAAATAATTCGTTTTCGGTACACAATACAAATAGGCGCTATTGGCTCTATCAACCACAATTCCAGACTGTATAAATTAAGTTCGAAATCATTCTTTCTCAATTAACTAAAGATTAACACTCCTTTTCGATTAAATGACAACGCACGACGCTGTATCTCTTGGGACGCCCCACGAGGGATGTAAATTAACGTGAGGGCGCAACTTGCCCTCACGGAATCCGAATCGAGATTACCAAGTTCATCGAAGCGATAGAATACCACACATTCGATCATCGCTTCGATGACCATATATGGTAAGGTATCCCTTTTGCGTTTCGTTCAACACAAAAAGGGGTTGAAATGCACACACGATGATTGCTTTTGCTGTTCATCGTGTGTGTCCGCAAGTATGCAGACACAGCATAGATCCCATTTAAAGCTCGCAGCAGGTGCGAGCAACTCAGCTAAAAGGGGGGTTGGAGTGCTTACACGATTAACGTGTGCGTAAAGCATTATTGCCGATCGTGTAGATTACATTTCCATAAAAGGATATGTCTATTCGGCCATCATGGTGTGGAACTTCCCGCTGCTTGGGCGCGCGTTGCCGGCGTCCTCTGGTATGAATCGCCATGCACGTGTGTGCGAAAAATGCGTTCGTCTTATGCGCATGGATAATGTCAGGGAATTATGTCGACCACGTGAAGTTGTATCGAGCCGTATTTCAGGGGCATTTCGCTGGTGCCAACAAATTCGTTTGTCGGTCGGGTGGTCGATCGATGTGGGTATAGACGACCCCAAAAAGCAAGAAATATCTCCTGTGGTATGTGGTAGACACATTAGGAGATATTTCTTTGATACTTGTTGGGCAATGTTGATTGCTGTATGTGCAACCGGATTGCCTTTAAGGAACATGGTGCGTTTCGCACGACTATGCTCTTGTGGCGAATGTCCGTTGTTGCTGATGTATTTTTCATGTCAGCAGACATTATGTTTCACAGGTTTTTCTGTGGTTATGGTTTGACTAAGGCAGGTAAGTACGTGCTTTTTATGAAGTAGGACGCGCGTGAAAGTGGTTACCTGGTGGTAGATGAGCAGGTGAGTAGTGGCTTTCGAAAGAACCGCCACAGTCCCTCCTTAAGATCCTAATGGGGAACTTGTTTACTTCCGGAATTCTTTATCTCAGAAGGTACTATCATTAATTATCTCCGTGTCAGTCCGGGCCATCAGCCATACATCCGAAACATAGTCGAAAATTTCTCCCGACGATATGCCGAAATGAAGAGCGTGACGGGGTGGTTGGGAACGGCTTACCTTTTCTCGAATCGGTCCATCAGCCAAGCTCCGAAAGGGATTTCTCCCGACCATTTCACGTCTATAGCTTGATGGGGTGATATTTCACTGGGCGACAGAGCATAGGGAACCCACCTACCACTCGGCCACTCGGCCTTTAGCCGCCTCTTACAACATGCCGGCCTAGTTGTGAGTATATTATAACGCCCTGCTCACAAGGCCAATGCTGGCTTTTATACATAAAGGGTGGTTAAATTTTAAGGGCCGATGTTGAATGTGAACCACACCTAAACGTCAAGTTTTTTCTGCATTTCATTTGACATTCCTCAATTTCAGACTAACTTAATTTGAACCATGGAAAGATACACAATCGAGCAACGCGTTAAAGTTATTCAGGCTTATTATGAAAATGGGCGTTCAAATCAAAATGCATATCGTGCACTTCGTGATTTTTTCGGTCAATTTAATCGTCCAAATGTGCGTACAATCGGAAAAATCGTGGAAAAATTTGAGCAAACCAGGTCTGTAGGAGATGTGAAAACACCAGTGCATGCTCGTACAGCTCGTACTACAGAAAATATTGCGGCTGTTCGCGATAGTGTGGCTGAAGAGCCGTCCACCTCAACTCGTCGTCGTGCCCAACAATTGCACCTCTAACGCTCGTCGTTGATGAACATTATGCATAAAGACTTGCATTTACACGCTTACAAGGTGCAATTGACTCAAGAACTAAAGCCTCTTGACCATTTCAAGCGTCGTCAATGGTCAGAATGGTGGCAAGAAATGGCAACAGCGGAAGATCAATTTTCGAAGAAAATCATCTTCAGTGATGAGGCACATTTTCACCTCAGTGGATTCGTCAATAAGCAGAATTGCCGCATTTGGACGAATGATAATCCAAGAGTGATTGTCGAAAAACCAATGCACCCACAAAGAGTGACTGTTTGGTGCGGTTTATGGGCTGGCGGCATCATCGGGCCGTATTTTTTCCAAAATGAGGCCGGCCAGGCAGTTACTGTGAATGGTGTTCGCTATCGTGAGATGATAACGAACTTTTTATGGCCCGAATTGGAAGATATGGATGCGGACGATATGTGGTTTCAACAGGACGGTGCCACTTGCCGCACAGCTAACGAAACAATGGCTCTTTTGCGCGACAAATTCAATGGCCGTGTTATCTCACGTGGTGGCGATGTCAATTGGCCGCCAAGATCATGTGATTTGACACCGTTGGACTTCTCTCTTTGGGGTTATTTGAAAGAAAAGGTGTACGTCGATAAGCCAGCAACAATTCAAGAGCTAAAGGATGAGATAATTCGCCACATTAACGGCATAGAACCTCAATTATGCCTCAGCGTCATCGAAAATTTGGACCATCGGATGGAGGTGTGCCGCCGAGGTCGCGGCGGCCATTTGGCCGATTTTTTGTTCCATACATAATTGAACCATACCAATATTATCATAATAAAAAGAAATGACTATAATTTCCTAAATAATTTGTGTTTTATTCAAAATCAACATCGGCCCTTAAAATTTAACCACCATTTATATACATATTCCAAGAAAAACGTTAGTACAAGTCTCTCCGAAACAGCGACGCAATGTACTCCACCTGTCTCTTCGCTATAGGTTATCATCATGGTCGCTCCTCAGCTGAATTTGTTGAATGCACCTAAATACACCCGCGTGATATCCGTCAATCAGTGTACGGTTTGTTATAAACATTTACCCCAAGCATACAGATAAATATAGAGAATCGTTTGTCGGCCGGACGGCACTAAATGGTGACGCTGTGCACTGTCAACGCCAATGTAAATTTCCTATTCTCTTCTCCTCGATCTGCAATGTTTGACATGTAAGATTATCGCAAAATTGTTCGTGGTTGCACATCTATTAAAAACACCAACAAGCTGTACAAGCTGTATGTGATACACTTATCACCTTCTGGTCATAACCGCTGACAATATCATACAACGATACACAGTGAACGAGTGCGGACGCGTTTTCGGTTCGGCTGTCGAATTAAATGAAAAAAGTTGCTTTTATGTGTCGCGAGTGGCTGAAGTATTATAAAGAGACTATTTGTGGACAAATAAATTACAGTGATAAAAACAGTCAAAACAAAGTAAATAAAAATAAATAGAATCAATTAAAAGAGAACGAAGCCACGTGTTGTGACAGTTAAAACGAAGAACACAGTTTAATACAAAAAGTGTGTGAGTAACACGTTAACGGTATCTACGTGTAAGTGCGCGAACATTGTGAGTGTGTGCGCGAGGCCACAATCTGTTTGTCACAAAAAAAGAATAAAAAAAAAAAAAAAAAAAAGTGAGAACACGCGGTCCATAATATGGACGTAAAACAAATTGATGCCAAAATGGCAAATCGGTCAAAAAAAAAGGAGAAAGTACCTCCTATTTACATTAGCTACATGGAGACAAAGGACGTCATAAAATTGGGTGAGTTGACATGCAAAACTTTTAAAACAAAACGAATAAATGATTTTAAGATAAGTTTAACATGTAAGGATTTAGAAGGGTATAACAAAATTAAATCGGCATTAGGGAAATCGAAAAGCGAGTACTACACGTACACCCCTAAATCGGAGAAAGCTGTCTCCATGCTCCTCAAAGGAGTTGACCCTTCCTTTACTCCCGAAGAGGTGCTCGAAGAGCTAAAAAACTTCGAAAACGATAGCCTGACGTTTACAGGTGTGAAACCATTTTCTACGGCAAATTCTAGAAATCGCAACCGTAAGTTGCCTTTCTTCATTGTGTCGCTAAGCCCCAATAGTAAAATTGATGGACTTAGATATATTAAATACATTAATCACCAAACAATAAGTTGGGAGAGAATAAAGAAGTGCGACCGCGTATTGCAGTGTATGCGCTGTCAACGCTTCGGGCATGTGACAGCGAATTGCAATATGCATTTCAGATGCGTCAAATGCCTAAACAAACATATCATTGGAGAATGTCCATTGGGCAAAGAACAGCTTCCGGATAGAAGTAAACTATCTTGTGTCCTCTGTAACAACTCAGGACATCCTGCTAACTTTAGAGGTTGCCCTAAGTACCAGCAACTAAAATCAAAGTTGGAAGCCAAAAAGAAGCAAGCTGAAGAAGAGAAAAAGATGAAAACTCGCTCTTACAACAACTTCGTGGCACCAAGTGTGTCATACGCCCAAATGGCAGGTGGAGTAAAAAATGCACAAATTATAGAACAATCACGTAATATCATTAAAACGCCTGCTCCAGAGGCACAAACTGATATAACAGCAATATTACTGTCCATACAAGGACAGTTTGCTGCGTTTGATAAAAAATTCGAAAAGATCGAAAAAAAACTGACGGAACAAGTGGCTCGAACGGACATTATCTATTCGACCCTGTTTCCAGACGAACCCACACTCTAATCATAACGTTCACTGCGACTGAATTAACTTTAAAAATTATTGCTGTGAATGTTAATTCACTAATCCGCATGGAAAGAAGGGATAATCTCAGCAATCTGCTGGAAGCTGAACGCCCAGATGTGCTTTTGGCTAGCGAAACTAAACTAAATCAAAGGCATAATTTGGGCTACCCAAATTATAAAATAATTAGACGAGATCGTCCATTTTCCACTCAGGGGGGCGGGGTAGCTGTCTTAGCTAAAAATGGTCTACAACACAAAGTCGTCTACAGTAGAGATGTATACAAGTTCCAGGTACTAGAAGCCTGCGTTATAGATATTCCTTTGAAAAGTCAAAAGCATCTATATGTTATCTCTGCTTATGCTCCCGAAGCGCCACAGTGTATACAGTTTATCAATGAACTTGATACCCTTTTTCGAAGTCTCAAGTTAGACTCAGAAAATAATTATTTCTTTATGGCGGGAGATCTCAATTCCAAGCACTGTGCTTGGGGTAACCTTATCACAAACGACTGGTGGCAAACAAACGCTATCGAACATAAACTAGAATTGTACGCTACAAGTACCCCGTCGTATCCAAGAGGAAATTCCTTCTTGGATTTACTGTTGCTGGACGAGTGAATACAACTATTAGATACGGATCTAACTACTCGAAATTGTCTTCGTACAATCGAGTATGATAGCGATCATTATGGACTTGGTGCTGTAATACATGTCCCAAACGAACATTCACTACTTGAGCAGTACAAACAGATACATTCTTTTAATTTCGGAAAAGCACACTGGTCGCGCTTTGATCGGATAATAAAAAGAGAATTACGCACCAATGGCATAGATCCACCAACTGACAGAAATCTTCATAATGACAAAATTGATCATTATCTTTCGACGATGAACAACATTGTTACTAATACAATGAATCGTTCTATCCCAAAAGTGTCTCACTCCGAGAGCCATACAAACCGGTACAGAAACGCAACGATCGACGAGCTGTATAGGCAAAAGAGTACTCTGCTCTCTAAGTTAAAACTACTCTACAGACAATTCAGAGATCCAAATAGCCAGGAAATAAAAACAATTAAGTCATTAATTAAAAATCTTCAAAAACTGATCCGGGACAACTATAGATCAGTAATCAATGAAGACTGGAACAAGAGAATTCAAGCCATTAAAGCTAGTGGACCGAACATGTTCCCACAAATAAATAAAGTCTTTCGAAGGAATGATTATAATGACATCCCATGTCTGCGAGTTCCGCGGACTCCCGAGAATTGTCAAACGCTGCTGAACGCAGGACTTACCTTGGAACACATCAACTCTAACGAAGAGTTCACAATAGTCGAGGATCCGCAAAAAAAGGCGAACTCAATTGGCGCTTGTTTCGAAGCAGTGTATAGATTGAACGAATCGGCTCATTCTAACCTTGACCTGGAAAATAGGGCTCTCCAAGAACATATTTCGTTAGGCAATGAACTTAACAATTGGCGTCTCTTAAGTCGAAGTTTCACTATCTTTAGTGAAAATAATAGAGCGGATTCCCCGCTTAGAGATCTAAACACTAGTATATTTGTACACAAGGATGAACTGACGGACATTCTTAGATCGATTAAGAACAAAAAATCTTCTGGAATAGACAGTATTCCAAACATTGTTCTAAAGCATTTAAATCTTGAAGTAGTGAAGGTTTACACTATTTTGTTCAATAACGCTCTAAATAATGCATATTATCCAATCCAATGGAAATCTGCAGTAGTCCATCCCATCCCCAAAAAGGGCAAGGACAGGAGCAATCCAGCCAATCTTCGCTCGATTAGTTTGCTTCCGAACATCAGCAAGGTATTCGAGAAAATTATAAATAAAGCATTGACTAACTGGTGTGAGGAAAATGGTATTATCCCGAACAACCAATTTGGTTTTCGATCGCAACATGACACAGTTCATGCTGCGACAAAACTTGTTTCCGACATACAGTGGAACAAGGCGAAGAGACAATGCACAGGGGCCTGTTTGGTTGACTTTGAAAAGGCTTTCGACACCGTATGGTTAGAAGGGCTTGTATATAAGTTATCATAAATATGCCCAAATATTTATTATACATTATCTACGATATGATAATGGGTAAACAATTTGTAGTGAAATGTGGAGATATAATCTCTAACAAGACCTTCAACATCAAAAACGGCTTACAACAGGGAGCAGTGAATTCTGCCATTTTATTTAACATTTACACTAGTGATCTAGTGGGTTCTCTCAACCATGCAATTGCGTATGCCGACGACATTGTGGTGTATAGATCTGGAGAAAAGATTGATGTCATCAACAGACTTCTGCAAGATGATTTCAACAAAATCAAACGTTTTTGCGACGACTGGAAATTAAAAATAAATTTCCAGAAAACAGAGACTATCCTTTTCAGAAAGCCACTGTCCAGTGCATCAAGGGACACAAAACGGGATTGGAAAACATTTTCTATTGCGGGAAGTAATAATCTTCCTCTACAAGTAAAAACTGTAGTCAGATACCTTGGAATCTGGCTTGATCAATATCTTTACTTTGATAAGCATACAGCAGCTGCTCTTACAGCAGCTAAAAACGCGTATGCAATGACACGAAGACTCTTCCGTAGTAGTCTGCTGGACCCCAAGGTGAAAATAATTTCATACTCAGCATTCATCCGACCAATATTAGTGTATGGCTGCCCGGTATGGTACAACATATCCCCATTTTACATGGAGAAGTTTCGGGTGTTCGAGAGGCAGTGTTTGCGTTCCTGCCTAGGAATGTATAGAACCCCAGAGTCGCAGTATAAGAAATACTATCCGAATAAAGTCCTGTATGACAAATCAGGACTAAACAGGATAGATAACTTCATTATCAAGACTTTTCGTGGACACACAACAAGGGCAATGTGCAGCGAAAACGATCTTATTTCGGGAGCATTCTATCCCAATGATATGTATATGGAGAGTACTCTCCATAATGGGTTCATCCCCCCAGAAGCGTTCCCTTTCTTGGATAAAAAAGGACTTATCCAAGACAAACGTGGAGTCCCTATTATTTACCACGCTTTCCGTGGTGCCAGGGATAAACGAATTCTCCACGATAACGATATCTCTAATTTTCCAGATCGCCTGCGTTTTAGTATGGTGATCGGTGAAAGAGATAAATCAATAAAAGATCGATCCCATCCCAACTGGTGGTGGATCAGTGATGAAGAAAGGACTACACGTCCCCAAACATAGTATGCCACTCAGGCGCACCGCTTTCCTTCCCCCTATCCACAATTCCCAATTATTTTTATTATATCTTTTAATTTTGTTTTTAATTTAATTTTAATTTTTTATTTTTATTTTAATTTTTATTTGTATTCCTTTATTCCTTGTTTATGTTTGTCCGTTTTGTTTTATTTTTATTTTGCTTGTCAACCCCCTATATATGTAATTAAAAAAAAAAAAAAATAAAAAATTATAAATAATACAGGATGTAGAAAAAATAGAATAAATTTTAAAAGAGAAAACATATAAATTATTGTGACGTTGTAAAATCAGTTATTGTACGCCGAAAGGCATATGAAATATGGTAATGTGTAATTTAGAGTGCTTGCGAAGAGCCAGTAAGTTAATGTAAGAATGTTATTTGTAAAATAGATGTTAACATTTAGTCTTAAGTGAAATATGTAATTGAATTGTTGAATAAACGTGGATATAAAACAAACAAAAAAACCGCTGACAATATCTCCAGCTTCTGGCGATAAAGTTGGACGAGATATCGTCAAATAAAACTCATACAGGTGCTTCATATCTACGACGAGAGTTAAGTTAATAGAACAATCAACCCACGATGGGATAACAATACGACTTTTATTCTATGCTAACACCTCTCTATATTAAATTCTCAACCACACCAAGGCACTGAAAAGGACCTGTACATATGTCCTACATTGCATTCACTAGACACATCCCTTCGTCACCATTAGAAGTTTCGCCAACCGACTGCACGCCCAGGCACTTAATTCAAAAACACGTGGATGCGCAACTTGGGACAGGGCGTCCGTTGCCCATATATTTGAGTGCCTAATGCTTCCAAATCTGTTAAAGGTCCTGGTTCTGAACAAATGATAATAACAAATTTCTATGATATTCAGGTCCTCGTGGTAAATTCACATGAAATTGTCAACGCTATAAATTTAGCTGCGAATCTGGTTTGGGTGAATCGAAGGATTCTTAGATGGACGTGAACTCCTTGTAAATATTCGATGCAAACATTTATAAGACCCGAAATTTGAAAAGGAAAAGAACGAGATCCTTGTGGGAGGGAGGAAGGAAGCAGAGATATGTGGTAGCTCGAGAACTAGCCCACGTGTGTGTTGGCTGTTTTTTTATTTTTCTTGAACTTGGTCTTTGTCCGTCTCTTCTTCTGTGCTTTAATATTCAGAGATATTTAGGTCTGTGTTTTCTGAGACAGCAAGTGGTCGGGGGAGGGAATGAAAATACTCGTAGTGCAGATGTCCTCGCTTAAAGAAATTTTAAACAACTGAAAGTCCCATTTTGTAAATACTATACATACGAGGGTCACTAAATGAGTGGATCCTTGACATGCCCATAAGGATTGTATTATGGAATTCCCAACATTCGGATTATATGTTCGGTTTTGTCGCTCTTCAAACCATCACTTTTTTTTCCTCGGAGGTCGGTGATAAACGAGTTGGACACGTTTCGCCTGTTAGCCTGCCGTAGCTTTAGCAGGGCGCCCAGCAGGATATTGACGGAATCTATTGTGTTCAGTTTGTATTTTTCGACATTTGTTGATTTATACGCAAACGGGATTTGTCCCTGTCGATGAAAATGAAAAGGGTGCATCACAGCAGATTATTCTTGGCTACACGGACCATTGATGTGGATTTCTCGATGTGGCGCGCACCTGTCACAAACACCTAACGCAAATGGACTTGGACTCGTATATTGTGTCAAAAACAAGTTGCTTAAGTGAGTGCTCAAAAAAGGTAAATTTCGAGAATTTACTAAAAGAACTGTATGGCAGGGAATGTTTTGATATTTTGGACATAGATTTGTGGATAAATAATCTACGTGCAGTGATTTTTTTTTAATGAAAATAATCAAGTTTTATAATTTTATATGCCATCTTCCTCTATCGCCCATTTTCTGCGTTGTGCCGCTGTTCTTTAGAAGGCTGCTGTTCGAAAACCATTTAAGATGCACCCTTCAAACTATGGTATATTATTCAAGGCTACAAATAAAACTGATTTTTCAAAAGTGTTACACTGTTGTGGCCCTTTACCAATTGGTGAGGTGTTGTATAATTGGGGATGGAACCAAGTTGAAAATATGCAGTTTCATAGCTCCAACGAGACATTACGATATTAAGCTACGTTGATACGTAATTTCAATTTGTGGTAGGTTTGATTTCGGTGTAATTGAACATTCTCACGACGTTGAAGTGTGACAGCAGAAGACGTTCTATTTGACTTGATTTGCAGGTTTCGGCCCGTATCTGGTAGAAGAGCACAGTTCAAAAAAAATGTTCAGACGTTTAAAAAATGTTGTCATGAAAGTCATCGGACTGTAGTGCTGCATGAAGCCCTACCATTTCCCTCCCACATACATATTACCCACTAATCAAATTCCAAACTAAAATTTTCCATCCATATCCCCAAATCAACATCGAATCCAATGTCAAACGAATTAAACCAAATGTTCGATTTTCGCACATTGGATTGAATCCCCAGAAATCCATTCAAATTAAAATATCACAACGCATCCTTCATATGCAATGGATGTACAATAATCACGTAATAACGAAACAAATGTTCATTTAGTTCGCATATACGCAAAAATCCCAAAACCCTAACTCAAGCTAAATGTGGGGACCAGATGTCCCATCCTCGAACAAATATTGTTGACGAAATGCGGGTCTGCAACTTTATGATCCTTTAAGGATTTGTTTACACAAATTCGGTCCCTTTGACATTGATAAACTAAAAGACCTGCGCAAAAGAGCTGAATATCAAGACGAACTAACGAATAGTTTTAGCATCCTAGAGAATAGAAACACTAAGGAAGAGGAAACCAATGGTATGGACACTAAATGGACATCGATCAGAGATACAATCAAACAAACAGCCCAAAAGGTATTAGAATTTAAGAAAACAATTAAGTCGAAACCTTGGTTTGACGATGAGTGTAGGGCGAACATCGAAGAACGTAAACGCCTCAGAGTGATCCACTTAGAAAGATATGATGAAGTCAACGCAGAAAGATACGCGACAATTCGAAAAGAGACAATGAGACTCTTCAAACGCAAAAAACGCGAATGGGAGAAGACTCGGATCGAAAAAATCCTAGAAAATGCCAAAGCAAAGACCATCAGAGGTATGTATGCTAGCATAAATTCAATTAGAAATGACTACCGAGGGAGAGTCAAAATAATTCAAGACGCAAAGGGCTGTCTGGTCACAGAAACAAACATTATCGTCACAAGATGGAAGCAGTATTTTGAAAACCTGTTCAGTGTGCGCAACCATCAACCACAACCATCAAACGCACCAGACGTACATACATCCGAGCCTCAGATCCCAGAGACCTCTTTCAACGAAGTTGTAGACGTAAAAATTATGAAGCATGGAGTAGAGGCAACCGCTCGAAAGATCAACCAACTCATCAAAACAATATGGGATAAGGAAGTCAATCCGGAAGAATGGAAAACCTCAATGGTCGTCCCCATATTCAAAAAAGGCGACAGATCTGACTGCGAAAACTACAGAGGAATATCATTGCTCCCAACCACATACAAAATACTAACAAATGTCATATTTCGGATTCCGTAGGAACCGTTCAACAAGCGACCAAATGTTCACAATACGACAACTGGTGGAAAAGAAGTAGGAATACGGAGAGGCGGTTCACCAACTGCTCGTTGACTTCAAAAAAGCCTACGACTCAGTCGCAAGGCAAAGACTCTACCAGATTGTAGTTGAGCTGGGAATCCCGAAAAAATATGCCGCCCTCATTCAAATTTGCATGAACGAAAACAAAGGGCGAGTTAGAATAGAAAACCACCTCTCAGAACCATTTGAACAATCCGGGACGGACTAAAACAGGGGGACGGCCTCTCACCATGTCTCTTTAACCTTGTCCTCGAGTATGTCATCAGAAAGGTACAAGACGACATCATAGCCGGATCATCCATGAACGGGGTCACACAAGTGTTCGCATATCGGATGACATCGCCGTTCTGGGTGATGATCTAGAAAGTGTAAGTGAAAACTGTGAAATCATCATGCAAGCGGCAGAAGTGGTGGGCCTAGAAATAAATGAAGACAAAACAAAATACATGATTACGGCGAGAGCAGGTGGACCTCAGAGAACACATATAAACGTCAGAAGCCAGATATTTAAAAAAGTTAAAGAATTTAAATATCTGGGAACGCTTGTGACGGCTAGTAACGAAATGTCGAAGGAAATTACAAAAGACTGCATTCCGGCAACGCTGGTTAAGTAAACTGCAGAAATCCAAACCGTTATCACGTAACGTGTCTATAGAACCATAATCATGCCGATTGTTCTATACGGATGCGAAACATGGGCTCTCACAAAACGGGAAGAAAATTGATTCCGCGTATTTGAAAATAAAGTTTTAAGGAGTATCTTTGCGGTAAATATGACGAGGAGGCAGGACAATGGAGAAAACTCCACAAGCACGAATTGAAAGAGCTATACCGGAAATCTACAATAGTGAGAGTAATCAAGCCGCGAAGATTAAGATAGACCTACCATGTAGGGCGAATGGGCAACGATAAGACCGTGCGTAGAATTCTTGTCGGAATACCAACGGGAAAGAAACCGGTAGGATAGCCGCGACCGAGATGGGGCGACAATGTTAGGTTTGACCTTGAGGAGACCGGATCGGCTGGTCAAGCGTGGAAGGAGAGTGCACTGGGCAGGAATCGATGTCCGTCAGTTCATCCTTGTGTACAAATATGCTAGTGTTTCGATTTCTAAGCGGGTAATCCGCTCTATTATTTTCACTAAAGATAGTGAACCTTCGGCTTCGAGAGCTATACCGCAAATCTACAATAGTGAGAGTAATCAAGTCGCGAAGATTAAGATGGGCCGGACATGTGGCGCGAATGGGCAATGATAGGGCCGTGCGTAGAATTCTTGACGGTAGACCAACGGGAAAGAGACCGGCAGGACGGCTGCGATGGAGATGGAAGGACAATGTAAGGTTTGACCTTGAGGAGACCGGATCAGATGGTCAAGCGTGGAAGGAGAGTGCACGACAGGGTACAATGGCGGAGTCGATTCGTTGAGATCATGAATAGTATAAATATATACGGGGGGGGGGGGGGGGGGGGGAATACAGGGCAAAGTTTCTGCTTTTCAACCCGAAGGCCAGGACGATCCTTGTCCGTGCGGAACTCCAACTCTTGTGTGACAAATGTCTCAATGATGGCCTTACTCGAAATCTGTCGTAGAGTATACAGATTTTTGTTGGCATCACAGCCAAATAGGACGACTGTGGGGGTAAAAGTATGGATGCCGACGTACGACACTGGTTCACTTAACACCTACCGTAGATAGAACAATACACCGATCCCACCAGAGAAAACAGGAGAAATTAAAACACGGGGAGTTACTGTTCTTGAAAATATTTCTTTTCTTTTTATTATGCTTTTTATGTTGGTGATCAGGCTGGTGCTCGTTTACAATGAGTATCCAAGCTTTTTCTTCACGAATTATTGCACAGCAAATGTTCTATCTATTAACGAGAATTATTGCACATCAAATTTTATACTAACGTGGTGAAATAGCACCAGTGACTCTCAACGAACTCTGCTCTCTACGTTCTGTGTGCGCGCACTTCGGAGGATGAATATCGACTGACTCAATTAGGGGATGAAACATGGGCAATTGGATTTGCATGACAAACAACCAATCGAGATCATCTTTACATTTGTGCTCTCTCGTTCTCTCCGCCTATCGAGGTAGATAAACGTTTTGGTTAATCCGATAGTCGACGGACAAGAGAGAATGAGAGAACCAGGGCGCAAAGTGCAATGATCTCGAGGTGGAATTAGATTTTGCCAGACCCAGTGACCCAATTAGGATATCATGGTGATCTCAGAGTGCATTGGACTCTGGTATGGGGAAATGAGATGAGAATGGAAGTTGGTTTGTAGCTATTCGCCTCTTAAAAGAGATCATTGATCCCAAGCGAATAGAGTGGCTGGGGGAAGTCATAAGTGAGGCTTAATCGGCTAGGGAAATATTATCGTGTGAAGCAAACTCGAAGAATTTGGAATTTCCCCAGCCGTTGCTCGATTATGTAACTGCGTCGTTTGGTCTGGTCTTGGTTGTTGCTAACCAAAATGGCTTTCAAATTTCCGGTGGAAATCTCATGGGTTAATGCAATAGTGTTGCCGTATGGCAAGAAAACACTGAATGCAATTGTGCATTACCCGAATAGATTAATAACTTCTGGCCAGTCTTCCTTTAGGGATTTATCTAATGCAGGTGAAATAGCCGACGGTAGGAATTGGGATTGAGGTGACGCGCTGTTAGCGGTCGAAATTAGGTTAGGATTGTGGGTTAGTTCTCCATGTAATATAGAGAACCCCCACACGACCATCACCTCTCGGGGACATCTTTAATTTCCAGGAGCACTCATCGACAGTGCGACCCATCCCGAAGCCACAATAAAGTTTTCATCCCACTGTCGGTCTCGGAGGTAGGCCAACATTATTAATAACACAAAATATAATCCTAACACGAATATTACGCCACTCAAACGCCAAAAACTCCAAAGATTATAAATCAAGCGAAAATATAGTTACTTGAGGGACGCCACAGAGGTACCAAAAGGAGGAAAAACAGACACAAGGAAAGGATAGGGTATAAGGTTTTCCCACACTGTACACTTCCACACAATTTTCACACTACGGCGCGTGTGTGAAGATCAGTGTGTTTACTTTGGATTCCACAGAAGACTTGTCATGCGAACCGATAATACAGTCGGGTATCTTGTGTTTGGGCAAGTGGGACCGAATATACAGGGCAAAGTCAGTGATTGCTTTCAACCCGGCGAAGGCCAGGACGATCCTTGTCCGTGTTCAATCAAAGTTAATATGCAGTCTCCACGTGACACCCCTGGATAGCTACTTTGGACCCGCCATGGAGTGAACCAATGCATGCAGCGACACCGTGAGAAAGGTTGGCGCAAGGCTAATAACCTTGCCCGGAAAAACAAATTATTATGGACAATTTAACAACTCTCGGATAAGGACCGGATACCGGTGGAGACACTTGCCAAAATAGGCCAAGACCGGCCCCGGTTGTAGTGCCGATGATGATGATGATGATGAGTATATATATATATATATATATATATATATATATATATATATATATATATATATATATACATATATAGTATAATATTAAATGTCAATTGAGCAAATATTGTCCGACGAAAGGCAAATCAAAACAAAAAGACATATTGTACAATTTAGAGTGCTTGTGAAGAGCCCGTAAGTTAATAAGATTAATAAGAAAAACAAATGTAAATGATAGAATGTTATATTATTATTATATTATGATTTATTGGCCTGTAGGAACCCGGAATTCATGACCTCACCGACTCGGCTCCGCCATTGTTCCCTGTCCTGTGCGCTCTCCTTCCACGTTCGACCATCCGACCCGATATCCTCGAGGTCCAACCTCTCGGTCTCTTTCCCGTTAGTTTACCGTCAAGAATGCTATGCACGGTCCTATCATCGCCCATTCGCGCCACATGTCCTGCCCCTCTTAATCTTCGCGACTTGATTACTCTCACTATTCTAGGTTTGCGGTATAGCTCTTTCAATTCGTGGTTGTGGAGTTTCCTCCATTGTCCTGGCTCCTCGTCATATTTACCGTCAAATATACCCCTTAAAACTCTATTCTCGAATACGCGGAATTTGTTCTCTTCCCGTTTTGGGAGAGCCCATGTTTCACATCCGTATAGAGCAATCGGCATGATTATGGTTCTATAGACCCGGAGCTTTAAAATAATAAAATGTAAAATATGTTTGGGTAAGGAAGTATTGCACCAGGACACGGGTGCTCGGTTCACTTCCTTCCCACTCAAGTTATTCCGACGCCAAGAATTGTTCATCAACATTGTCCGAAAAGAAATGAAAAGGCACTGATGGTAATCCCCGGGAAATGTTCTCCAAGAGAATCGGAACTCCACTCCAGAAGGAAAAGAAAACACAGTAAGTTAGTTCTAATGTTAATGTTCCTTTATTGGTCTTTGGGTATTATTTACACTTGAGAATCTTATATTTTGAAACAATGTGTGAATACAGGAAAACTTATTTTTGTACCGCACAATCTACTAGATAACTTAAGTAATCACTAACTTATTTTGTGATGAAAATATCCAACTCTGGTATTTTTAATTAACACGAATATCTTTGTGGCGAATTATCCAACACAACTAACTCGATAACTTTACTGATCACTAACTTATTTTTTGGTGACAGACCACTGACTTGCGGGTGGTATAAATTTGGCTCTTCAAACCGAAGGGAACTCCGTCACGCAACGTCCTGGTACGTGTACGTGGTTCTACGGGTAAAATCTGACTCCTCGAGAGCTGCTCGGTGCAGAACTACCCCGGTGGGTGAGGTGGATTTCCACTCGTATGGTGACAAGGGGAATCGATCTTTCTGGTGACGCTGCGGCCAATAAGAAACCGATCCGCGTCCTATTGGAAAGTTCCTCATAGATATCGTTCAGATTAGAATGAAAGTCTTCACCTTGGAAGGAAAGACAAACGAAACGCGCGTTGGTAGAAAGAAGAGAAAGCAAACATGCAGCTGTTCAAGTAATGAACGTGCATAGGCTGAAAGCATTTCTATCATAAACGATAGAGGGTATATTGTATATACCGTAACGTTATCTGAAAGGGCAAGCGCTAAGATGCGCATTTGTTTGTATTAGCGAACGAAACATGGGACGAGACCGTTGCAAATTGTTAAAGGTAAACGCATTAAGGTCGCATCCAAATCGTTGCATGTTTATCGCTTATGCAACCGATCTGGGGTAATTGGCTGCAGCTGTATAAGCAAGCGATTTGCCATGGCTTGATCGTGGGACCAGCGGTTGCTGGAGAAAAGCAAACACAGTGGGATTGCTGTGTATATGGTAGGCATGGATTCCGGCAAGAGGACCGGAGAAGATTTCCTAATGGTTTGCAATAGTCATTGGTGCCGACCAGAGGAACAAATATGTGTAAGGGAATACAGCGATGTGGTTGATGCTGTGACAAGATGATGATCTTGCAATGGGGTGGTTTACAGGTAATTAATATTGCTGCACTATTATTACATGGGTCGCTTAAGCGATTGATATTTTCTAATTTAAGATTTAATCAATTTATGTACAGATAAGTAACTAGTAAACTAACACGACAAATTCTCTTTGAGGAAATGATTGAAACTGTCTTTTTTTTCTTTTCTTTTTTTTCGAACCGAATATAATAAGTTGTTGATTTAGTAATTGACTCGTGTGTGTGCACTTTTCAGAGATGAATATCGACTGATTAAAATTGGCGAAATTAATTTTTGGGCCCGATCGGCGGCGTGACCGTCCGCGATGGTGACTGTGTAACGACTGATCTTAATTAGGTATGAAATTTTAATTTTACATTCGCACGCTATTAGCCAATCATCATCGCGCCCTCTCATGAATCTATTCAGTTGCATGTCTCAGTGAGGTGAATAATGCTTGCACATCATTCGACAGTCACTGGGCATGCGAAAGATGAAAAGAACAAAAAAAAGAGCGCAATAACTTCGGGGTTGGCTTAGCTTGTGCGCTTGTATCAATGCAGTCTCTGAGGATGACCTACTGCCCTAGTGCGATGGCTGTGGTGATCTCAGAGTGCATTGAACCCGGGGAAGATAGAAACGGGAAGGAGAGGAACATGGTCTGTGGCTATTCACCTGTGAAAAGAGATCACTGATCCCCAGCGAATGTAGTGTCTGAGGAAAGTGAGTAGGACGCCGACTTGGCTAGGGAAATCTGATCATGGGAAGTAAATTAAATACATTAATAAGTTGCCCCGCGATTGCATGATTATGCAACCGCGTCGTTTGATCAGACTATGGCGTTGCTAACCGACATGATGCGATTTCCGGTGGAAATCTCATGGGTTAGCGAAATGGAGTTGCCGTATGGCGAAAAGGTGGCTGAATTCAATTATGCATTACTTGCATAGAATAATGAATTCAACTACGCGTCCGTGATTGAAAAATGTTTTACGACGCGCTGAAAGCGGTCGAAATAAGGTATGAAATTGTGGGTTGGTTCTCCAAGTGGTAGAGAGAACCCCCACAGCACCACAGAGAAGACGCTATGGCGGATGATAAACAAGCGGAGCGGACACAGTACAAGAATAAAACACCCTGATATTGTTATTTGTTACTGACTTTTTTGTTTGTGAATTTAGTTTAAACGACGTTATTTATTTTATCTTTGATTCGATACAATTGACGATAAACTACACTGTTGAATTTTTTGTAGTGAATGTTCTATTTTAAGTAAAATTGTTTTAAGTACCTTAAAACTCTCCACTAACTTTCACTTTGACTATTATTCGCGACCTTTCTCGACACGACTTCGTGGTGTCTACGCTTCTCCGCCGCGCGACGGAGAGCGGGAGATCGCGCGCCCAGCATGGTCGGCGGATGTAATAAGACTCAAAGATTCAACCCTCGTTTGGGGTGAGTTTGGTGGTGTGGTAGTAGATATCCTCTCCACTAAGGATATGTTTTTACTTACCACCAGAGAAACGTAAAGTCTCTGTTGGTGGAATAGAAAACCAGATCTCGTAAAGGAGATCATGGTGGTATGTGTGTGATCGTTCAGATCTGTGTTGTTTACTCATGCGTGAAGGCAATGGCAAAACAAAGCAAGCATGCGGCAAGAACAAAGGGATCGAGAAGATCGTTGTCTATGAAGTGCATCGCGTCTACATAAATAGAGGACGATGCTTCGAAGAAATGTGGTAAGAGAAAAGATGAGACGAGGGCATCATAAAAGTCTTAGATAACTGATGCCCTTGTGTAAATAGCCGAATAGCCATTGGGAAAAGGGGCGAATGGTTTGCTGGACTAAACGAATCCCTTGCTTGCATTTGTATGTACAAGGAAATTGTTTTGTTTGTGGGAAACGGATTCTATATTTGCATTGTTTATGCTTTGAATTCGATCCGTCGGCTATGCGCGAAGTCGATGCTTGTTTGGAGATTCAAACAAAGGAGCATTTCTGGGTAAAGTGCTTGCAGCTGTATCGATAGTTGCAAGTCATTGCAGAACAGATTAGATGGTTATACAATGACGGTTTGTATATACCATCTGTGTCAATTGTACATGGCCTCTATGGCGACGCAAGTGTCGAACTCTAGTGTGAATATCTACACTAATTGGAAATTCGGTTCTGGGTCGCGAATGCATAGATACATTGATACATGTATGAATGCCCTTGTAGGAAAAATTCTTTGCAGGCATATCCAGGTAATGCATTGAAATCATTAATTATCCTTGGGAAGGAAATGTTTTTGCTGCGGGGAGATTGCGGTGCAGATGTGGGAAGGTTGGAATTTGCCTGGCAACCGAAGGTACCGAATAGGTTTTGTTTTATGCTCCCGTATAATGAAAAGAATTATTGTAGGGAATTTGTATGCGAAGAAATGCATGAAAGGTAAGAATTCTTTCACAGGGACTTTTAAGCTATATAAATTTGATCTATTTGATGCGTGAAGCGTTTAAGGTGCTAATGCGATTGCATTCGGGAAACTTATAAGGTTGGGTTGCTTATGGGGGTTCTTCAGATAAGTAACAGTGGGGTTTGGCGGAACCGCCACAGCCCCACTAAACTATGTTACTCAAACGAGAAAAAAAAATACGTTAAGCAGATGGATTAAAATGAGTTTTAAAAAACGAGACAGAGTTTTTAATATCTTACGGAAATGTGAAAACATTTCTACTATATATGGAGTACTATTGCCGTCGGATGATGATTGTTCAGAACCCGCATGACCTTTGACAGAAGTTGGCCGATCGAATTTTCGAGAAGTTGGATCGCGCTACCAAATAAGTCATTTCGGATAGTTTTCGAAATATATATGGCAAATCACTGTTTTCAGCGTTTTCTACCCTGTCAACGATTTAAAAAAAAAAATTCTTTCAAGAGGGGCGAAACTGTAAAGCTTAGACTGTGAAAATTCTCTGACCCACGTATACACACGATTCTGAGACAGTGTATCATCAGCAAACTGTGCCTTCAATCGAGATAAAATTTCAGAGGGTTAAACGCCTTCATTTGTTAAAATTTTTATAATAATCCGTTGCGCAACAGACTTATGTACCTTTTGCTCGCTCATGGCTGTACTGACTATAAAGTCGAGCACGACCGCTAGCCAAGCCGCTTCCTCTACCCTTCATAAACCATACAACAGACACACACAAGATTATCTAGCTCGCAACTTGTTGCTAAGCAAAAAAGTAAAATTACCGTGTACCTACAACATCGTAGGTATTTGTAGGTATTTGTTGGTACTGTGGGGGTTTATATTAGTCGTGTGCCGGGACGGGGACGGTTCACTGATATCCCACCGTGTTCCACCGAACACCGTTCATAAATAATCAAAGAAACACCGGGATATTGTTTTGTATAAATGTGTTTTTTTAATTTAAACCTTCCTTTTTTGTTTTACAGCGATTAACGTTTTATTGAGCAACAGCACAGGAAACACTCTTCCACAATGAAATGTGTCAGTTTCGAATTTAATTTACTTCCAAATTTTGACAATCAAACAGTTAATGAGATTTGTAAATGGTTGATGGTTTGTCTTTTAATTTTGTTTGGTTTATTTGTTTTCACAAAACTTTTGAACACCTTCGTTTGAACTTAATGCCATTTTTTATCAAAGAGACGATTGCATACCAATTTTTGTGCCGCAATATTTGTTTTCGATAATAACGATTTAGGATTAATGAATTTACGTTATTTCATAGATTTACGGATAAATTGCCGTGGAAAAATAAACGGAAACTTCCCCGAGTTGAAAAATAAAACACACACGACTGCTCTTGATGTTACTCGATCTTCGATGCACACCCCACGCAGTGTAAAACCCGACTCCTTCCACTGAATGATTAACCTCGACTCCACTTCGTGCGCACTACCGTGCGCACTCCACTTAGGTTAAGACTCGACTCGTTGATGCGCACTCCGCTGATGGTAAGACTCGACTGGTTGACTCGTGCAGAGCCGACTCTCGGCTAGGGGTGAGTTTTGTTCTTTAAGAGAAAGCGAAGTTTCTCTTTTTTTGACCATGGTGGGAGGATCTCTCTGAGTAGGTCTTGGCGAGGGTGCGGTTGATCCCGCGGAGATTACATTGTTTACCTATGCAGCGAGGTCATGGGTAACGAAACCGGGAAAAAGGAGATGGAACAAAGGGCATCGTGTGGTGATGTGCATGCAGCTGTCTAAATAGGCTGCATGCCAATAGGAAAACTGGTGCTAAAAGCAATTTAGATACACAATGGTGATTGTGCACGGTATCTATGCCGGCGGAAAGGATCGAATTCTTTTGTGTTTATATTTACACGCTGGTGAATTCGGTTTTTGGCGACTAGACGCGAGATGCGAAAACTGCTTTTGTCGGTTGGACAAAAGGCCGCCGTGACTGTGGATAAGCCGGGAAAATCTGCTGCGCACGTATGTGGCAGGATACGCTGGCTGAGAGGGGCGCCGATAAGGTTTCCTGATATATGACGGTTCCTTGTATGTTAACCAAATTTTTTTCAGGAAACTTGGTGTGATGCATTAATGCATGAAACAATGCCCTGGGGGAGGAAATGTTTGCCGGTGACTGCGGGTTGGTGACGGGAGTTGGGGTTGGAATTGTGGGTGGTTCTTCGCGTATTTTGAAAGAACCCCCACAGTACTGTTGGTACATCCTTTCATATCATAAAGCTGTTAACATTGTATTATGGAAAAAGAAACCGTTTTTAAGTTATGAAGTTCTTCATTATTTGCAATGCTTTGTTCCAAGTTATCCTTAAGTTGATCCTTCCCATCGCGGGCTTAAAGTCAGTTCAGACCATCGTAATCTATAGCAAGACTGAACACTTTACATCAACTCAATCTGAATGGCACTTCCCGCGATCCTCTTTTCCTTTAAAATGTTTTGTAGTACAGACTATTAAAATTACGGTGGCTGCCTAGTTCATCCATCGAGAGGGTCATTCATACAACTCACACATGTGTTGAATGGTATTCTTCCACTTTGAATGTTAAGAGAATTTGGGAAGGGACGAGTCCTTGTAGTGCAAAGTAAGGTGGATTCCATCTGCGCGATCTCCCAAGGACTCTCATCAGCATAGATATCCTGGCCAAATTTCGGCATGTCAAAGGGTCTAAAAATAAGTGCATTAATCTACAGAGCAGCCTAACATCTAAGTCCTGAATGTCGGAACACCATTTACCCATCTGGCGCAGAGTATTTTCGTTAGGCACTCCTCCGCACATATGTCGCTTCGTCAAAAAAATCTTTTGTACGAACAAATCAAAACCTTCTCTTTTGGATGATTGAAAGTAAATTTTGTTCGCCACGTTCTCGTTCTTATTTTGGATTTGTCTCGTTTTAGTGGCTAGAAGGGCCATGTACTCCTTGTGGGTTATATTAATCGAAAACAAAACGTCAGAAAGGATGTGCCCCAATAATAAGCACCACTCAAACACTCTGAACACAGATCCGTGAGCCTGCTTACATTTGGCACGGACGAGTGCGCCATGGAAATCCGCAAATGGAACACAAGGCCCGGGCCACGGTTGGAAATACTTAAGCTTACAACTGACATCGATTTGAGATTATTGGAGGTGATTATAATGGAATCGGAGTATGCTGACGGTTATAAATACAACTTGGATGACGTTCCGGATGGAGGTTCTTTTACTGGTTGTGCACACGTCGAATGCGGATGCGGATGCTTCCGTGTTGAGTGTATTTTATTTTGACATCACGCAGTTTTGATATAATATCAGTGTTGAAGTGTGTGTCCTGTGTTCGTGATGGAACGATGCTGAACATTGATCGCTAAAAAATATGATGTCAGTGCTGTATTTAGGCGACATGGTGCTCCTAAGACCGCAAGTTATAGGGACTCCAATGCGGCTGCTATTGAGATCTCGACAATATAGTCGTATGTCGGTTCTGGGAAGAATATATTCCATATGCCATGTACACGAAAACGGATTAAGGATACCAGCTAAATTTGATTTGATGTCCTTGAACATTATTACAAGCGATGTTAATGTTAAGTCGGCAAATGTCACTGCAGAAGCGTTAGAAATGTTTTTTGCGTGTGTTATATGTGGAATGTCCTTGTAAAGTTTAAGGACTTGTGTATAACAAGAAATGCTTTGTACAAGAAATGTTTTGTTGAGTGCCTGGCTGTATGATGAGCTCTTGAGAACAGGAAATACCTTAAGTGAAATACTCTATAATTTAACCAGAGGAGAGTACACCTACCACATCGCACTCTGTCAACACAATTTAAACGGGGAATAATATAATAGAACTGCCTACCGTAAGGACTCATGAGGATACTCCAGCCAGGTATAATATGTGCACTCTTACGAAAATCTGACAGGTTGAACTTTGCTAAAGACTCTTTAGGTGTACACTTGACCATTGCCAAGTGCATTGATATATTTTGACACCGAGGTTAATTCAGTAATGGTCGGAATATATAGGAAGTAAGTATGTGTATAATAAAGGAATCGCAAGAAAGCGTGTGTTCTGCGGTCATAGAATAATAGTAAGAGACGCAGAGAAAGAAGTAAAGGAAATCGAGACTATAGTTATGTGCAAGGGCCGTTCAATAATTAATTGGCAATCTTCTGAACCAACTTTAAAAGTTGTTTAAAAAAAATTAAAGGGATAAAAATCCGACTCATTCAGTTTCAAACGATAGTGGCGGGGACCACGGTATTTATATCGGGTTTTCCAATAGGGACTGGACAACTATGAATTTAATTTGTGAACACACCCTTTCATTAATCATCGAACTGTCACTGTCAATTTATTCAGTAAACTCAACATTTTCATCATGGTTAAGTACACGAACGAACAACGTCTGCAAATTATAAAAATTCACTACCGAAAAAAAGTTGTCAAGTCCCCATTGGGAAACCCTATAGAAATGACAATTACCAGTGATAGTTATGCTGCAAATAGAAGTAGCATTAACAACAAAATTAAGAGAGATAGTGCTGGCAAGTGTGGGCGTGAAACTGATGGATAGTTTGATAGTTATAGTGGCAATGACAGTGACAGTAACAATCACGTTGTCAAGAGCAAATATAGCAGTAGCTATTATAGTAACAACTTCTGTGGTAGTACTGTAACTGTAAACACTAAGTAGTGACAGTAAAGCAGAAAAAGTGTCAGGATTATCAAGAATAAGTCATAGTAAAACTCAAAGTGACAGTAACAGTATTAAACACGGCAACAGTGAATTTTGCAGTCACTATTATATCAAGAGTGGCAGTGGTTGTCCCAGGAGTATAAACAGTAACAGGAAAAATGACAACAAGCAAGAGTAAGAGTGGCAATGAGAATGACAATAAAAGTGATAGTAAAAATGACAGCAAGAATGACACTAAGGGTGATGGTAAAAATGACAGGAAGAATGAAAGTAAAAATGATAGTAAGAGTGACAGCAAAAGTGACAGTAACAGTAAGAATAACAAAGACAGTCGTAGTAAAAGTGATACTAAACGTGATAATAAAAGTGATACTGAAACTGACAATAAAAAAGACAGTCAAAGCGACAACTAAAGTAACACTAAGAGGGACAGTAAAAGTGACAGTAAGAGGGACAGTTGAAATGGCAACAAATGTGGCAGGAAAAGTGACAGTGAAAGTAAAATAGAGAATACACGAGGCAATAATAGTAACATTAGTGTGCCAAATATATAAATATACGATTATTTATATAAAAGGCAGACACCAAGGGGTTTTTAGAAACCCGCAAATATCAAAGCAGAGTGAAGGTGGAAGAAGAGGGAGAAGACAGAAGAAGGAGTTGTCGATCTATATTGATTTTATGTATTGTTACACCTCGCTTTACACCCCTTCACAATCATTATAATATTTTATTAATTTGATTCCATCATCGTTGCATCTGATTAATCCTCAAAACATTCTGCATACAATGCAGTACTCGCCTTTCCCACAAGCAATACAATGCATATAATTAAAATTCGCATAAATTCAGAAGCAAAGCCTTCTCCACGGGCAATTAATTCATATCGCATACGTTGCGATAATTACCCATCCATGCCCACCTTCCAAAGCCAATTATCATATATCAATCATACACTTGACCCACTCCCCAAGGCCACTGCATTCTGCTTCGTATTACAAAAATCAAGAGAGCACCTGTCCACGGACCTACACGGTCTCATTTAAAAATACATATGTTTACAAGTGTGATACACGATATACGATCACAAGCGGTGTCGTCAAAGGCCACCGACGACGAAATAATTGAGCGTTGGAAAAGTGCTGTGTTCGACGAAGTAGCGAACACAGCAGTAAGGCGCAAATAATCGTATGATACGATTGGCACACGCGGGCAAGGTCCTATAATTATTGGTTCTCCGCATGAAAGCAATTAAGTAATTGCTCAATTCTTTGTCGTTGCATTTTTTTGCAGAGCAAGTAAATGATTAATGAATATTGCGAATGGCTTATGACAGACGAATAACCTCCGAATAGGTTACACGTTCCAGGTGAGGAAAATGCACCAATAATTGGGTATAAAAAGAGGTGTGCAAATGAATTGCGGCGCAGTGTAAAGTAAAAACAAAAAGGCTGCGGCCATTGCAATTGTACAGCGAGTCTTCTTGTTTAAAAAACGTCAAATTGTTTAAAGGATGGACATTCCCAGTGTGTTTCAACAATAAAGTTTAAAATTAAGAAACAATAAAGTTTAAATTAAAAAACGATAAAGTCTCGTATCAATTAAAAGGAAAAAACCAAGAGGAGGAGAAGACTTTATTTGCCAAATCAAAGGACAAGACCAGGCGAGTAAGTAATTCCAAATTGAAATAAATATTCAACAATACTCAACAATAATCAACACAAACTTGATAACTAATTAATAAATGTTAGCATCTGGGGTTACGCTCAGGTGTTACATTTTGGCACCCAACGTGGGGCCTAATGAAGTATAAATAATTTAACCCAAAAGAAAATCTAAATCAAACAAATCTTACGACAACTTAAACAAATTAAATGATAATATCAGAGGTCAAACTTTGATGTTACATTTTGGCGCCCGAACAGGGACAATAATAAAATATTAATAAATAATACGATATCTTGGCCATTTAGCTGCCCGATAACAAAATATTAAATGTCAACATTAGAGGTTTGCACTTTAATGTTACAGTATCTACCAGGAAACTTATGAACAGGCAGAGAATTTCACATCCCAGCGGTTCAGCTAACGAAAAATCGTCTGTGTTTAACCGCATGTCTGAATTTAATTTTTATTTTTAACTGAAATGCACTGTTATAAGGGAAGAGCGAGTAGGAGGAAAGTTAGATAAAGACGTTTTTCTTGTATTCCTTATGTCTTTTTATTAGTTTAAGAGTTTTTGTTTATTATTTTATTTTAAAGCAAAAGGCCCGCTGTACTTATGTGAGGCCGCAACCTTAAGCTTGGTTACTTAACTCTTATAATGATTTATTTGTTTTATAACTTAATATTTTATTTTATAGCAAAAGGCTCACTGTACCTGTGCGAGCCTGTGACCGTTTGCTTGGTTACTAAACTCTTATAATGGTTTATTTGATTTTCTTAATTGCTATCGCCACTTAATTGGTCCACTTGAAGTGCAGTGGCCTTGGTTCAAGCAATTTGTTTCGTCATTTTCCATGGGCTTGTCTTTCGTAGGCGTCAGCATTTTGATGGGAATTCTCGCTTGGCGTACGGTAATTGTCATTATCCATTGCATTTTGGCAGACGTTGCATTTTTGCAGGCGCCAACAATTACCAGGGAATCTCCATTGTCAGGTGATTGGTTTTGGATATGAATGACGGTACACGATACAGCGGAAAAATGTATTCGTAATTCGATAGCGTGTAGGTTGAGTGGGAAATGACTGCGCGTCATAGGCAGAAAATTTAAGAGGAGACGGTTATGAGGGCATTTTGTGCGATATGAATATTATCAGTTGAATAAATATTATATAGTGTAACAACATGTCCATGAAATGACCATGAAGAATAATATCAAATGAATCAACTGCCCTTGTCACAATTAGCAAGTGTCACGTAACCAGCATTCGTTGTCGACAATAATCCAAGGTCGATTCTTTTCATTGAGTAAAAGAAACGAATTGCTCCAGTTAGCTAGAGCTTGCCACTAGCGAGTGATTTACAAATTAATTGGGTCAAATCGTGTCATTGTTCTTACACTATGCGCCAAGCTGGTGATAGAAAATAGAATAGCATGTTGAGCAAAATTGTATGAGTAGATTAAGAAATTTGTGAATAATTGAGTGGTTGATTGGGAGTATAAACACCCCAGCAATTTCGATAGTAAATCAATCTAAAACCGATTGTGGAATTTGATTCACCAACTGCGGCGATATCGCCATCCAATTTCAGTGGGCTGCGCTTAAAAAGAAGGGAAGCTTTATCGTAGACCATCACAGATTACGAAGGTTATATCTTTCCAGTTAATTTCTCTCAAAGGCGATCATATACATATGATTACATGGCAACTTCGTACAATAATGAAACGAAGTCTTACCATTTCATAACGACGAAAACCCCCCTTGCATTACAATTACGTTATATGGAGGTTTATGTAGTGGGATACTACAGCACTCCCAGATTGACGGCAATCATCGAAAAATATTTGAAGGAGAGCAATGCATTTATCCCTTGAGCACCGAGCCTTCTAATACCCATACAATACAAATAGACAGGATACTTCAGTCTGTTGTAAGGTTATGATAATTTTGGGATGGTTAAATCTTACCATTTGATGGGGGGACGGTCTGTCCCAAAATTGCCCTTTTCCTTTTGTTGTTGTTTTAATTCTGTCAACGGTGTCTTTGTAGACTCGCCACTAGGCCAGGAATTATGCGGGCATGCTAAGCGATGATAATACTAAACAGAGTCTTTAGTTACAACGTGTTGTTTTCATTTAGTCACGCTTTTATAAGAACGAGAATGAAGTTTGGCTAATGACTACCTTGTTTGGTCGTAGATTCGTTTTTTGAATTTGATTGGCTCGCTCGGTTATGTTGTTGGCCGCGGTTCCGGTTCTTATGATCGACTGATTTTTGTTGATCGTAGTCTCGGCCTCTAGACACTGACTGATCATGAATACAAAATGCGGCGCCCTTTTATACTCTCTATCTAAAGAGATTTGTTAAAACGTGTATACAAATTACAAGAAGATTTTGTGTGTATTTCAATTCGAATGGGGTTGCAGACGGATACGGGAATTTGTTTAAACAAATTCCCGGAAGGTAAAATCATGAAATGCATTTGAAAATAAGCATTTCATGATGTTGGGATTATTGAGAATGGAGTCAATGTGCGACAAATAAACATTTGGTTTAATTTTTCGCGCATATGATTCAATTGGCGATGACTAGGGTATGGATGATTGGTTTTGATGTAATAATAGGGGATTGGATGAGGGTAGTGATTTAGGATCACCACACTGCTTTCTTCTGCTGATATAAAACGACTTGCGTCCAGAACCCGCATGAGGTTCAAGGCTGGTTTTTGCATCTTATCAAGCAAGTGCAACGATGTCTTTAAAAATGCCCTTGGTCAAATAGCGCTAATACCTACACCCGCAATCTAACAATTTAATATTATATTTAAAATGGAACACGTTTTTTTTTGTGTTATCTAGGAGATCTTTCTCCTAGAGAATATTTATTTAAAAACTTTACGTGGAGCCCTTTCTTATGACTTCGTTATATTTGACAACAATTTACGTAGAGGACCTCTTTCTCGCGGAATCTTTATTAAGAGTATCTGTAACAATTATCAAATCTTACGAGCTATCCTATCTGTATTAAAAAGGGATGTATACAATTATGAGTACAATATATATATATATATATATATATATATATATATATATATATATATATATATATATATATATATATATATATAGCGCTGAGTGCGGCCCGAGATGCCACCAAATAACTTTTTGAACAGTTGCAGGTTGCAACGCTCCGGGAATACTCGCGCGGGGAGGGAGTTCCACAGCCCCGCCCCCTAGCGCCGTCGGGAGATGAACCGCAAATGGGGCGCGATCCGTCCGATTGTCTCATGCAGCGGATATAAACCGAATCGCGCGGAACAATACCCCGAATCTCCGAAGAACATCACCCGTGTAAGGATCTGTAAAACAGACAGAGGTCAGCTACGCGCCTTCGATGTGATAGCGACTGTAGTCCCGACGTCAACGCCGTGTCCCCGATGTCTCTGTATGGTCTCAAGTACGTCGACGGTATTCTTGGGAGCCGAGCTCCAAACATGAGCGCATTATTCGAGCACGGGTCTAATTTGGGATTTGTACAGAAGAAGAAGTTGAGTAAAATGTATCTTGGCTCTAAAAAGAAAGCTCAGTTTTCCTGAGGCGGACCTGACGATGCTCGACACGTGTTTATGCCGCGATACATTCCCACAGACCGTCACGCCGAGCAATTTCAAGCTTTCCCCAGATTCGAGGGCCTGGTCATTCATCATCAGCTGTGGAACCGATGATCCACTTTTCTTTGTGAATATTGTATACTGTGTCTTCGCTGCATTGAAGTCGACAAGATTGGCCCTTCCCCACTGCAGGACCTTCTCTAGATCCTGATTCAGGGAGTCAATCTGTCTACATCTCAGCTGGTGCGACGTAGATGCACCAAAATGGCGAACACACGAAAAGGAGGAAACAAGCGTACTATCGTCCGCAAAACTGAACACTTTGTTATCCGTTGTCTCCAACAAATCATTTATGTGAAACAAAAACAAGGTTGGGGCCAAAATAGAACCATGCGACACCCCCGAATTAATAGGATACAGATCCGAACACTCGCCATCCACAACAACCCAGAACGATCGATTTTCGAGGAAGCTCTTCGTCCAGTCGCAAAAAGCTGTTGGGAAAGTCCGTATGAACGAAGTTTGCTCAGCTATGCTCCGTATTAGACGCGGTCAAAAGCCTTGGAGATATCCAATGCGACCGCCCTTGACTCACCATGCTCCTCAATCGCAGATGTCCATATATCAGTTGTAAAGATCAAAAAATCTCCCGTGGACCGTCTGCCACGGAATTTGTATTGACGATCATTCAGAAGTCCATCGCACTTCAAATGCCTAATTAACTCGGTATTGATGACCCTTCCCATCATCATCATCATCATCATCATCGGCACTACAACCGGGAGCCGGTCTTGGCCTTATTTAGCAAGTCCTGAGTCTTGTTAAATTTTCCATAATGATTTTTTTTTTTTGGCAAGGTTATTAGTCTTGCGCCAAGTTATTAGACCCTTCCCATCACCTTAGATAACATAGACAGTAATGGTATTGGTTCGTAATTTTGTAGGAGACACTTGGTTCCCCTCTTTGGGATTGGCTGAACTCGAGCGATTTTCGAGCAGGTAGGAAAGGTCATCTGTGCATAAGATCAGCGGAAAAGTCTGCCAAGAACCGTCGATAGTTCTGGAGCACCCGTTTTAAGGACTATTGCCGGTATTCCGTCAGGGTCTGTTGCCTTCCTACAGTCTACTCCACGTGGAATGCGTTGAATAGTACGTGTGCGGAACCTCACATCCCGCATCGAACACCGTACCGGTGCGATCATAGTTGGCTCCAAACTACCGGCATCGGCGTTTGAATTCTTGGGAAATAAATTCGCGAACACATTCGATTTTCCTTTGCATTTCTGATTAACATCGCGCTGCCCGTCACTAATGGCGGAAAAGAGAAGGAAGCGAAGTTACTGCTGACAGCCCTTGCCATTGGCCAGAAGGAAGGCGAACCAGTCGGGCACCGAAGTAGTTTATTGGTCACTCTGTCGTTGTAAGCCCTCTTCGCGTTATCAATCGCATGTTGCAAGCGTTTCTGATTCTAACAAAATTCGTTCTGTTAACTTTGGTGGGATTCGAGCGCCATTGTTTAAAAGCTCTTTTTTTGCCGCTGTAATCTGCTCGCATTTTTTTATCAAACCAAGGCTTATCAGATGAATTTCGTTTGATGGAATGCGGAATGTAATCTCCATCCCGAGAAGAATAATCTTGGTGACCGATCGCGCATGCGTCGACATCGGAGTCTCCAAGGCACATCTCCGATCACGGATAGGAAGCTAAGAAACCTTGCAAATCGTCCCAGTTGGTAGCCCCATTATGAAGATAGGTGGTTAGGAGAGAAGTATCTACCTCCGTGCATTATTGGATCTTTGATAATTCCAACATGTGTCGCGCACATGTTGGGTTTTATGTTTATACAAATGGAACTAATTGGGCAACGTATAATAATAACATGTCACATTTAACCTCGTATTCGACTTGGATTTGATACTCTGTACTGTGTAGCGTCAAGGTCCACATACCACATAGAACTCCACCTGTTGCTGAGGAGGCTATAATGAGAAAGAATAACGACCGATTTATGTTCCCAAAAAAGTAGTATAGACTCTTCTTTCGGGAACTCTTTCGTTAACACCGCTGTTGGATACACGATATTTAGCGGGCACGATAAAATGCCCAAGGGCGAACTAATTCGATTGCGTATTTATTATGGTTGGAAGTGAAGAACAAATGCATTATGTTGATGGAATGACCGTCTATGTCTAGTAATAGTATTGGCTCATTTACAGGTTCTGTCACATTAATGAGAATAAGTACTGGTACTAGGTGGTTTTAGTTGGTAAAAATTCGACATCCATCTAGAACGATACAGATGTGTCTTTTGAACATTTGCAACTTCCTATTCAAAAAGAGAAGCGGCACCTTACGCCACGAATATTATACTTTTTACAGAACTCTCGTGCCATTGCAACAGCTCGGCATGGATAAATAATGCTGCCTCGAAATGGGATGTGATAGAGACGCATCTAATAACTGCAATATTGACGACACGTCGCAATTAACATATAAATAAGTATTGAGTCGTAGAGACGATCACAAGGTAAACATTTAAATGATGTTTTATTAAACACTTAATAACAAAGTCCAGAGACTATAAATTAAAAAGAAATTAATCAAAATTTTAATGTTTGCCTTTCGCTTTTTTACTTTCTGAAGCTGGAATTGGCTAACCCAGGAAGCAGGAACTCTATTAAATCCGCATAGAAACGAGTGTCGCACTCCTCTGACATCCCAACCCCATTAATGGTAGGAAATCATTTAAGAGAGTTTATGTTTGACGGGCACAAAAGAGATGGGAAAAAATACAAATAATACGAAACGGATAAAAGGATAAAAAGGTTTCCCGTACTGCATCTCATGGTACTTTTATATTATCCACATACAAAACAATTAATCATCAAAATTCATTTCATCTCCTTCAAAATAGGCTCCATTTGAAAAGGCACAGTTTTTACAACGAACAATCCAGTCATCCACATACTTTCGTAAGCATCTTCCAGGACTATTAAGTTCACTCAGTGAATTTTATTTTATGTCCTCAATAGACTCAAAACTCATGAAATCTCAGATTCAGGAAAATGAAAAGTTGAAACGGGTATGAAACCGGAGAACAAGATACTTGCTCAATCACATTGGTAGTGTTCTTAGTCAAAATTCGCTCTTCCACGATGCCTCATTTGAAGACAATGAAGTTCTTTTGGAATAAGCCGACGTGCCTCATGCACAAACCGTCAACTTAAATGTGTCGAACTGATTCATAAGAAATGAATAGTTCTTGTGAAATTTCACTAAAACTATAGGAACGATTTCCGAACGTCATTTTGTTCCCCAAGTCGATGTTTTCTTCATTAACTGACATTGGAGGCCGTCTCGGATGAGGCAAGTTTTAAATTAATTCACCACCCACTTTAAATGTTTTTTTTTTATTCTACAGAGTCTCCGCCAGCTTTCTCTTTAAAAACTAGGGCGCTCCAACAGAATAATTTCAAACAAACTTATAGTGCTTTGCGACGATAGTGAAAAGTGCGACTCGAACCAACACTATGACGATTAGAATCACAACCAAAGCAAGAATACCAGTGATCCCAAGACCGAAATGGTGCCATCAATAATCTTAACATTTTAATTTCAAATTTAATAATTTTCCATTCAAAAGATTCCCCATAATATGAGCCCCATGTTCACATAGTATGCATCAAACACAACTTCTAAAAACTAAACTAACAAAACCCATTTTTTATAAGCCGGCTTCTGTGGATGGGACAAAGTTTTGTCAAAGATTCACAGAGGCATTACACATTTTAAAATGTATGTTTACAGCATAAAAGGGGGGGCGCATTTCGTTTCACGCTAGTTTACTAGCACACCCAAGTGACTGGTGTTCGTACCATCCCTCCAAGTTAGAGATCGTGTGTACTAACCCTTTAGAGGCTAGCCGTAGATAGCCCCTTCCTTCTCCTACTCCCGAGACCGAGCCTAATAGTCTCATAGATTTGGGTGATTCTGATTGTCACAAGACAGCCAGAGGCCGGTGGTGCGATGAAAAATATACCTATCCTCGTCTCGTTTAGCTTGGCCTTCTCCCTATTACTACTATTTATCGGCCTGTAGGAACCCGAAAGTTCATGACCTCACCGCCTCGAATCCGCCATTGTTCCCTGTCCCGTGCGCTCTCCTTCCACGTTCCGATCCGATCTCCTCGAGGTCCAACCTAACATTGTCCTCCCATCTCCGTCGCGGCCGCCCTGTCGGTCTCTTTCCCGTTGCCTTACCGTCAAGAATTCTATGCACGGTCCTATCGTTGCCCATTCGCGCCACGTGTCCGGCCCATCTTAATCTTAGCGACTTGATTACTCTCACTATTGTCTCTCACCTCTTCTGCCGCTTGCATGATGCTTTCATTGTTTTTACTTACAGTTTCTAGATTATCGCCCAAAACGGAGATGTTATCTCCATATGCGAGCACTTGTGTGACCCCGTTCAGGGATGATCCGGCCATGTTGTCGTCTTGTACCTAGCTGATGACATACTCGATGACAAGGTTAAAGAGAAATGGTGAGAGGCCATCGCCCTGTTTTAGTCCGTCCCGGACTGGCCGTCTCCCCACTCGGTTTTTGTACTCCAGTTTAAGGTTTAACGTCCGAATCCACCGACGGTTGGTTTTAAAAAAAAAATTCATTTGAAACCGTAAGTAAAACTAATTTCAAGTTTTTTTAAATTCAGTTCACTGACCTGGACTCCGGCCGGTTTGGGGAACACAACAATTGATTGTGTGTCATAAGCATAACGCGACACAATAAAACCAACCAACCAATCAGACCACGGCCCCGTGTAGACAACGATATGTTTTTTCTTCGCTACTATTTAAGCTGTGAAATTGTTGTATTCGGCTCTGATGATTTAGTTCTTCGATTTTAGATTTTGTGCTACACTCTCTGACCGAAAATAAACCAAAATCGCTTTCTACAGATGCAACCGTTGAAGCCAACTGTCGATTATTGGCCGACTCCTTAACAAACTGTCAAAGTTTGATGACATTTCGTTCAGTGGAAGCCGAAATACATTGCATTAAGTGTCAGGACTTTTTGTGTCGATCAAAAATGTCCAAAAAAGACCAAAGAGTAAATAATAAATTTAGTATTAAAATTGCTAAAAATGCTACCGAAACATTTAAAATATTGAAAAAAGCTTATGGGGACAATTGTTTATCCAAAACATGAGTGTTTGAGTGGGCAGATGTGTAAAACGATAAATGTACAGGTTATCTATCTTTTCTTTAAACTACCGCGTGCACAAATGAGGATTTTGCAGTACCCTTAAATGTCAGTGCACACCCCGAGCAGACACAGAGAAAGTGGATAAGGAAAGGAAGTGTCGATGTATACTGGTCTTGAATGTCTGGACATTACAACGACGAGGAAACACATGATCAGGTAGAGCATTCCACATTCGTGTCGTTCGGCTAAAGAATGACTCTCTATGTTTATTTTTGCGCATGAAGTTGACTCTCAACGTGAACTGATGCACGCAGATTGACGGGTCTCCCGGGAGAATTTCTGAGGAGGCCGAATATTCAGCAAGTTCAGTTGAGCAACGACCGTGATAATACCTATAGAAGAGAGACATGCATGATACGTTGCGCCTATATTCTAACAACGGAGTTGATTGACTTACGGCTGGGTCCCCAATAAGTTTCACTGTTCGTCTTTGCATCCTATCGACCACGTGTAGTGCAGTTTTGGATGCGCCTGACCAAACATGGGAGTTGAACTCCATTTTGGGACGAATATACGCCTTGTAAGTAGTTGCCAGATTGGATGGAGTGAAGTATCAATTGGAGTCTTAAGGAACCCCATACGTTTGGTCGCACTTTTCGCAGCTTCAAATATGTGGGAGTGCCAAACTGGATGACATCGGCTGGAAATCAGGACCGGTGGAGAGACTTGCTAAATAAGGCCTGGACCGGATCCCGGTTGCAGTGCCGATGATGATGATGATTATGATGCATATTTTTTGAAAAGGTTGATAGAGCGAACTATTTTTGGGACAAACTGGTTCTGTGTATAAAAAGAGAGGTCATAACTGTACTTCTAAACGTTTATTCGATACTTTTTTTTGATATCAAATGATTTTCTTTAATGGGTTAAGCACACTTTGTATAAAGTTTTTGCGAAATGCGGTTTCTAGAAAAACCCGCCAAGGGGTTATATTTGTTTGGAACCAAAAATAAAAATTATAAGCTCGTTTTTGAATAATCATAAACAAATAATATATTAATCGGCTAAGTAACTCTTCAGGAATATGAAGGAAAAAAGGCTGTTAGTCAATAAACTAAAAACAACATTTAAAAAAGTATCTCCACGGCACGCAGTAGAAGTCCCTTGCATCACCATCTGGAAGCAAAAAGATTGTTTTCATAACCTACATGAGTGTTGCTAGTGAACTACACACGCTCTTAGTTATAGAACTTTTTTCCGCAAAATGGCGATTTTCTAAACAACAAATTGCGTGTTCGACGAAAAATATCGAATTAAATTGTTTATTTTTTTTTTCTTATTTACCGTTCGTTAAAAACATCATTAGATAATCGAATGACGAAGCTACAGTTAAAATTTCAAGTTAATCAGATGAAAACCCTTCGAGTTCTGCTGCGTGCCTATTTCAAAAACATGGTTTCGAGAAAAACGCATTTAAAGCTTTAAAATGCTATAACTTTTCGAAATCATAATAATAGGGTCCATAATAATTTGTTTACCTTTACTCTGCTATCCCCAGCTGTCTGGTCACAGAAACGAACACTATCGTGACAAGATTGAAGCAGTACTTTGAAAACCTGCTCAATATGCGCACCCATCAACCACAAATAGATGAACCAGACGTACATACAGCCGAGCCTCAGATCCCAGAGGCCTCTTTCAACGAAGTTATAGACGTAATAAATCGATTGAAAGACAACAAGGCTCGCGGAGTCGACTGTATACCGCAGACCCTAGGAACCATAGAGGATAGGCAACCGCTCGAAAGATCCAGCAGCTTATCAAAACAATATGGGATCAGGCAGTCCTCCAGAAGAGTGGAAAACATCAATAGTCGTCCCAATTTTCAAAAAAGGAGACAGATCTGACTGCGAAAACTACAGAGGAATATCGTTGCTCCCAACCACATACAAAATACTAACAAATGTCATATTGGAGAGAATCACACCGTACGCAGAAGAAATACTGGGAGACTACCAATGCGGATTCCGTAGGAACCGGTCAACGAGCGACAAAATATTCACAATAAGGCAACTACTGAAAAAGAAGTGGGAATACGGAGACACGGTTCACCAACTGTTCGTTGACTTCAAAAAAGCCTACGACTCAATCACAGGGCAAAGAATCTACCATATTTTAGTTGAGCTGGGAATCCCGAAAAAATATGCCGCCCTCATTCAAATTTGCATGAACGAAAACAAAGGGCGAGTTAGAATCGAAAACCACCTTTCAGAACCATTTGAAATCCGGGACGGACTAAAGCAGGGAGATGGTCAATCATCATCATCATCATCGGCAATACAACCGGGAACCGGTCTTGGCCTTATTTAGCAAGTCCTGAGGCTTCTTTTTCATAAGGATTTGTTTTTTCCGGGCAAGGTCATTACTCTTGCGCCGGAGGCTCCCCGACGGGAAATCGAACCCAATGTCATCAGAAGGGTACAAGACGACAACATGGCCGGATCATCCTTGAACGGGGTCACACAAGTGCTCGCACATACGTATGACATCGCCGTTCTGGGCGATAATCTAGAAACTGTAAGTAAAAACTGTGAAATCATCATGCAAGCGGCAGAAGAGGTGGGCCTAGAAATAAATGAAGACAAAACAAAATACATGATTACGGCGAGAGCAGGTGGACCTCAGAGAACACATATAAACGTCAGAGGCAAGATATTTGAAAAAGTTAAAGAATTTAAATATCTGGGAACGATACTGACGGCCAGTAACGAAATGTCGAAGGAAATTAACAAAAGACTGCATTCCGGTAACGCTAGTTGGCACGCAGTCAGTAAACTGCAGAAATCCAGACTGCTATCACGTAACATAAAGCTCCGTGTCTATAGAACCATAATCATGCCGATTGTTCTATATGGATGCGAAACATGGGCTCTCACAAAACGGGAAGTAGTACTAAGGGGTATCTTTGGAGGTAAATATGACGAGGAGGCAGGACAATGGAGGAAACTCTGTGGGGTTTCTCTATATCACATGGAGAACCAGCCCACAATCCTAACCTAATTTCGACCGCTAACAGCGCGTCACATTATCCCCTATCCCACCGTTCGGCTATTGTACCTGTAAAAGAAAGCATAGCTGAATTCATTATTCTATGTAGATAATGCAGAATTGAATTCAGCTACCTTTTGCCATACGGCAACTCCATTTTTGCTAGCCCATGAGATTTCCATCGGAAATCACATCATGTCGGTTAGCAACAACAAGTTGAAGCAAACGACGCCGTCGCATCATAGCGAAACCGCTGGGGAATTTATCAATTATCTAATTAGTTTTCATGATAAATTACCTTATCTGGAACCTCAATGTAGACTAACTGGATGCCCAAAAAAATATCCCGATTCAGATCTCCGATCTGTATCTGCAAAGGAGGAAATTTCCCATTCAATCTGCTAACAGAATTTTCCACAGTATCTGTTAGCAGCATAACATCTTCCTTTTCATCTCACAAGGAGAATTTCCCAATGGACCTGGAAGGAGAATCTTGGTCATGATCATTATTATCAACATCCGTGGTGGTGATTGAAATTCGGTTCGACGGCTGTCGATAGTGTGCCGCCTTTATTTGCATAGCATATCTGGCGCGCAGGCCGACGGATATCGTGCAATTTGAATGGACGTACGGTCCGTGGGTTTTGTTTAACTTCTTTCAGTTAAAACTAACAATCCATTAGGTCTTTCTAATGGGTGTGAAATACAAAAAAGGAACCGTGGGATTGGAGTAATTCCTTTTGTTGGTTTTACTCTCATAAATATTCCCGAATTATCTCGTTGAGATATTTATGGTTGCCTAGAATTTGGCAGCGGATAAGCGATATGCTTTATTGTATGAGGTTGCCGCTGCCTTTGTTTGCACGACGGATTTGGGTGGTCTTTATGGTAGACTACCCGCACGTGCATCCGTTGGTCGGCTAATGTACCGACGATTGTGATTTCTTGTAACATCGTGTAGATGTTCAGGATTGCCGCTGTCATTACTGGAGTGCGGCGTATTTCAGTCTTTGGGATTGTTTGTGGGCATAAGATGAATGAATGTTTTACCTTTGTTTCAGGTATGCTATATTCGAGTTGTTGAGCTTAACATTGAAAGCTTTGGCACGTTCAGTTCCTTGCTTTTTAGTTTCGGGTTCAACGTTGGCTAAATGTTTCAGGCTCCTAGCAGGACTTAGTGGCACGCGTCTGTGGGCGCGTATACTGCTTTCCGATAAGTATGTTCCTTGAAGGGTAGGAACCTTACCTGTGGTGAATTGTGCGTTCATAGAACGCTACAAGGTCATTCTCAGAAACAGCATTTGATACCAGCATACACAACCAAATGTACCCCGAGATCACAGTACATCGTGTTTCTGTTCTCTCATTATCCCACGTTCATCGATTATCAATTTACCGATGTTCACCACTTCGACGGGCGTGACAATGAGAACGCGGAGGCGTGATCTCTCATTGTCAGAAATCCCAATTTTCACCCCTAATATGAGTCAGTCGTTACTCAACTACCGTAGCCATTGCACACTGGTGCTCATCATCGAGTCATTTTTTTCAAGTTTCAAACGGAGTCCTTATTCAACCCCCGGAGCAAGTCGAGTGAGGAAGCATCAAGTTCTTGTGCTGTCTTATTGTCCGCGTAATAATATATTCTTAGTGTCGCCTTACCAGTGAAGTTGTTACTAAGTTTTAAATTAAACATCAATATTTTGTTACATGAAATAGATCATATAAACAATAGTCAAATATTCAAAAATTCACCCACATCAAGCCAAGAGACATATCAAAAACAAAAACCTACAGCGAATTTTTATTTAAACCACTCTTGTGGACTACTGGATATCTCGTGTATTTTTAGCAGCTCTACTTCACCAGTGACGTGTTGGGGACAAAGTGAAATCCGTGCCCATGTTAGGCAACATACTTCTACCCCACAACTCCATAACCACGAATTGGAAGAGCTATATCGCAAACCTACAATAGTGAGAGTAATCAAGTCGCCAAGATTAAGATGGGCCGGACACGTGGCGCGAATGGGCAACGGTAGGACCGTGCATAGAATTTTTGACGGTAGAACAACGGGAAAGAGACCGGTCGGACGGCCGCGACGAGAGATGGGAGGACAATGTTAGGTTTGACCTTGAGGAGGTCGGATCGAATGGTCAAGCGTGGAAGGAGAGTGCACAGGACAGGGAACGATGGCGGAGTCGAGTCGGTGAGGTCATGAACTTCCAGGTTCCTATTGGCCAATAAATAATAATAATAATAATGACTGTCGGTTTGAAGTAACGACTCGTTTCTTTTGAATCCTTTCTTTCAGGTTTAAACTTTTAACATTTTCTCGACATCGCGACACGTCTTGCCTCGCACGGCAGCCCATCACGACTCGTCCGAGTCCGGACGGGAACACTCATTTGACTCACTGTTGAATCGACGTAACAAATGTATTGTAACTAAAACAGAATATTTTGAATAAAAAATCCAAAAAATATATTCAGATATCCGATCTTGGAACTTTTCGTGGCACTATGTAGATTTATTCGTTTTACAGTTATTATTATTTTTCTGTTTTGAAAAAAGAACCTATGAGCCAACCATTAGTTACCCAGTTTGAACCAATCATTAGTTACCCATTAGTTAGACCTTCTCGGCACTAACTCCGTAGAAACAATCAATGTAGATAACCCTTTCCCCTTGAACATAATTCAAGCCAGCGTTAAATTTCCACAGATGTTTTGTTAATTGTATAAAAGCAATGAATGTTTTCTATTTTTTTTTATATTTTGTTTTAAAACGATTGTATCTATCATATTTAATGTAAAATTTTGATTGTATTTGATTATAGAAAAAATAAAAAAGCAACTACTAGTACCACTGTTACTACTGGCATGGGCGACTCTGGTGGTCGCAAGACATCCAAAGAACGGAGACTTCGATGAAGTGTCTACTTGACCCTGTCCCCTAAGTCAGCTTTCCTACCACCTTTTTGATACGCTAGCTATGAAGCTCTAGTGCCTTAATGTCAGGTGATGTAGGAGGCTAAATCCTTGGAGAAGATTAGAAATGCCTATAGTATTTATGAAACTCGTAACTAATATTACTACAATATTACAACTCCATTGCAGTCCATCAATATCACACAACCTTACCCGTCGGGCATATAGAGAAACGAATACCTTTGTATTTATAAACAATAACTCGCTTATAAATCCACCACTCAATAAAAACTGTAAAACAAAATTTTGTACACCGCGATCGTGTTCGGAAATACGGACGACTGAAATATATCTGAAGACATGCAATTAGAACAAGTCTCAGGTGTACATCGAACGCCCCTCGTATAAAAGAAAATACAAAAAGCTATCTTCCAAAATCCCTACCGGAGATAATTAATCATTGTTATTCGCAGAAGTTTTTCAAGAACTCTTTTGATTTCACTTTGATTTCGTTCGGATACACGCCCCCATCAAAGCCGTCGCAAAATGGACAGATTGATTAAGAGGTGCAAAAGTTATTAAGACTATAAGCAAAGGAGAATACACTTGAACACTGGACAGATGTTTTGGGGAAGTTGTTGCTAACCTTTGAAGATTGAAATTTTAACAACACTCCTCAAAGGCTCCTTGATTGCATTCAGATAACAAGGAATTGCACATCAACGAAGGATGGTTATTAAACTTAAGTGAATTTCTTAAAAATCTATGACGCGAGGAAACGACTGAGCTGAATACAAGTGAACTGGGAGATCAGTTAACACAATTTTAAAACACAGTTCGACAGCATTGCGAAATTGAATCACTTAACAAAATTCTGTAGAGAACCGGATCAAAGGAAACTTCAAAAGCCAACGTTCCTTAAATATTAATTTTATTTTGTGATATTTTTATATTTACTTTTGTTTCTGAGATCTGTACAAGTTTAAATAGTTTTGGAATCGTTTGAAACCCATAGGCAAACCAGTGTTAACAACCTTGCTTACTAATATTAAGAGTTCAGTTTTGAAATATAGAAATCATTTAAGTTGATTTAAAAATTAAAAAATCTACTCACGTTGCTGTTGGGATCCTTCGAAAATGTATAACACTCACTAAGTTCTCGATTCACAGGTAAACTGTTCAAAGGACACTCACTTCTGTTTTGGTTCAAGTTGAACTGTTCTGATTGGTGGGCTCGAGCCGACTGATTTCACTTCTGCAGCACAACTGTTGGCTCGTTTCCGAGTCCTCTGGATTACCAAATTCAAAGTACACAAAAACGCGAACGATAACAGCACAATGTGCCAAAGTACTCTTGAATGGGATTTGAAATGCTTGGAGGTACCTGTGACACTGATGCCCTCAGGCGCATTCGTCCTGGCGAGCGGCCCACTCAGACGGTTCCGCGCGCTCTTCAACTAGTTGGGGTATTCAAGGTTTCTCGGCTCGACAATATTGCAGCATGTTTCGGAAGCATCCGATTGTCGGAAACGGTGGCACATCGTTGATACACGCGCGACTTTTTGGATGCTACAGCAAATTCATACGAACTACGTGTATGTGAATCGCGTTGAGATGCGACGGATACTGGTTGGGAAATCGTTCTTCTTGGACTGGTCCAGATACGAAAGAGCTTTTTCGCAATGGCCCATAGAGAGGGAAAACTGTTAAAGAGAGCTTAAGAGAACTAAGGGGAAGCACATTCGTATGAGCGCGCCAAATTATTTGTTTTGGGAAGTAATTTGCTTCCCTTATATTGTGTTAGAAACGGCGAGATGTGGTCCTCTGTTGCTCTTTAGCTTCTGCTGTTACCGGTAAGTGCTAGTTGTGGGAAAGCACTTGCTGTGGTGTTGACGGTGAATTGTGTTTATTCATAGAAGAAACTTCGCAGATATATGGAAGATAATGCATATCATTGTTTGAAAGCGGTGTGCCGGCGAAGGTGTGGGTTCAGCTCACAGGTAGTCACCGAGATATGCCAATCACCACACGACATAATTATTTTCTCATTGTCAATTCTTAATCTCACTCGTAGTAATTTTTTTACGTTTGAAGGTGGGTAGAGGTTTCGAATTACCATCTTTTAAGGGGGCAATTTAAATAATACAGTACAATTACTAGTGCAGGAAAGGCGAAATACACTTTGATTGAAGGGCTCTTGGTCAGGAGGCGGTTGTTACTGAAACTATTACCACGAAATAACTAATGGACTAATAACTGCTACTGCAAAGGGCCACCTGCTGGCATTGTTCATTAAATACTCTAATTTCATGTGGTAACGTGATGCGTTTATTTCTCTGTCTTAAATTAACTCATATTGTGAACGCTCCATCCCCGATGGCTTTTGTCGGTAAATATTTCCGGGGAGGGGCTACAGTGAAGTTCACTTGAGCAAGATATATGTAGCACGGAATTCAAAACACTTTCCGTCTATAAGGTGTGATCAAAAATTGAGGGAGTTTTTGGATTTCGATGGCTTTAAAAACTCTATTTTCAAAGACCATTTTTATTTGTTGGTACATATGTTCCTGACGTATGTAGACAGTTGCAACCATTTTGAATGTTTGTTTATTTGTTTACTTATTTACCTTTTTTGACCTTCAAAAATGTCTTATGTATTTTGTTGTGCTCGGCGATTATTAACTTTCAAAAAAGATGGTTGTAAGAATGTGCATTAAAATATGCTTAAAAAATTAAATAAAATACGGTAACATATTCGGAATCTTGACTGTGGCTTTTGATGAATGTGTTATGAGTAACATAAGAGTTTACAAGTGGTGCTATCAAAGAATGGCGTGAATACCTCAAAGAAGACGACCGTTCAGGGAACCTTAGCAACATAACCTGATGACAACGTTGAACAAGAAAAGAAAATGATTTTGGAAAATCGCCGAATCGCCATTCCAAATATAGAACTCAATATCAATCAAAATCAAAAAATCATTATGTTTCTTCACTGTGATGTGCCGTGGTGTGAATGGAATATTTTATCCGCTCTCCCCTTGACTCATCATCATCATCATCGGCACTATTTCACCAAGAGCATCAACATGTCAACATGATTTTCGGGCAATACGTTCATTTGGAGAAGATTTCCCAACTTCAACTAAGTAGAGCTGACCGTAATACATTTGTTCGTCTTTGAATTGCCACCATATTTTTCTGCCTCCACATCCCTTTATAATCTTCCCCTTATCTTATTTTACCAGGCTGTCAGAGGCCTTAGTTCTAAGACTCAAGGAATTTTTCAAAAAACTCACTCCCTCCCTTTTGAAATCGACGCCCTAACTGAAACAAACCTGATTCCAAATATTAACATCATCATCATCGGCACTACAACCGGGGTCCGGCCTTGGCCTTATTTAGCAAGTCTCTCGACCGGCATCGGGTCCTTATCTGAGACTTGTTAAATTGTCCATAATAATTTGTTTTTCCGGGCAAGGTTATGAGCCTTGCCCCAACCTTTCTCAGGATGTCGCTGCATGCATTGGTTCACTACTTGGCGGGTGCCAAAGTAGCTATTGTTACGTCCAAAACCACCCACCCATAAATATATACCTCTTTGGAGCCAGTCTCCACCAATGAATTGCGCTACACGCAAAATCATCCACTAAAAGGATGAAGCACTCCCCACGCCCTAGCATTGCCCCATACACTAAACGGGCCAATACCAAAATTGATATCAAATAAATGGAACTAAACGTTCAATTTGCCCATATCAAATTCAGTATCAAAAAAATTGATTGAAACGTTCAATTTGTCGATATTGAATACAATATAAATCCAAAACCTGATATACGAACCAGATGTTCAACACGTAAATTCCCCTGGTTCCAAATCTGCGGACCAGGTGACCAACTCTCAAGTAAAGTTGGTAAAAAGCATAAAATGCACGGATCAGACGAAGGATCCGCGGGCTCACAGAAGAGATCCTAATACAAAGGATCTCGAGTGCGATCATCGCAACACGTTGCCTTCTGTTAGCGAACAAGAAAAAAAGGTTTTCCTGTGATCAAACGCTCGGAAAAGGAGTTGAGTTGGTTTTGAATTTCTATCGGAGGCGGTTGTCGTTGTTGAGTGTGCCGAGATGGTGGTTGTTGAAAAGTGTTGTTCTTATGTTTAACTCAAATAGTGCCGTTTTACGTTTTGAAACAATTAATATTTGCCACATGAGATTACTTATATTAATATGATTTGGAAAACATACCATTCTAACTAAATCCGCGTTTTGAGATCACCCTGTTTTCACCATAAAAACTCAATAAAATCTTTAATAATTAAATAACCAAAAAGGATTTTCATTCATCATCATTTTGTGAAGCGTTTATAAAACGATCGGACAAGAAGCACTTTCATTTGCCGATATGTTCAGGAGAAAGTGTTAGAGGTATGCGAGTTTAAATAGAATAAAGTTCCTATTAGCCAGATCACCCGGATCAGCGATCCAACTAAAGGAGCTCGAAGGATATTCCTCTTTACGCCGCTTTCGACAGAACCCTTGCCAAATCAGTCTCAACCGACACAGCAGCAAACCAACTGCGGACATCCGAGTATAGAGTTTACTTCAGCAGCCCCAAAGTGCACAAGGCCAACTCCACCACAATCACCAGGACAGACCGTAAGTCATATATATTTTTATATATTAATAGTATACAACACTATCCAGGGGTGTCACGTGGAGACAGCATGTCAACTTGGATTGAACAGGGCCAAGGATCGTCCTGGCCTTCGCCGGGTTGTAAGCAGAGACTTTACTCTGTGATTGAGTGTCTTTCTCGTTTTTCTTTAAACCTATAAACATAACAAATCAAACTGTGTTCGCGAATGGGCAGAAACCGATCTCCTGTTCTTCTGGTATTCAATGCGGTCGTGGAGCGACAGAGTGTCTGTCCTTTCATATTCGAAATTCGTTGAGTGCGTTTGGTTGGTAACAATCTTGTGGTGCAAAACACAACTAGCGCGTACTTTAAATATAAATTAACTTGAGGCGCACAAATAAACATAGAGAGCCATTCTTTAGCCGAACCACACGAATGTGGAATGCTCTAACTGGTCATGTGTATCCTCGTCGTTGTAATGTCCAGGCATTTAAGACCAATGTACATGGATACCTCTGTTGAGATTATATTTTTAAGTCTGTTTATGTCACTCTATGGTGAATTACCTTAGAAAGATGCCTATTGCCGCGGGTCCGTGGATTTGGCTGTGTAATTTCGTGCAGGACGCCAAGAGTCTGGTAAGGGGGTGGAGTTTACTCACCGTGGGTTGATCACAGTATTATTAACACAGGAACATATGTTCCTGACTGGCCCTGACCGGGAATACAGCGTGGGTTAGTCACAGTCTTATTAACACAGGAACATACGTTCCTGACTGCCCCTGACCGGGAATACAGCTGTGTAATGATTGGATCAGTAGAAGGTTCGTGCAGGACGTCAGGTGCTGTCGTTCGCTTGCTATAGATTAGTGGCAACTAGAGTTAAGCACCTTGTGATTTGTTTGTTCCGAATACTTTATTTATTACTTCTAGCTGTAATGGAATTTACTGATGGTTCGACCATAGGTTCGGCCTTCTGGAACTTTACTGATCGCGAAATAGAAATGTGCCGCTATTTCCGGAGAATTCCCTAACATTCGAAAAACTTCTTTCACCACCCCTGTACATAAAAACGCGCCCAAAGGCGATATCTTAAATTACCGTCCCAGACTTTCCCACATTCCTAAACTTTTTGAAAGCATTCTGGACCAAGGGTTATGCCTCCATTGAATATCCCTTATTTCACCAAGGAAACACGGGTTTCTCACTGGTAGATCTATTACTACTAATTATGTTTAATTCACTTCCCACAAACTCGTAGCCCTAGAGAACGGCAACGAAGTCGACGTTATCACAACTGATTTCAATAAAGCCGTCGATAAAATCTCGCGCAAACTAATACTTCTCAAATTATCCCCCTTGTGCTTTGAACCCGTATTGACGAAGTGGATTTCTTCATACCTGAGTAATGGGGTCTGCAGAGATGGTTTCAATTTCTTTCTCGCTACGTCAGGAGTCCCTCAGTGTACTTATAGCGTTTGGAATAATAGTGAAGAACGTGTGATTCGAACTGACACTATGACAGTTAGAATCATCAAAAATTGAACCAAAGCGTAACACATCAGGCTACTGGCCGGGTTTTTGAATTCGATTTTTAAACGCAAATATATTCCACTGATGTGAATTGTGATTTTATCGCTATGGTATACGGCTCTGATGCATTATCTTATTCGATTTTCGTTCGGTGTTCTTCACTATTTGCTTGTGTATTGTGTGTATCTGTTAGAGACGCCACATACTCACTTAGGTCGCCTTCTATATATACCAACCATAAACGATATTGAAATGTTTATCAAGCATTCCTGTATACCTGTCTATGCCGGCGATACCAATTTATGCAAGGCCATTTGTTCTCCGATTGATTCTGCCCTTCTTCAAACAGACCTCGACACCATTTCGGTTTGGTGCCAGAAGAATTCCTTAGAACTCAATGTTGACAAATGCAAATGAATTACGTTTTCACGGAAGACGATCCTCCCAGCCTCTACTTCTTATTCAACCAACCTTTATCCCCTGTTCACTCGACGCGTGACCTTTGCATTATATGTGACAGGTAACTAGACCTCCTTTCATACATTGACGACATAATCATCAAGGCCAATTTTGCTTTCTGATTTGTGAAACGCTGGTCTAAGGAATTTTCTAACCCTTACGTGGCCCGATCGCTCAACGTTACCTTGATCCGCACCCTATAGAATACGCTACTCAGGTCAGAAGAACGCCGTATTCAAGCCGATATTCTTTTCATCTCCTCTCAGAATCGGTTGAATCTGCGAAAACTCTCCCCCTCTATAGTCTTCAACACTGACCTCCGTAGCTTACGATATCCTGTCTACCCACACACCACACAAATCTCCAAAGAATTTTTTTTTTATTTGACTTCTCTCGGGAGAGGCGAAACTATAGCGTCGAGTGGGCGCCCCGAGATGCCATCAAATAACTGTTGCAGGTTGTAACGCTCCGGGAACACTCGCGTGGGAAGGGAGTTCCACCCCTTCTCTGCTTTGTTACGGAACGAGCGATGAACCACAAACGGGTGCGATCCGTCGGATTGTCTTTTGGAGCGCATATAAGCCGAATTGCGTGGAACAATACCAAGAATGTCTGAAGAACAGCACCCGTGATAATATCTGCAAAACAGGCAGAGTTCGGCTACGCGCCTTCGATGTGATAGCGACTGTAGTCCCGACGTCAACGCCGAGTCCCCGATCAGGCGGATTGCTCGTCTCTGTATGCTCTCAAGTAGGTCGAGGGTATGTTTAAGAGCTGAGCTCCAAACATGAGAGCAATATTCGAGCGCGGGTCTAATTTGGGATTTATATAGGAGAAGAAGTTGAGCCGGAATCAAATATTTCTTGGCTCTAAAAAGATAGCTCAATTTTCCTGAGGCTGACCTGGCGATACTCGACACGTGTTTATGCCATGATACATTCCGACAGACTGTGACGCCGAGCAATTTCAAGCTTTCACCTGATTCTAGCGCCTGGCCATCATCATCAGCTGTGGAACCGATGATCCACTTTTCCTGGTGAATGTTGTATATTGTGTCTTCGCTGCATTGAAGTCGACGAGATTGGCCCTTCCCCACTGCAGGACCCTATCTCAGCTGATGCGACGTAGAAGCACCAATCGGCCGAACACTCGAAAAGGAGGAAACAAGCGTACTATCATCCGCAAAACTAAACACTTAGTTATCCGTTGTCTCCAACAAATTTGAATTCGCGGAAAATAAATTCGCAAACACATTTATTTGCTTTATCCTTTGAATTCGTGACTAACGTCCCGCTGTGTGTCACCAACGGAGGGAAAGAAGAGGATGCGAAGTTACCGCTGACAGATTTGCCATTGACCAGAAGGAGCGCGAACCAGTTGGGCACCGAAGGAGCTTATTGATCACTCTGTCGTTGTCAGCCTTTTTCGTGGTATCAATCGCCTGGTTGCACGCGTTTCTGATTCTAACAAAATTCGTTCTATTCACCTCGGTGGGATTTGAGCGCCATTGCTTACAACCTCTATTTTTTGCCGCTGTAATCAGCTCGCATTTTTTATCAAACTAAGGTTTATCAGACGAACTTCGTTTGATGGAATGTGGAATATGCATCTCCATCCCCAGAAGAATAATCTCTGATACCGACTCCGCGCAAGCGTTAGCAACCACCCGCTTCTCGTATCCTTATACCACGACTACTCAGCCCACAGCACACCTCTGTAGCGGTTCCGCCAAACCCTACCCACTTACCTGAAAAAACCCCCATAACTACTACCCAACTCCTTTAAGTTTGTTAATGCAACAGTATTAGTACCTGTCAATGCTTCACGCATCAAATAAATCAAATTTATTTACCTAAAGGCCCCTGTAAAGAATCCTTACCTTTTCTTGCACTTTATTTCGCATACAATTTCTGTAAGAGTTCTTTCTCACCATTATCATAAATTCCCTGTAATAAAATTCATTGGTTCGCACATCATACGACCGGATATCAGGGAATCTTACCCTTGAGTTGGCTAACCTCAGCCTCAATATGTGTACATAAAAACGATCTATGCACGCATCCGCTGGCGACCACTTTGGCCAGCGGTAATAGCCCAACACCAGCTGCATGTAATTAGCACCATCCACGTTGAGACTATTTCCCTACTCGCACCATTTGCCAACAAAAGCAAATACACGCATCTGGTGTCTAGTGCCATAAACTGAATTCCTTTGCATGTGAACATGCATAAAAATTCGATTCCTTTTCGTTCAGCAAGATACGGTACACGACCATCCATCGTATACCTAAATTGCTTTGGCATCATCAGCATAATAGCAACTGGCTATTTATCTAGCTGCAATAGATCCCATTGGCATCCGACGATTTCGGTTGTATTTACTTTACCTAAATCGTATCCTATGAATACTCTTTATGTCCTTACTTTGTTCCAGATTTGTTATCATGGCTTTGATCGGTGAAAGGAACCGACGTACACACACACTTGTGTATTGTGAAGATCTCCTCTATGAGATCCGGTTATCACCACCGTAAAAGTGAATGCACCCAAATTTTCCACGGACAACGATTGAATATCGTTGAATCGTAATTCAATCTTCAGTGCGGTCGGGTCTTCTCCCCTTCGCCGTGCCCTGCACACAGTACGGTACGGCAAGCTTATACACTACGCGGGTTAATAACAGTCGAGTCGTGTCATTATTAGTATAACCTTACGAGTAAAATAATTGTGAACCTTCCCGAATTTTAAATAGTTTAAATAAAATAAAGATCACCCACTACAATAGACCAAACAAGTGTTTAATTTTCCGTGCTGCAATTCCTGGATGTGTTTTCCTAATTGTTCTTGGTGATCGTGTTTTCGTATTCAGCGGTATTAGTGATGGGGCAGGGAAGTGAATCAGCGTCGTACGCCGGCGCACTCATACTTCCACCCCCACACCTCCCCCCTATAAATTTTCTTTCAACTTCCGAAAAGCCAATTTCCGCCTCATAAATGAGTACCTCAGCAATATCACACTCCGCGTAAATGATATAAGTGTAGAGGACGCTACAGCCTCGCTCTACACAGAAACCCACAAGGCCATATCCCTATATGTCCCATACTCCCGACACAGGTTATCATTCTCATCGCATCCATGGTATAACTACAAACTACGCACCCTTCGTAACAAGCGGAATAAGTTGTGGAACACTTTCCTAACCACGCGTTCTCCCCTCGACTACTCCAACTATCTGGGTTACTTTTAACAATTCACCGAGCTTTACAGCTCCCTCTACCACAATTACCTTGCCAAAGCGAAATTCAACCTGATCAACCACCCCAAACCTTTCTTCCACTTCATCAACCGCAAACGGAAATCTGATGCCACTCCTACCTCCCTTTTCCAACGGCTCAACTACTACAACGGACTCCCAAACCATATCGAATCTTTTCGCGTCCTTCTTCAAACTATCCTTCACTGACGACTCGTTCGAGCCTAACCCCTCCTACTTTACTGGCACGTCTGAATTCTCCCTCGGCCCTCTCCTCCCTCTACACATTCAACAACACCAAGTAATAAAAAAACTTGAAGAACTAAAAGACAATTTCAGTCCTGGCCCAGACGGACTCCCTGCTATCCTCTTAAAAAAAAATGTTCCTCTTCTCTCTCTCTCTCCCGCTCGCGTGAATCTTCAATCTATCCCTTGCACAAGGTCTATTCCCTGACTTTTGGAAATCCTCTTACATAACCCCCATACATAAAAAGGGGAAAAAAACGATATATCCAATTATCGTCCCATTGCCAAGCTCTCGCACATTCCCAAACTGTTTGAAGGCCTTCTATATGAGGCGTTATGTTTTCGCTGCGCACCTATCATCTTTCCGAACCAGCACGGCTTCCTCTCAGGCAGGTCCATTACTACTAACTTTGTCGAATTCACATCCCACACACTCCTTGCCCTAGAAAATGGCGATGAGGTCGATGTAGTCGCTACCGACTTTAGCAAGGCCTTCAACAAAATCTCCCATAACCTCATTCTCTTCAAGCTACCCTCCCTCGGTTTCGAACCCCTGCTGATTAAGTGGGTCTTATCCTATCTCAGTTATCGAACCTGCCGCGTGCGATTTAGATCTACCATCTCCGATCCTTTTTTCCCAACCTCAGGTGTCCCCCAGGGCAGTCATCTCGGCCATCTCCTATTTATCCTAACCGTAAACGATATAGGCTCTTACATTAATCACTCCTTCATCTCGCTTTACGCGGATGATTCCAAAATTTTCAAAACAATCCGCTCTCCCCTGGACTCCTCACTTCTCCAATTGGATCTTGAGAGCTGCTCGACTTGGTGCCAAAATAACTGCCTAGAAATGAATATCGCCAAATGTCACACAATCACCTTCTCTCGGAAGAGTTCCCCCACTCACCCACGCTCCTACCTCTTACTGAACCAACCGATAACATCGGTTGAATTGGTTCGCGATCTGGGCGTCCTATGCGACAAGGAGCTCAAATTTACCGCACACATTGATCACATAATCCTCAAGGCCAACGCCGCCCTTGTGTTTGTCAAACGCTGGTCGAAGGAATTCCTTAACCCCTATGTCACCCGATCATTCTACACAACTTTCGTCCGGCCACTACTCGAATATGCTAGTCAGGTCTGGTCCCCGTATCAAGTGTCTCACATTCGCAGGATTGAGGGTGTTCAACGTCGTTTCTTGCACTTTGCCCTCCGCGGACTAAACTGGGAAAATCCGCTGATTCTACCACCATACACAAGCCGGCTCCCTCTAATCAATCTAAACACACTTGAAGAGCGCAGAGTCCATGCCGACATCATCTTTGGTCATCGCCTTCTGTCTGGCTCAATCAATTGCCCAAGCTTTCTCTCCACTTTAACATTTCATACAAACCCCCGTAACGTACGTAACCCACGACTGTTTTACGTGCCCGCTCATCACACTTCTTACGGCGCTAACAAGCCCATCTCGCGTATGCTACGACAGGCCAACTCTGTCCCCACCTCCTTCGATTTCAACATCTCCACTCCCGCTCTTAAACGACGTCTCAGAAGAAACCCGCCCTAAATCCGCCCCCTCCCTTCAATAACCACTCTACCCTGTAATCCTCTCCTCTCCCCCCACTTAACTAGTTTTCCCCTACACCTTTCCAACCCCACCCACAACCCCCCACCACCCTGTATCAGTTCGAACCCATGCCCTCCACTGTCGCACAAACGCCGCGTTTACCACCCCGACATACACTCGCTCTTCCCTGGACTCCTACCTCCCCTATCGTCCAGTAATCTTCAACTTCCCGGCTTTCTTCTCCTTTTTTTTCGATTGAATAATCCAATAAAGTCTTAACCACTACTCTAGATTTTAAGATAGGCTGTAAGGTTTTATGTTAAGTTAAATTTAAGGTTGCAGTAAGCTAAATAAAAATGGGGGTTCCGCTTTCAATCAATCGGAGTTTCCGATATCTCCAGAATATTGAGGAAGTTAACTGAAAGTCAACCTCTTTCGACTTTAATCTTAGAAATTCTGCTCTCACACTCTGCGTGCCAATAAGCCCCTCTTAAATAGGAACAAATTTAGGCAAGGCGTGCCCTATTATTGTTGTAAACTAAATGAATCCAAGAGTATAGCTTATGCCCTCTTCCTGATCAAAGTTCCCGAATCGTCTATAACGACTCGCCAGAAATTGATATCAAGAGAAGATTGTGAAAATCAGTTAGCCGTTAACTCGGCCAAAAAGTATTAGCTTTTCTATTTTTTTGCATTTTTAAACATTTTTTTATTTTCTTTCTATATTCTTAGTTTCTAAATTAAAGGCTAGACAAAAATGCTTAAATTCTAGCTTAAATATCTTATATAATAACTTACTGGTCCTTCGCAGACGCTCTAAGCTAAACATTACTTAATATTTGTATAATTTGCCTTTCGGCGACAGAACTTTGTGGCAATACTTATAATTGTTGAAAGACAAAGAAAAATTTGAAAAACTTTGTCAATTTTTTTTGTTTTTTTTTTTTCTTAAAATTTAACTTACTTAACTTACCTAAACTTATCTACTTTTTTTGTTTTTTTTTTTAATTATATATAAAATCACTTAGCTTAACTTAACTTAAATCTTATACTACCCTAATTCTAGAAAAGCTAAGTCTATGTAAGCTAGCTGATGATAGTGTGATTCTATACCTACTTTGGTATCCAGGTCTTTATATGCCATTCAACCACCAGAACTGTTGACGCTGTCTAATACTATCGTCCCGGTCTCTGTGGGAGATAGCCCTACTGAAGCGCAGGAGCTCTTCTTCGGTGCGCGTTACTTCCCGGTCGTAGCACAATCGCCCGTCTACGGATGATCTACTTACATGATAGATCAGCGGAAGTCCGGATCTATCCTCTATAAGCCCTTTCATGTCCAAATCAAGGAACGCCTCTGGTGGAACAAAGCCGTTGCGACGCACGTTCTCATAGTACAGGGTATTTGGATAATAAGCCCCGAAAATTAGGTCATTGGACGAGCATATTGCTCTCGCAATATGTCCTCTGATTAATTTAATCATAAAATTATCCACCCTATTTATGCAGGCTTCATTATATAAAGTCTCATTTGAGTAGTACTTTTTGTATTCCGATTCCGGTGTTCGATATAATCTGAGACAGGTTCTCAGACACTTCCTTTCGAACACCCGAATCTTTTCCATCAAATTTGGACCTATGTTAAACCATACTGGGCAGCCATATATGAGCATTGGCCTGATTAGCGTCATGTAGCATATGAGTTTTACCTTGCTGTCAAGTTGGCTACTGTGAAATAGCCTCCTTGTCATAGCAAACGTTTTTCTAGCCTTGATCAGAGCAGCCTCTACATGTCTGTTGAAATACAGATATTGGTCTAGCCAGATGCCCAGGTATTTAACTAAACTCTTGGTTTCCAGTTTATCTCCATGCGGTCCCACGATAACTAGCTTTCGTCAGTTTTTCCTTGTGTCGTTCGTGGCTTTATATAACGGGGTTCTAAATAGGATGGCTTCACATTTCTGGAAGTTGATCTTAAGTTTCCAATTGTCGCAATAGCGCTGCACGTTGTTGAAATCTCGCTGTATTAAACTATTTATGATCTCAACTTTCGGAGCTGTTCTGTAAATTATGAGATCGTCTGCGTACGCAATAGCCTGCGGAAGTGCTTCTAATAAGTCGCTAATATAAATGTTAAAAAGAATCGGAGAGAGTACCGCGCCCTGTTGCAAGCCATTCTTGATATTATACGTTTTATTAGAGGTCACATTACCACTTTTGACCACGAACCTCCTGTCCTTTAACATATCGTAAAGTACATATAGTAAAGGCTTATGTATGCCATGTCTGACCAGTTTGTAATACAACCCTTCGACCCAGACGGTATCAAAGGCTTTCTCCAAGTCGATCAGACAGGCCCCTGTGCATTGGTTCCTACATTTATTCCATTGTATGTCGGAGACCAGTTTAGCTGCGGCATGTGTGGTTTCATGACCCGCCCTAAAGCCAAACTGGTTATTTGGAATAATGCTGTTGTCGTCTACCCATTTTAGCAGAGCTTTGTTAATGGTTTTTTCAAATGCTTTACTGATGCTTGGGAGTAAACTTATCGAACGCATGTTCATTGGGTTTGTGCAGTCTTTGCCCTTTTTTGCGATGGGCTGAATGATAGCCGTTTTCCAACGCGAGGGATAATATGCATTATTCAACGCGTTGTTAAACAGGACCGTGTATATATCTATTGCCTTTGGGGGCAGGTTCTTGAGTACGATGTTAGGTACTCCATCTATTCCCACTGACTTTTTGCTTCTTAATGAGTCGAATATACTCTGGATTCCTTCCCTTGTGATTAAAAGGCTATTAGCCCCACCATTGGCATTAATGTCAATTGACAGATTATCTTCACTGAATTCCGTAAAACCAGGATTCTCCGATTGCCAATGTGAAATTTCATTCCGGAGGTGCAGGTGATTCAGTCGAATTCTGTCCTCCAGGTCATGGTTTCGGTGAATGCTTTCATTCACCTTGTACATTTCCTGAAAGACAGCTCCCACAGCGTTCGCCTTCTCCAAAGGATCTTCGATCACGAAGAGTTCACTATTGAGGATAGCGTTCTCTGTATCTATGCCAATGTTGGTTAGCAGCTGCTTGTTTACCTCAGTACGTGGAATTTGGAGACACTGAATCTCGTTTTGATTATTTCTCCTGAATATTTTATTTATTTGTGGGAACATATTCGGGTTATTAGTTTTTATAGCTCGAATTCTGTTGTTCCAATACACATTTGTTGCTAATCTATAATTAGCTTTAAGTAATTGTTGGAGGTTTTTTAATCGGGATTTCAGTGATATTATCTCCTGGTCTTGTCTGTCTGTAAACTGTCTGTGTAATTGTTTTAATTTCGATAGCAGTCTGCTATTTTTCTTGTGGAGTGCGTTTATTGTTGCGTTTCTGTACATGTTAATGTGATCTGTAACTGTTGTTTTGGGAATTGTTTTGTCCATTGTTCGTTTTACGGTTTCGTCCATTTGTTGAATGTATTTGTCGATTTCGTCATTTGTCAGGTTTCTGTTTACTGGCAGATTCAAGTCATTCGAACAAAGTTCTCTTGTTAATGATCTGGTGAACCGCGGCCATCGCATTGCCCTGTAGTTATAGGGTTGCGGGATCACGAATTCCTCCAGATCTGCGAGCTCGTTCGGAAGCTCTATTACTGCCGTGAATGCACAGTGGTCGCTGTCGTATTCAATTGTCCGTAAACAGTTTGTGTTTCGTCTGTTGGTGTTAAGTAATCTCAGTCGTGAGTCGATTAGCAAGATATCTAAGAACGATCTACCTCTGGGGAACGATGGATATTTCGTAGCTAGCAGGTCAGTTCTATATTCAATATGATACTGATCTAACCAACCAGCCAACTGATTTCCTCTGGCATTAGATATATAATTTCCCCAATTTCTATGCTTGGCGTTCAAATCTCTCCCTAGGATAAAGTAATTGTAAGCATCGAAAGAGTGTCTCGAGCTCCGCTATAAATAGATTATGTTGGTGCTCCTCAGGTGCGTAGACCGCGATCGCATACAAACCCCTTCCTTGCTGAAGGGGTATGCGGACGATACAGGCTTCCAGCACCCGGAACCTGCGCACTTCTCCACTATATATTTCTTTAGGATTGATCCCTTTTCTAATAAAGATTGCGACACCCCCTCCTTGAGAGCAGTTAGGTCGATCTCTTCGTATAATATCGTAGTTTTTATGTCCTATCTTATGTCTCTGGTTTAACTTTGTTTTCCCTGCCAGAAGTACATCAGGTTGTTCCTCTTGCAACAGGTTAAAAAGATTGGCTCTTCTCTCAGTTCTTATTAGTGAGATTACATTCACGACAAGAGCTTTTATTGATGTTGTGGTTAGAGGGTTTATATCGACTTGTTATTTAGACTGGGCAAATGCGAGTAGATCTCCTTTATTTGGCTTTGTAGCTGTGTCATCTGTCTCTGCAGATTGAGCAGGATTGCGAACACGTCTACTTGCGGTGTTGTTTCAGTCCGTGTGGGAGTATTTGTGGCTACCTGTGATGTAGCCTGATTTGGTGTTCTCCCACCCGAAGCAACTTGTGCGTACGACCGCTGCGATGTTACGGGCATTGTTGTAGTACGAGCTGGCTCTGTGTTTTTTTTGCCGGGTCACACTTCTTGCCATTATTTCTCGGAATTTAGGACATCCTCGATAGTTAGCGGGGTGTCCCTCATTCCGACACACTGCGCACTTTAGAAGGGCTTTGTCTTCTACCCTTTCTTTTCCTAGAGGGCATTCTTCTGCCTTATGGTCCTTTCCGCATTTTACGCAACGGCGCTGCATTTCACAGTTAGCCGCCGAGTGACCAAACCTTTGGCAACGTAGACATTGCAGGATGTCTCTGCCTTTTTTTAATTTGTCCCATGTGACCATTTGATGATCCAAGACTGTAATTTTTCTTAGACCACCAATTCTACTGCTGGGTGTTAATTGCACCAAAAAGAAGGGTAGCTTGCGGTTTTCCCTTCTTGCCTTGGGTGTGGTGAATGGTTTTACCGCGGTAAACTCGAGATCTTCGTGCTTCAGGTTTTGAAGCATTTCGAGCAGAGCCTCCGGTTCCGTTTCAGGGTCGACACCCTTTAATAGAACCGTTACGCTCTTCGTTTGTTTCGGCGTGAACGAGTAAAATTCCGCGGTGGCTCTTTTTAAGACCTCTTTAATTTTGTCGTGGTCTGCCACCGTATATGTTTGAATGGCGTGGCTGTTACCCGTCAGCCTTTTAACTGCAAAATTGTTACCTATGGCTAGCTTACAAAGACTTACCAACTCCTTACAGTCAACATCTATGGTGTTGATTGGTGGCATCTTTATTTTTCCGCTGATATTGTTGTTTTGCTGCTGCTATGTTGCTTGCTGGTTCGTTGATCGCTTTTGTGTTGGTACTTGCTGTTGATGTTGCTGTTGATGCTGCTGCTGTTGAAGTTGATGTTGCTGTTGATGGTGAAATTGTTGCTGTTGGCCGACTTTTGGCTTTAGCTTATGTAGTTGTTGCGGGTTTTGTTCTTGTTCGAGCGCCGCTATTTTTTTCTTTCGGCGTCTCTCTTGTAATCGGGCTCTTGCCATCGCCAGTTTCGCCTCCAATTCCCTTATCTCTTCCTCTTCATCCCCAGACTCTGAGGATGCAAGAGAAGCGAATGAATTATTTGCCCCATATATGTTAAAGTTGGAGGGGAAGGGGAGCTCACTGTCGTTCGCCAATTGTTGATCTCCTTTATCCATCGTCAATTTCGCGGTTTTGCTTCGCGTCACAATGGAGTTTTTCGGGGCGCCTTTTCGTTTGCGCGTTGTCGTGTTTTTATCGTCCTCCGTGTTCATTCTGGTTCTTTCCAGTTTGTTTTCATTAAAAAAAAACAAAGGCGACCTTTTGAACCACGGCAACTTGATTTCTCCCGCAGGCTGAGTTGAACTCGCCTACCGTCGGCTAACAGTCAGTAAGCTTGCACTCGCGCCAAACGATGATTTAAGAATTGCTTTCTTAACAAGCAATATATTATTTGTTTTAATTTTCGCGTTTGCGACCGAAGTGTTATCTTTTTATAGTTTTTGTTTTTATTGTCTGGAACACTTTTTGCGCCTCACTCAACTGTTTTTATATGCACTTCTTTTTGATTATTAATGCACTGCGAGATACTGATTTGTCACTTTTAGCTTTCGTTTTTGTTGTTTTATTGATTTATTGTACTTTATGTTTATTGTAATTTGTGTTTATATTAATCTTTAAAACTCAGTACAGACATTCACTGAGAACATAATTGTGCTCGAAACTGTTTCTTGAGATATTAAAATAACTTTTATTTAATGTGTTCTATTTGTTAACACTGGGTTGTCCGTTTGATGGCATTTCTAAACTTGGCAAAGGGTACTTGATTCATTTATGATATCGGAATACACGACAAGGGTAGCTTATTCGAGAGTTCACGCGGTTGTCTGCTTTCAATGGCTGTCAAACACGAACTCCGAATTAGCTTTTCTATAAGAGAGGTATTATGAAGTTACCTTTAAAAAACAATACTTAAATAATGTAACAAAACGGTGCATATTTGACCCGAATCAGGCAATCTGAACCACATTAAATAAATTCTTAGAACAAAATAGTGGATTTCTTTTTCCCCACGCTGTCTGAAATACATGCATATCACCTAACCTCCAATAATACAAATTAAAACAAGAAATTACACCTTTTACTGGTTCTGTATCGAGAAATTGCCGTCCACGACGTCCTTGTGGAGTGCTGTCGAATGAATACAGTCATTTCCAGTGCTTCATCCTCATCCTTCCTAATCTCGCTACTAATTACCCTAACATACCCATCGAAGTATGAGCACATTTAAACCATTCACCCGGAAATTCAGACAACTTTGTGCGACAAACGTTAAATCAAAGCCCTCAAAAATAGGACACAAGAATATTTAAATGAGACGAACAACTTTATTTTATTATTTCGAGATTAGGCGTCGAGTTTCCAATTAAAAGTCGTATTTCCACTGAATGGCAGTAGCAACGGTGTGCCAACTCCACCTCCCATATATATAACTACGAAACCGAAATGAACTTAAAACTATGAATAAATAATCCCCCCATTCTAGTAAGAGGATCAAAATATTTTTCATTTCCGTCCCCTCGTCCTGGGTTTTGCTCTAATGCTCACTCATGCCGTGCGATTCCACTAAATCCCTATAATCACCTGAACTACATCCTGTAAGGTACAAGTGGCACATCGAAGATTTAACTGCTTCAAAGGGAAAATCGTTGGCGACATCAACGCCGTTTTGAAAGGCATTTGGGCTCATTAATGATGGAAAACTCGTACAGTGCCTTGTGACTGACAGACAGTGGTTTTAAGCGCTCCAAAATCGGGAAGAACCTCACTTCACGTTTTCCCAAATACTCGAGTTGCTGAATTCGAAGTAGGTGGTTGACCTGTGGAATCCAATTTTCACAAAAACCGTTTATCATATATGACTTTCAATAGGTAACATTTGGCGGACGAAAGCTGCGTGTTCTCAATTTCATAATCGTGGAATTTGGGAGAAGGTCAATTAAAATACATTGCATCGCAAGGCTCTCCTGTGACGGTAACCGTTCTTGAGGTTGGTATAAAAGTATCGTATTGAAAACGTCTTCATTGGTTGTGCTATTTTCCTGGTGTAGCGGGTCCCATGATGCCGCTGGTCCTCGTCTCCAACTTCTCGCTGACATGCTGTTCCAACCGTGCTGATTTTGTACCAAGGGAACTGGTTGCTAATTTAGACATTTTTATCCACAAATATTAGTCGGCCTCAGTGGTTGAGTTGCTTCAAGTTCAACTGATGATGATGGTGGCGCTATTATTACTGTTACGAGTATATGTAATTCTGTAATACGGACGTACCAAGAGAATCTGTTGATGCCCTTGAAATAATGACAATTAAAGTCCTGGATATATTTTTCGAATAATTAAAAAAAGGTACTGGTGGCAAACTTATGTTTGTTGTCACCATATATCCGAACTAGGAGAAAATAGTGAAAAACTTGACGATGCGCTGGTTAGGTGAAAACCTTTTTTTTTTTTTATTAGACTTCTCTCGAGAGAGGCGAACCTATAGCGCCCATTGGGCGCCCCGAGATGCCATCAAATAACTGTTGCAGTTCTTTTTGAACAGTTGCAGGTTGTAACGCTCCGGGAACACTCGCGTGCGAAGGGAGTTCCACAGCTTCCCCGCTCTGTAACGGAACGAGTTCTGATGCAGGGATGTTCGCGCCATCGGGAGATGAGCCACAAACGGGTGCGATCCGTCGGATTGTCTTGTGGAGCGCACATAAGCCGAATTGCGTGGAACAATATCACGAATTTCCGAAGAACAGTACCCGTGATAATATCTGTAAAACTGACACAGGACGGCTACGCGCCTTCGATGTGATAGCAACTGTAGTCCCGACGTCAGCCCCGAGTCCCCGATCAGGCGTATCGCTCGTCTCTGTATGCTCTCAAGTAGATCGAGGGTATGTTTAGGAGCCGAGCTCCAAACATGAGAGCAATATTCGAGGCCGGGTCTAATTTGGGATTTATATAGGAGAAGAAGTTGAGCCGGAGTAAAATATTTCTTGGCTCTAAAAAAATAGCTCAGTTTTCCTGAGGCTGACCTGGCGATGCTCGACACGTGTTTATGCCATGATACATTCCCACAGACCGTGACGCCGAGCAATTTCAAGCTTTCACCTGATTCTAGCGCCTGGCCATTCATCATCAGCTGTGGAACCGATGATCCACTTTTCCTGGTGAATGTTGTATATTGTGTCTTCGCTGCATTGAAGTCGACGAGATTGGCCTTTCCCCACTGCAGGACTCTATCTCAGCTGCTGCGACATAGAAGCACCAATCGGCCGAACACTCGAAAAGGAGGAAACAAGCGTACTTTCATCCGCAAAACTGAACACTTTGTTATCCGTTGTCTCCAACAAATCATTTATATGAAGCAAAAACAAGGTTGGAGCCAAAATAGAACCTTGGGGCACCCCCGAATTAACAGGATACAGATCCGAACACTCGCAGTCCACAACAACTCGGATCGATCGATTTTCGAAGAAGCTCTGCGTCCAGTCGCAAAGCTGCTGGGAAAGTCCATATTAACGGAGTTTGCTCAGCACTGCTCCGTGCCAGACGCGGTCAAAAGCCTTGAAGATATCTACTGCGACCGCCCTTGACTTACCATGCCGTTCAATCGCAGATGTCCATATATCGGTTATAAGTGTCAAAAGGTCTCCTGTGGACCGCCTGCCACGAAATCCGTATTGACGATCATTCAGAAGACCGTTGCACTCCAAATACTTAACCAACTCTGTATTGATGACTTTTTCCATCACCTTAGATAAAATATACAATAATGCTATCGGACGGTAATTTTGTGGGAGACACTTTTTTCCCGTCTTTGGGAGTGGCTGAACTCGAGCGATTTTGCAGCACGTAGGAAAGGTCCTCCGTGCATAAGATAAGCGGAAGAGTCTGCCAAGAACCGGCGATAATTCTGGAGCACAGTTCTTAAGGACTATTGCTGGTATTCCGTGCGGGCCGGTTGCCTTCCTACAATCCAGTTCACGTAGAATGCGTTGAGTAGTGCGCGGACGAAATCTCACATCCCGCATGGAAGACCGTACCGGCGAAATCACAGGTGGCTCCAAAAGACCGGGATCGAGGTTTGAATTCGCGGAAAATAAATTCGCGAACACATTAGCTTTATCCTCTGGCTTCGTGAATAACGTCCCGCTGTCTGTCACCAACGGGGGGAAAGAGGAGGATGCGAAGTTACCGCTGACAGTTTGTGCCATTGACCAGAAGGAGCGCGAACCAGTTGGGCACCGAAGGAGCTTATTGATCACCCTGTCGTTGTGAGCCTTCTTCGCGGCATCAATCGCCTGGTTACACGCGTTTCTGATTCTAACCAAATTCATTCGGTTAACATCGGTGGGATTGGAGCGCTATTGCTTAAAAGCTCTATTTTTTGCCGCTGTAATCTGCTCGCATTTTTTATCAAACTAAGGTTTATCAGACGAACTTCGTTTGATGGAATGTGGAATATACATCTCCATCCCCAGAAGAATAATCTCTGATACCGACTCCGCGCAAGCGTTAACATCGGAGTTTCCAAAGCACACCTCCGACCATGGAAAGGATGCGAAGAAATCCCGTAAATCGTCCCAATTAGCAGCCCCATACTTCCATACATGGCGAAGCTGCCTAGGCCGGTTATCCGTTTGATATGCAAGCGCTTGCGCGACAGATACCAAGCAGTGATCTGAGTTTCCCAGTGGCGCAGAAACCTCTACGGCATAAATACTCAGTTCGGATGTCAAAAACAGATCCAGCGTGTTCGCACATCCGGGACTCGCGTCGGCTCCCCCACGAGTTGAGTCAAGTTGTGGCTTACAGCAAACATCTCCGCCAGCCTCCCAGCCTCGTCGGTTCTGTTAGAATGTAACAACCAACCGGAATTGTGCACATTAAAATCGCCAAGGACAACAATTTCAGAAGCTGGGTGGTTGATCTGTATTTAGTCGACGGTATGTGAAAATTGTTTGACAAATGTCGCCGGTCGATCGTCATTCGGGGAGCGGTAAAGACAACAAAGAAATTTAACGTAATTGTTCAGCACGACCCTCAACCATATGATGTCCATATTATTGGGCTCCAACGCCTCCATCCTCTGGCAAGCCAGATCGGACCGCGCGAAGACGCAGACTCCGCCCTTAAAACGGAATCTCGAATGTAAGGCGTATCCTGAGCAACGAAAAAATGTCGAATCAGTTGACGAATCGACCTGGGTCTCAGTTAGGGCAAGGATATCAGGTTTCGTTGTTTGCAAATGTTGGTGGACGGCGCTTGTATTGGTTACATTCGTATTGGTGAAACCGATGCCCACGATGTTACAAAATGCCGTCACCAGTCGAGCGTGGGCAGATCCTCGAGAGAGAGCCCGGTTATGCGATGACGAACCCCTTAAAGTTCCATTATTTATCATGATATCTGCACGATGTTCCCCCTGACATAGTCCCCCCCGGAGATCCGAATGGGAGACTAGTTTACCTCCGGAATTCTTTATATTGTAGCGAGCTTAGGGTTCGCTGGATTAATTATTTTGAATAAATATGAGCCGTTTAATCGATTTTGAATTAATGTGACACTTTATTAGTCCGTTAATAACAACCGTTACTTTTTACTGTACACTTAACGATTTCTTCACTTATCGCTTCCGTACTTATCGCTTCCACACTTATTACTTCTTTCTCGTTACTTATCGCTTGCTTGACCTTCTACTTCTTACTCATCTCCATAGTCTGTGTGCGACGTATTTATACCGTTTGCTTATTCTGATTCGGCGTTTCGTTTCCGCCCGTTCCATAGTCTTGAATGTTCTACTGTCCACGGTCTCCAGTTTTCCATTACTTTATAGAATATTCTAGTACTCTGTTTCGGACTCCCTAGAATATTCTAGTACTGATTGTCATATGCGTCACAATATCAAAAGGCACCATTATGACTTATCTCCGTGTCAGTCCGGGCCATCAACCACACATCCGAAATTCCGTCGAAGATTTCTCTCGGTGATATCGCGGAATGTACAGCGTGACGGGGTGGTATCTCACCTTGGGATCGACTACCACCTAACCAACCTTTTTCGGACCGGTCCATCAGCCAAGCTCCGAAAGATGGCCAGGGATTTCTCCCGACCATTTCACGGAGTCTAAAGCTTGATGGGGTGGTATTTCACCGGGCGCACAGGGCGTTGGGACCCCGGCTACCACTCGGCCTTTAATCGCCTCTTACGACAAGCCAGCCTAGCTGTGAGTATATTCTAACGCCCTACTCACAGGGCAAATGTGCTTCTCAAATGTAACGCTCTCGTTTCCCTTCCCTAGATTAAGATTTGGTTTTAGTTTTATTCCCGTTCATTTAGTTTTATTTGAATACCTAATGATATTTCATTTCCTTTGGTTCTAAAATTCTTGTGTTGAAAAAAAAAATTTGGAGAGAAAGAGGAAAGCCTCTTATATATGTATATAAACAGATACCATATTATATGTTACTTAAGAAATTATTGTCCACCAAAAGGCAAAACAAAACAAACACATGTTACAATTTAGAGTGCTTGTGAAGGGTCAGAAAGTTAATATAAGAAGAATAAATGTAAATAGGAAAGCAAGTAAACTTTATGCATATTTAAAACTAAAACTAAAAAAAAAAACACTCCGTTGTTATCAAGAGCGACATTAAGCCCTTAGCAAACTGTGAAATTCATGTCAATCTACTTCTCTCGCGGAAGAAATCAAAGCAAAACTCGTTCGTCGTTCACTGAAAATAAAATGGTGGTGTATTACGTGTAACACAAAACTTTTATAATTTATTAAATAAATGTTTTCTAAAATCAAAACTACCATAATTGGTGACCCCGAGTGCAGTGAACAGTACAACAATAAACTCGTGCACCGACTGAGGTAACAAGACCACGTCAGCTATCGTAATAAAAAACAGTAATAATATCTTGTGCACGCACCAAAAATTAAAAAGACTTTTTTAGGCCCAACACAAGATTTACAAACATGCGGAACATGTACTTCCTACCTGGCAACGCACCGTTCAACAATTCCGAGCCCCCACAAAACCTCATCGACATACCCGAACCTCACTGGGCTGACAACGGAATGGCTTGTTTTCCCAGGGGAAATACGATGATACCACAACTCGGTAACTTAAAATATGCTCCCCAGGGCAGCACAGCGTCATATTCAAAAGGAAATCAAATATTAATCGCAGGTAAAATAAATTTTACTAACCCTAACTTTAAAATACGCCATATCTACGCTGGCAACATAAATTTACATCATGCACCCGAAATGATGCCATTGCTAAAGCGGATTTCACGGCAAACCGCATCGCCAGTGACAACCAAAAATATAGCCAGATCTCTAAATCTCTTGCCATTGTAGTCTTGAAGCAACCTTGGGACATCATCAGTAGACTATACGTAGTAATTCCCCCACCACTTTTGTCCCGCCGACAAAGCATCCCTTTCATACAAATGAAATATTCAACATAAACTTAAATACCAAGCACAATTTAATATTTAATTAATGTTTCGTATGTGATACGTTTAATTAAAAAAAAATGTAAATTGTGTTTAGTATTTAAGTTTATGTTTAATATTTTATGTGTATGAAAGGGATGCTTTCGCGGTGGGACAAAGATGGTGGAGGAGTTACTACGTACCAAGACCACATCTTTAGTATATGTATCAGGCCTACAAAATGGCCATACTAAGTCGCTTCTCTGACACCTGAATGTCCAGGTACGCAAACTGCTGAAAGAGATCAACCTCAATGGCAAGTCTTCCTCTCAACTTTCACAAGAAATGCACGAATTGGCCAGTAAATAAACCACGGACCCACCCGACACGAGCTGATACAACCAAATATCTGATACAAATATCTGCTCATGTCATCTGATACAAATATCTGCTCATATCTTATACAAATATCTGCTCATGTCACGCAACTTTAACCTTGAGAGTTTGGCTGAGGTGGCAGATCGCCTCGCACCTAGTTCACCAAACAACACGGTCTGCGCTGTTCACAACCGAGACACGATGCAGTGTACAGTGTAAAATTTGAACATACACTTCACGGAGTTCAACTAACATTAGAAACCCTTTAACAAGATATGAGTAGTTTGTAAATACAACAACAGCAGCAGCAGTGGCACAACAACTCACAACATCACAGTCGCCTACAAATTCCCCAAAACTACCGTCCCAGGAACAGATCAACCGCAGTGGCTCTTGTTACTACCCCAACAGATGGAGCAATAACACTCGACAGTTCACAAAGCTCTGAAAATGCTCACCCCTCTCCTCAAATATTCAGGGAAACCTAATCCGCTGTCGTGTATGGGGGACGTTTGCAACAGCAGCCGCAAATTACTATCCCTGGTGCTCCGCTTACACGTGTACGACTTCACTAGTCATTAAAAATGTCCGCTACCTCCAGATCGGGAGTCTCGATCATTCCTGCCAACTTCTTTAATAAAAAGGCTACAGCAAATTCCCATCCCAAGAGCTCTTCTTGCTCATATACGATTTTAATACTTATCAAAAAATCCTGATTGACTCAGGATCGATAGTCTCGCTTATTCCTGTCAACTTCTTCAGCAAAAAGCCTGCAGTCGAGCCTCGCAAGTTTTACACAGCCAATGCCTCAGGCATTCACACATAGAGCAGGAAAACATTTCGATCCGACCTCAACCTCTGCAGAAGTTTCTGCTGGAGGTTCGTATTTGCCAATGTACAAGCTGCAATAATCGGAACGGACTTTCAAACCCGCTTAAACTTAGTAGCCGATCTGAAGAATCAACGGATCCTTTGCCCTCTCATTTTTCGCTCAAAAAAAGAAATTCTACACACTCTTGACTACAACATCTCAACTATTGATTCAACTCTGCCATATGATGATGTTGCTCAATAGATTCATTGAGATAACCAAACTGATCTCCAAACCGAATCTTACCCAGCTGGAAAACTCTGCCATATGATGATGAGTTGCTCAATAGATTCATTCAGATAACCAAACCGATCTCCAAACCGAATCTTACCAACCTGGAATACACCCACCGCATCATCACAAAAGGCCCTGCAATCTCAGGTGCTCCTAAATGCGCAGAGGAAAAACCTACAGCCCAAATCTCCAATATACTTGATAAAGCCAGCACCAGAGCATCAAGCTTTTCTTACTCTAGCCCAATCAATTTGACCAGGAAGAAAAACAGTGACTGGAGACTTTGTGTCGATTATCGACACCTCAAATCCGACATTGAACCAGCAAGCTCCAATCCTCATATAAGATCTTCTCTGAATTGGCATTAAATCCCAAATCGACATGGACAGAGCGTATCACCAAATAGCGTTGCACCCAGACGATGTACAAAAAAATGCCAATAATCATACCTTGGGAACTCTATGAATAGCTCGTCATGTCCGTCATGCCACTCGGTCTTAAAAATGGCACACAAACATTGCCAAGGTTTATGGATACCATCTTTCGCAAACTTGATTTTGTCTTCATATACATAGACGGCATCCTCACCATGTCGAAAGATCAAGAAGACCACAAAAATCAGCTGCAGAACGTCTTCGAACGGCAGCGAAACCACTTTCTCAGCATCAACACCAACAAATGTGTATTCCATCAGCCTAAAGTCGATTTTCCAGGTTATAATACAACCCCTCAAAGGTATATTCCTGTCGAGGAATGGATCGAGGCGGTTCTAAACTGCATAAAACCTGAAACCATAAAAGAACTCAGACGCTTTCTTGGTGTAATCAACAACACACACCAACAGCCAACGCACAACATCCGCTCAACCTCCAATGTTCGACAAAAAAAAGACATCATGCAAATCTGCGGGATAACCGAAGCCGGCAATATCTTCGAGGACTGCAAGTGCAAAGTAGTTGGCCTTACCGTTCTGGCTTATCCATTTCCATGCTCTCATCACCGACACCTCATCAACCGCCACTGGAGTACAACTGATTATGTATGACAATCGCTGAGATTTTTCTCATTTAAACTCAGCCCTATAGAAAAGCGTTGCAGCACTCACGATCGTGAATTACTTGGTGTTTTTGCCTCAATCTAATTTTTCATGAACCCCTTACACTGGTGGACCTTCATAATGAAAACCGAGCACAAGCCGCTTGCCTACATATTCAATTAAAAACTCGAAAAGACTTTAGAACGTCAACTGAGATTACATCTCGTATTCTCCACAGACAGTCTATGTGAAAGGTCAAGTCAACGTCGTCACCGATCCTCATTTCCGCATGCCCTCGGAACTCAACGCTAACAACATCTACATGGAACAAGCAAGAGATGCGGAGCTAAAGAATCTTACAGGGTTTTTTGTTTTACCTCCTTCAAGAAATGGGAGTCGAACCGGACATTCGCATCTTCTGCAATATCACCACCAAACACTCAAACAATACATTCAATTCGCTCTGAGGAAAACAGCTTTCAACAGTGTTCATGGTCTGATTCACTCAAGCGGCAGAACAAGGCGCTTTGTTTGTTTGACGCGGAATTCGCAAAAATGCAAGACAATATTCCTGTCAGTACGCAATCTCCCAAAAATCGAAAGTCCACCGCCATACTAGACTTCAACTGAAGCACATCGCAGTGTCCGATTCAAGATTCAATCACGTAACATATACGTAAATTTCACAACCTTACCCATGTGCGAAGTTATCTACAGTGTCTCACCATGATGGATGTTTCTACAGGTAGCCCGAAGCAATGCCCGTGCAGGACACAACCACAAACACCGTCGACGGAATCTATATGACCATTGAATATCATGCTTCAGCTCATCGACCACAATACCCTCTGATTAAAGCGCGTAATTCGAATCTGCCTTCTTCGGAGCTCTACTTGAACTCCTAGGCACAACAAAGTTCACACGACAACGTACCATCCTTAGTCGAATGCATTTAAAACAGCGTTCATATGTTCACCCAAACCTTGGTCCGACATTTTATTTATCGTCCTGCTTGACTAAAGAACCACTTTCAAACAAGACATCCAGGTCAGTCCAGGGGAGATGCTGTGTGGCACGTGCTTTACGGTCTCTGAAGAATTCTTTGACTCAGTAGATGTTTCACCGGATCCCTGGATCTTCGTCGAAAAACACTAAGAATACTCGCGCGGGACACACCCATCTCAGACGGCGCTAGTTAGCCACCGAATCAGCACCAACCCCAGAACCGTATATCCACTTATAGCAAACAACGCATCACAAAGAAAATTCAAGAATAGTGATAAGCCACGATTGGATTTTGGAAAATCGAGAATAAGACTCACGATTCAACTCTGGAACATGAAGTATAAAAATCGACAAGATATAACTTTAGAATCCGCTCGACCTGAGCCTAACATAAGTAAAGGGATTTTGATTTACCATAATAAAGGACCATAGGTCCCATGAAAATATATTTTTTGTGTTTACCTTAGTACTTAATCCTAAGGGATGTGGTGTCACGGTAGGTACAATATTCAACGCTGTATTTGAAATTTGGTGTTTATTTATATGCAGCGTTTATCTACAGGGTTGTCGGACATTCTATTAACGTTTGTTGATAAGAGATGATGATGTCATCGTTTGTAAATTATATTGCTTATGGCTCTATTTACATGATGTCATGTTTAGTGATAAGTGATTAAGGACTATGCTGTTGTTAGGGGGATGACGCAAGACCTTGCCCGGAAAAAAGAAATCATTATGGAAAATTCAAACAAGCCCCCGGACTTGCTAAATAAGGCCAAGTCCGGTTCCCGGTTGTAGTGCTGATGATGATGATGTTGTTAGGGGGATACGAGATTACGTCATAATATTTTTCCTTAACTCGTTTCAATCGATGATATCATTCTCTTGCAGAAAGACCAGATCCTGAATCATATCAATAATTATTCGATATTACCATCAACATATATTATGCATTGATCACGCGGTGCTATGAATCCACAATCATCAAACCTTGCTACATAAATCATTCCGGGTTTCACCATTGAGTCAATTGACCATTCATCTCTATAAAATTGTAGTGACTCAATTGTTGGAACCCAACAGCATTTTTTGACACCTGTTAAGGAAAACTTCTTGATTAACTTTACTCATTCTTCTGGTTTCATTGAAGCCACGTTTCGTGCTCCTCCATCCAAAATTGGGTCCAGTTTCCCCGTAGTTCTTCCCTCCAGGTACGAATAGATTTTCCACCCGAATATAACCGGTTACTGCAGGATTGGCAGGCTGTCAATAACCAACAGCAACCTCAAACAATCAACAAAACTCCATGCCCTCTCTCGTAAATTCTTAGTACATAGTATTAGCCCCCCCCCCCCTAAATCTGCCCACAACATCACCCCCCCCCCACGCCCCCCCCCCCCCCCCCAAATTACAACTCGTTCCAGCCAACGCGTACCCGCCCCTCTCCCCGCATATCCCGCTCAACCAAACCAATCAAAAGATTACCCGAGCAACAAAATACCATAAGCCACTCCATAATCTAACTCCTATCCCTTGCCCCTATCTCGATGGCCACCTTCATTCTAAACTCCCTTCCTCATCCGCCCGTAATAAAGCCCGACGTAATAATAACAACCCTGCTCGTTCCATACCATCACCCGTCCCTATCTTTAATTCCTCCCCCCTCTTCGACTTCAGAACAAGCGCGAAATATTCCAACTTCCACCGGTCACACACTGTCAATGCCCCCCCCCCCCCCCCCCCACTCCCACCTCGACACACCCCACTCATTCACAGAACCCAACTCGAGGCCGTCTCTTGCACCCTTCCTTCCCGCACCCAGATCTCGCCCCCGTCCATCTCATCCCTCCCCTGGACCTTAAATCGACCCACTCTTACCCCGACTGTCAAACTCACACAGCAAACCATTAATTCTCCTGATAATGGGTATGTCTTGTCTAAATTTAGGAACAAAATGACCTACGAGAATGTCCGCCTCTATCTTTCATACCTCCACGACAAATCTGACTCTGTCTTTTATGAAGGTAAAACGAAAACCAGCATAGTGGCTTCCATCCAACAGTGAGGTCTACCCACCGACTTTCCTAGCCTTCGCAGCCTGTTGTTAATTTCCGTAAAAATCTCAATATGCTCCCTAATTAAGTGCTAATAGATCTGTGGGGGTTCTTTAAAGCTTTCCCAAAGAACCACCCACTTCCTTAATCAGCCTGCCTTCCCACCACTATACAAAGTCATTTTACTTACCTGAAATCGAGCAGCGTAAGCTACCCTGCATTACCTTTCACCTGAAAGTAAAACCCCAGCAAGCATGCACATCATCAAATCATTTCGTTCATTTTACATGAACCATACCAACCCAGTCGGCTCAGCTCGTCAGCAATCTCGATTGATAAACATACGCCAATCTAGCAACCTGTTCTTGTTCGAACAATCCGTTGGTCCAAGAAGACACGTCGGGCAGCGTACTTGTTGACCCAGTTGCAGCCGATATTTTTCCTACCATTTCTTAACCGAACATTGCCCCCATATTCATTAGGTTCGCAACAGTTGCAACCAATTCCCCTTTATCGGCCATCAACCGATTATAGAATTGGACATGAACATGATTGTTATTTAAACAATCATACCTCATGATCGTACACATGTACCATTACATTAGCTTAATCAATAGCTACCCTAGCTACTGGCATGATAAACAAATCTTCGGTTGACCTATCGTCACTGGAAAATCTATAGCCTACAACGACATGATTGTGAGCGATTATGTAAACACCACAATGTTCCCATGTCGCATCGGCCAAACCACAAACAATGTGCATCCCATCGTATGACCCTCGAAATAGCGTTTCTGTTTACATAAGACACAGAAACCTATTTCTTCCTCCGGCGATCATCACGATGGTTTACAACAGCGATGTCTGTAGCCTCTTGTGCCTGTTCCTTTGTTTGAACAGTTGCAGGATCGTTCGTTGTCGGCACTCAAGTAAAAGGGCATCGTACTTGACCGTACGGTCAATAGGGGAAATTCTCCCATTAAACTCCAATTCGATCGCTCATTGTTATCACCACGAAAAGATCGAATTGGCTATCCCCAGATGGATGGAAATCCATCTTCATCGCGGCTAGTGGATGTTGACGGCAACAGACACTAGCGAGTCAAATTTGTTATCGCGCATCGAACGCATGTTTCGAGTTCGTTGCTGGGAGTTTGAAAAATCACACGAACACTTATTAAACGTGAGCTCTGGTGGAAACCAAAAGTTTAGTTAACATTCGATGAAGTACCTGCAGGCGTGGAGCTGAATATCGTGTGGAGACACAAGCTGTGTTAAGTTAAACTAAATGCATTGACAACCGAAGCTGGTGAAATTAAACTAAGACCTTTTAATATTCGAGCTGTGTAACTATATTGATGTACATAATAAAAGATTTACAAACGATTTCCGAAGTTTATTTGTTTGGTTTCTGTGTCCGCTCGGTATTTCGAAACTTTGGGTTTTGCTGAACAACTTTCGGGAGAAGACTGTGGAAGTTTAGTGAACCTAGCACCCTTGCCGGCGCCCCGACTAAATTTACCCACAGATCTCTCGGCATTTCGCCAATATATCGACAACAAAATGACGTATAATAATAATGACAAGCCTTTTTGACCCCCTCATAATCCCAATACCCTCAATACGCTTGCGGCGTTTCTAACAGATACACACAATATGCAAGCAATTAGTGGAGGACACAGAAAGGAAATTCAAATAAGCAAAGCATCAAAGCCGTATACCATAGCGATAACATAACAATTCGACATCTGTTGAGTGTACTTGAGTTTAGAAATCGAATTCGTACAAGCGGCCAGTAACCTAATGTGTTTAGCATTGGTTCAATTTTTGGTGATTCTAACTGTCATCGCGTCAGTTCGAATCACACGTTGTTCACTATCATCGCAAACGCTATACGCTCCCCCTAACCATTTATTATCAGAATGTTAGAGGTCTCCGCTCCAAAACACAATCGACTCTGGAAAAGGCCCATTCCCTCCCCTTCGACATATACGCTCTGACTGAGACCAACCCTATCCCTAGTATTAATAGTCTTGAACTATTCCCTCCCTCCTTCAATGTTTTTCGCGATGACAACGTTCATCGAGAAGGCCTCAATTCCCCATGCCGCGGAGTGCTGCTTGCCACTCAAAACAGAGTCGCTTCGCCCCTAATTGCCATTCCTTCTTCTCCCGATCTTGACTACGTCGCAATAAAAATCGACAATCGCCCTAATTCTTTATACATTATCTGCTTCTATATACCTCCTTCCCGACCCATCGTGTCATACGAACTCACAATAGAGGCGGTAGATAACATAACCGAGATAAGTACCACCCTAGACGATATCGTCGTTCTTGGCGATTTTAACCTACCCGTTCTCCTATGGACATTGGCTGACGATCAAGCCTTCTACTTCTCAAACCCCACAGGTTACAAGGAACGTATTTATATAAAAGGTCTCACCGACTCATGCTGCCGTCAATTAAGCAAGGCCCAAATCATATGGGGAGACAACTGGACCTCGTGTTCACACTGGACCCACACAAGTCCTCAGTTGCACCTAGTACACACGCCCTCTCTACCATTGACAATTACCACCCCCCGTTGCTCTTATCCCTATATATTGATCACGAAACCCAGCCTTCTCTACCTCATGACAGCTTATCCTAAAACTTCCACAAAACTAACTTCCGCCCTCTAAATGAGCATGACCTCGCCGAGATCATGAACTTTCGGGTTCCTACAGGACAATAAATAATAATAGTAGCAAATGAGCATCTTAGCAAAACAGCGTTTCGTTTTGATCACCTGGGGGTAGAAGAAGCTACTGCCACTCTCTATAAGGAGATCTACTATGCCATCGCCCTATATGTCCCTTATTCTCGTCACAGGTCATCGGTTTCATCGCCCACATGATACAACCGTACACTCCGCACTCTTCGGAACAAGAGAAATAACTTGTGGAACATTTTCCTAAAAACGCGTTCCTTCCTAACTACTCCAACTATCTCGGTTCCTTTTATAAATTTACCGAGCTCTACAACTACCTCACAAAAACACGATCCAACCCCAAATCTATCCTCCACTTTATATATTACAAACGTAAATCCGACGCCTATCCCAACTCCCTTTCTTATGGCACGACTACTTCAACCGACTCCCTAACTATTTCCAATATATTCGCTTCGTTCTTCAATAAATCCTTCACGGACATCTCCTTAGAGCTTAACCCGTCTTACTTCAAAGATTTGCCCCTCAAACTATTCAGCATCACGTGTCTGTGGCACGTGGGCTTGAGGACACGGTAAGTACATGGTGGCTAGGTGAAAGGTATTTAACCCCACAGTGGTTCGTGTGGTTCGTAGGACCGCCACAAATCCATCATTTCACCCAACCAGCATGGAACGCGAGGCCGATGCGAACAGGCAGGCTAGAAAAGTCATGAAGTGGCTAACTACCGCAAGTGATGCTTCTATGCCACGAAAAAGACAACCAGTATATTAGTGGAACTCATAAATCCCCCATGTGCGATCGGAGTGCAACAGGTTACAACGCTTGCAACAAAGAGCAAGAAACCGTGATACCTACCCAAAGTTGCATGCGGAATTCGTCAACAAACGGAAAGTGTTGAGGAATGTAATCCGCAAAAGTAAATATGACGCGTTCTGCTCCCTAAGGGATGAATTAAATAAAAACCTATGGGGCAGCGCCTACAGGATAGTCATGAAAAGACTACAGAACAACAGTAGTCAAATGCAAAAAGTAAAACTGGCATGGCAAGAGCAGCTGCTGTTCTCTTTTCACAGTGCGATGAGGTGTTGAGAGAGCAAGAGGAGTGGAGTATCACTGAAGAAGAGATTCCTCCCGTGACGAAGAGGTGCTCTTGGCTGCAAGGGTTGTCAAAAAAGCAAGACCCCGGGACTGGATAGTATCCCTAACGATGTAGTGAAGACTGCTTTAAGAAAAAAGCCAGAAGTCTTCAGCAGTCTCCTCAAAGCCTGCTCTCGAACGGGACAATTTCCCAAACGATGGAAAAAACAGCGGGTTGTGCTTATACGAAAAGGAATCATGAATCCAGAGGCGCCGTCGTCTTGTCGCCGGTTGTGCATGTTGGACACAACAGGAGAACTGGTTGCCACTCGCCTGGAACAATGCACTGAGGGAACATCGGGGCTCTCTGAGTCGCAGTATGGGTTCCGGAGAGGTAGGTCAACCGGTAAGGCAGTATCTGTGCGACATCGCTCGCAATGCGATAGCTGGAGCACGATGGCTAGGAGGTACGTAAAAAATATTCCGCCGTAGTGACACTAGACGGTAAAAATTCATTTAACTTTGTGAATCGCATACTAGAAGCGTTGGGAGATCAATAAGTCTCGCCGTTCTTGGTGCGTATAATGGGAAGCTATCTCTTGGATAGAAGCCTGCTCTATGACACAGATGAGGGACCACAGGAATATAAAGTAACAGCAGGTGTACCTCAGGGATCTGTATCAGGTCCGCTGTTATGGAATATGGTGTGCTCAGGGTCAATGTACCGGAGGGGGTTAGAATCATTGGGTACGCAGATGATTTGGCAATAGTGGCGGTAGCTAAACATCTAGATGAGCTAGAGAATATTTGCTCCCAAGCAATCCAGAGCATTCAATGTCGGCTGGATATGGCCGGACTGATACTACCTGGACATACGACGGAGGTAGTCTTAATAAGCAGCCGCAAGAAAGTTGAACACCTTGATTTTGAAATAGGATGACAAATATTCAGATCCAGTCCCTATATTAAATAGCTTGGTGCTATACTCGACAACAGGTTGAGCTTCAAGGAACAGCTGAGGAAAACGAGTGAAAAAACGGCAAGAGTATGCAAAGTTTTGGCGAGACTGCTACCCAATGTTAGAGGACCCCGGCCCCACATGAGGAAACTCATAACCAGTGTCAACGCCTCCATTATAATGTATGCAGCTCATATATGGGCAGGAGCCGCACAGTATAAGTCGTACATGAGGGGAGTGAACTCAGCGCATATGCTGGCATCACTAAGAGTATGCTGAGCATTACGAACGGTATCCGAAGATACCATAAATATTTTAGCCGGGAGGACACCACCTGACATTGCAGCTAAAGAAAACGCTACATTGCATAAGGTCTCCCAAGAGAATCGTCGGAGAATGCGGTCACAGTTAGAACTCTCAATCCTAACAGAATGCCAACGAAGGTGGGATTTTTCCACCAAAGGAAGATGGACCCACACCTTGATACCTGATATAGAAACATCGGTGAAAAGAAAACATGGCGATCTTAATTACCACTTGACTCAGCGTATATCAGGGTATGGATGCTTTCGGCAATACTTGCACAAGTATAAGCATGTGAATCACCCATACTGCTTGTACTGCGAAGGCAAAATAGAAAATGCGGAACACGTACTCACAGAGTGCGTGAGATTCGAGACCGCACGAACGATTTTGGAGAAACATATGCGACGGAGAGTTACTCCGGGAGGAGTAATAGAATACATGCTGAGTTCAAAACAGGCATGGTCCGTTACGAATGGTATTCTCTGTGAAATGATGCAGCAGTTGCGACACGACGAGCGGAGTAACAGGTAAACTCCGTCCCGCCCCGCAATGGAAAATTTAAAAGAAAGTTCCTCGGGGATTAACGGGAATATGAGCCTGACGGGAGGTTTTAGTCCGTAAAAACCCGGCATGCCTCTGGATCGGTCTAGGGGTATCTTTTGAAGATTTCCACCTCCCTACCAAAACCGAAAAAAAAACCAACCAGCATGGTTTTGTGGGGGTTCTTTAACCCACTTCCAAAGAACCTCCCATTTCCATAAATTACCTTTCCCCCACTTATCTACAAATGAGCACTTCCTTGCAGCTGAAAATATAGTTCATGGCAAGATTGCCATCTTGCCATGACATCACACTTTCACCAACCTCATAAACCCCGAAAGCTAATACAGCTACCTCATCAGGTAACCAGCATCGATTCATGCACAGGCCAATGCTCTATACCAAGAAGCATTTCCTCTCACATGTGCATGACATATTTATTCCCATCACCGCTGAACCATCGGTCGATTGTATAATCAACAACCTACAGTGCAACCATTGCTGACCGCCTATAGGAATTTCTAGTATTGTGTTAACACAAACAACACACCGACCGACGGGACGTTGGCAATCTGCGTGCAAGCTAATTGATGCTGTACGCAATGCCCAACGAATAAACAACGCATTCTTCCCATCCTGAGGTTCGCAACACTTGCGACAATTCCCTTTCATCGGTTATCATTATTGTGATATATTCCTTCGGGTGAACATTTCTCCTCGGTGAGCAATCTGTGGTGTTCTGCTCAACATGCGTCCGTGCTGACGCCTCTAGCATAATATACCCACAGTTTCCTTTCGGGTAGCTCGACCACAACCAATCTAGTCGAGTTCTCATCGCATAGTCTCCGTGCCTTAGAGAATGGCAACGAAGTTGATCTAATCACCACAAATTTCAGCAAGGCCTTTGACAAAATATCCCACAATCTCATTCTTTTTAAGCTGTCCTCGCTGGGTTTCGAACCCCTATTGATTAAGTGATTATCTTCTTATCTGAAAGATCGAACCTAGCGTGTCAAATTCAGATCCTCCCTTTCCAATCCCTTTCTTCCCACGTCAGGGGTTCCCCAGGGCAGTGATCTAGGTCCCCTCCTTTATCCTTATATTTTTATTCTTTACCATCAATGACGTACACTCCATTATCAAATACTCATCCATCTCCCTCTATGCGGACGACACCAAGCTCTACAAAACCATCATCTCTCCTCTCGACTCCTCATTTCTCCAAATGGATCTCGACAGCTTTTCAACTAGGTGCCGTAATAACTGCCTCGAACTCAACGTTGTCAAATGTGACTCCATCACCTTCTCCGGCAACTCCCGCCCCACGTTCCTACTTCCTGCTAAACCAGCAGATATCATCTGTAGCCTCGATACGTGACCTCGGGATTTTATTTGACAGAGAGCTTAGCTTCATCCCGGATATTGATGACATTATTCTTAACGCCAACTCTGCCCTTGTGTTTGTGAAACGCTGGTCTAAAGAATTCTCGAATCCTTCCATTCCCCGTTCTCTCTACATAGCCTACGTCCGCCCTCTTCTGGAATACGCCAGTCAGGTCTGGTCTTCGCACTACTCGTCCCATATTCGCAGAATCAAAAGCGTGCAGCGTCGTTTTCTGCCTTTTGCCCTCCGTGGACTGAACTGGGAAAATCTTGTTTTTACAGCTGCAATAAACCGACCAGCGATTCGTTTGTCCAATCGACAAACAATTCCCGAATCCCAATCATTATCAGCGGAACCGAATCCTCTAGCATTTTCTAGTATTAACAAGAACTCGGTTCCTATACCAGTCGGAGATGCCATAAACCATATTCCTACGCATGTAAACATGCATAAGATCCAACTCATCATTTGTTTTCCCACTTACAAACAATCTTCAATTTCTTTTTCAGCCGCAACTAATTACCCTGCATATACAAATGCAGGCAAGGGATTCGTTCTGCCACCAATCCCATTAGCACCTTTGTCCCAACGTCTATTATAGCGACGATGCACAGCGTAAACATGACCCTCATTATCGAACGAAGCATTTGGTCGTTTCTTCCTTTGTCTTTGCCGCTTTCCTGCTTCGTTGTTCCATTGCTTTCGAGCACGTGTAAACAACATCGAATCTGAACGATCACACACACACCACCATGACCTCCATTACGAGATCTGGTTTTCTTGTTCCCACAAGAGAGACTTTACGTTTCTCTGGTGGTAGGTAAATCTTTTCTCTAGCGGAGGGGAACACTTTCTCTCTCAGGGAAAATGCACCTAAAATTTGCCTCGTTAGCGAACCAGATCTGCACGCGATGATTATCGCTGAGTCGTTTAACATCACCCAAGCGAACCGGTCAGACGGTTCATCTTCCGCTGCCCGTACCGCCGGGGACGCGTTCTTATTAGAGTCGTTTTACAACCAGGAGCCGAGTTTTCTTTTATAAGCGTTGTCTTTATTTCCGTGCGGTTTTTATTAACATTATTGCTTGGTATCAGTTATTCAACATCACTTAAAGAATGTGTTCTATCAAATTGTATTCGTTAGATATTAGAAATTGCTCGTACCTTATCGAAAATAACTTGTGTTTACAAACGATAAATTATTCCACGGTCTACTTGGCCACCTTTAGTATACACCAAATAAAAGACAATAGTTACAAAAAAATAGCAATACCCCGTGTATTTTATTCAAAGTGCTGGATGTGGTGAACAGTTTCTCTTCCTTTTAGTGAAGTGACAATTCGGTTTAGCGGAACCTTGTCGAACAGCGGAGTGTTAGTGGGATGAGATAGAACTCGCACCCATGCTGGTGCCAAGACTTCGGTCCCCACATAGCCTCAACACACTTGAGGAGCGCAGAATTCATGCCGATATCCTTTTTATTCACCGTCTCCTCTTAGGCACAATCAACTGCCCAAGCTTATTCTCCACCATCGCACTTCACACTAATTCCCTAAACCTGCGAAACCCTCGTCTCTTCTATTGGCCCACCCACCACACTTCTTACGGCTCTAATGAGCCCATTTCGCGAATTCTGAGGTGGGCAAACTCTTACCCTACCTCCTTCGATTTCTACCTTACATCTAGTGCACTCAAACTCCGTCTCCTCTCTTTCCCCTCCTAACCTTGCTCCACCTTCCATCTACAAGCCGTACACATTCCAACGCATATGCCGTTCATTGTCGCTGTCTCACAAATGCCACATTTGCTACCCCCACATACACTCGCTCTTGTCCAGCTCCCTACCTCCCCTTCCGGCCAGTCCTCTTCTCCTTCTTTGTTTTTTCTTCTTTTTTTAATTATTTTTTAATTACTACATTAGTTTTTAAGTTAGTCTGTAAGGTATTATATTATATTAATTTATGCTTGGATTAAGCCTAATAAATAAATAAATACTAGGTTCGCTTTAAGAAAATAACGTAAAAGTCATGACTGTCATATTTAAAACGTTAGATATAGAATTTGTCTTTGTTTGACTTTAAAATAATAGTACATTAAAATAAAAAAAAAAGTATTTCAAATATTTTGTATTTCATTTAATTTTGAAAACATACCGTCGTTGTTGGGAGACCCAACCTCCCTATTGGGAAACGCTATACAATTTTAACGGATAAGATGTCAGTTATCGCAGTGGTTTCGACAGATATGTTTTTCGAATTTAAACGTTGGCAGTATTTAGTAATGTAAGCTCATAATGTGAAATGAATATGTTAATGATGCAGGCCCTGTGGCATTTATAATATTCATTTTTATCATTAACTCAATAAATGCACAAAACATGTGACTCTATAGATGGATCTATCTTTCGCCATCCAGAATTCTCGATACAGCATATGTTCATGCCCACATTCATAGCCAGGGGTATCCCGGGATCCTGATTAACAGCATCACCTAACATAATTAAGCCCCATGCCATCTTAAAACTTTCCAAATAGTCAACCACCCATCGCGGTCAAATATTATACCTGTGCATATTTAATAACACCTCATCAATCTGTGCTATTGAATTTGATATTAATTAAATGCCGTGAAGCCACCTGTGAATTCGCAGCTCAGTAGTAATTACATTGACCGAGGTAAGTACCCTCTCCGGTGACCCACGAGTACCTGCCGCAATCCAAATAGCTTGGTGAACGATGACAGCCGTTTGATTGGATATCAATAATATTCGAGTTGTCATAACGTAACTCTGATACGCTGAAAGCGATTTATGTGTTTTAATTAAACTTAACACGCACTATAAATTACAGGCGCTTTGATGTAAAAAAGATTGGTCTTGTAGGTGGGGCTGTGGAAATATCTTGTGGTGTCTGGCAGCGACGTATAATATCTAGAACGTGATTAAATATCTCTTAAGTGAATGTGTGTTATTAAAACAGTTTATCGTGTATGGGACTAATGTGGTACTGACAGACATCTCAGAAGAGGACTTAAAGGAGTTATGTATTCAGCTTTGCAATCGATCCTGACAGCGAGTGCTTGTCAAAAATTGCCCATACTTTTAAAGATATGAGTTGGGGCATGGGAAACACATGTGCGACATTTATGGACACAATGCATGCGAGTCAAAGTAATGATTGTCAAACAGGACAATACAAAAAACAAATCAGTATTCCTCGTAAGCCTCTTTTTAATACTTTTCTTGGATCGTTCATGATGAACATGCTTAAGCAAACAAACGGTATCAAATTTTGAATTATCGTAATAAAATTATTTTGAACTATCATAATAAAATTGGCCTTGTGAGTAGGGCGTTAGAATATAATCACAGCTAGGCCGGCTTGTCGTAAGAGGCGACTACAGGCCGAGTGGTAGGTGGGGTCCCAATGCCCTGTCGCCCGGCGAACTACCACCCCACCAAGCTATAGGCTCCGTGAAATGGTCGGGAGAAATCCCTGGCCATCTTTCGGAACTTGGCTGATGGACCGGTTCGACAAAAGGTTGGTTTAGGTGGTAGTCGGTCACACGATGAGATACCACCACGTAACGGTTGTTACACCTCGCTTTATACCCCCTCTCAAACATTGTAATATTTTATTAATTTGATACCATCATGCTTGCATCCAATACTCATATGATCAATCCTCAAAATATTCTGCATACAATGCAATACTCGCCTTTCCCACAAGCAATACAATGCATATAATTAAAATTCGCATTCATTCAGAAGCAAAGCCTCCTCCACGGGCAATTAATTCATATCGCATACGTTGCGATAATTACCCATTCATGCCCACCTTTCAATGCCAATTATTATATATCAATCATACACTATACCCACTCCCCAAGGCCGCTGCATTCTGCTTCGTATTACAAAAATCAAGCGAGCGCCTGTCCGCGGACCTACACGGTTTCATTTTACAAATACATACTTTTACAAGTGTGATACACGATATATGATCACAAGTGGTGTCGTCAAAGGCCACCGACTACGAAATAATCGAGCGTCGGAAAAGTGCTGAGTTCGACGAAGTAGCGAACACAGCAGTGAGGCGCAATTAATCGTATGATACGATTGGCCCACGCGGGCAATGTCCTATAATTGGTTCTCCGCATGAAAGCAATTAAGTTATTGCTCAATTCTTTGTCGCTGCATTTTTTGCGGAACAATCTAATGATTATTGAATATTGCGAATGGCTTATGACAGGCTAATAACCTCCGAATTGGTTACACGTTCTAGGTGAGGAAAATGCATCATCTGCATTAACACCAATAATTTGGTATAAAAAGAGGTGTGCAAATGAGTTTCTTCGCAGTGCAGTGTAGTGTAGTAAACAAGAAGACTGCGGCCTTTGCACTTGTACAGCGGGTCTTCTTGTTTCTACATAAAAAAAATAATAAAATTGTAAAACGAATGTATTAAGAGGTGGTTATTCCGGTTTTTAAAAACTACAAACAAATAAAGTGATAACTAAAAAATAAAAAATCTGGTTTCAACTCCGAATCTCAACACCACGAAGTCAGCCAGTTAACCAGGAGACCCACCGTATTACACTGTAAGTAACGAAATAATAAATGTTAATATCTAGGGTTGCGCTCAGGTGTTCCATTTTGGCGCCCAACTTGGGGCCTAATAAAATATAAATAATTTAACTAATAAAAGATAATATAACTAATATAACCCAACAAATTTTCCGATAACATAAAATATTAAATGATAACATCAGAGGTCAAACTTTGATGTTACATTTTGGCGCCCGAACAGGGACTTGCACCCTGGACCGTTGATGTTACAAGGTGTACATTCCGCGATAACTATGTCACCGGGAACATCATGCAGATATTATAATAAATAACCGAACTTTAAGAGGTTCGCCATCGCATAATCCGGCTCGTTCTCGGGGCTCTGCCCACGCTCGACTGGTAGTTTGTTTTGTAATATCAGGGGCATCGGTTCCACCAATATGAATGTAAACGCCGTCCACCAATATTTGCAAACAGCGAAACCTTGCCCTAACTGACACCCAGGTCGCTTCGTCAACTGATTCGACATATCTTCGTTGCTCAAGATACGACTTACATTCGAAATTCCGTTTTAAGAGCGGAGTCTGCGTCTTCGCGCTGTCCGATCTAACTTGCCAGAGGATGGAGGTGTTGGAACCCAATAATATGGACATCATATGGTTAAGGGTTGTGCTGAGGAATTCGGTTAAATTTGTTTGTTGTCTTTACCGCTCCCCGAATGACAATCGACCGGCGACATTTTTCGAACATCTTTCACACCCCGTCGACTGGATACAGATCAACCACCCAGCTTCTGAAATTCTTGTCCTTGGCGATTTTAATGTGCACAATTCCGGCTGGTTGTTACATTCTAACAGAACCGACGAGGCTGGGAGGCTGGCGGAGATGCTTGCCGTTAGCCACAACTTGACTCAACTCGTGGGGGAGCCAACGCGAGTGCCGGATGCCCGAGGCTTTTTGACATCCGAACCGAATATTTATACCGTAGAGGTTTCTGCGCCACTGGGAAACTCAGATCACTGCTTGGTATCTGTCGCACAAGCACTTGCATACCAAGCGAATAACCGGTCTAGGCAGCTTCGCCATATATGGAAGTATGGGGCTGCTAACTGGCACGATTTGCGAGATTTCTTCGCATCCTTTCCATGGTCCGAGGTGTGCTTTGGAAACTCCGATGTTAACGCTTGCGCGGAGTCGGTATCAGAGATTATTCTTCTGGGGATGGAGATGTATATTCCACATTCCATCAAACGAAGTTCGTCTGATAAACCTTGGTTTGATAAAAAATGCGAGCTGATTACAGCGCCAAAAAATAGAGCTTTTAAGCAATAGCGCTCCAATCCCACCGATGTTAACCGAACGAATTTGGTTAGAATCAGAAACGCGTGCAACCAGGCGATTGATACCGCGAAGAAGACTCACAAGGACAGGGTGATCAATAAGCTCCTTCGGTGCCCAACTGGTTCGCGCTCCTTCTGGTCAATGGCAAAACCTGTCAGCGGTAACTTCGCATCCTCCTCTTTCCCTCCTATGGTGACAGACAGGGGGACGTTAGTCACGAATTCAAAGGATTTGAATTTTTTTATTTTTTTTATTTTCGGCGAATTCAAACCTCGATCCTGGCCTCGCCGGTACAGTCTTCCATGCGGGATGTGAGATTTCGCCCGCGCACTCTTCAACGCATTCTACGTGAACTGGATTGTAGGAAGGCAACCGGTCCGGACGGAATACCAGCAATAGTCCTTAAGAACTGTGCTCCAGAACTATGCACGGAGGACCTTTCCTGCTGCTGGAAAATCGCTCGAGTCCAGCCAATCCCAAAGACGGGAAAAAAAGTGTCTCCCACAAAATTACCTTCTGATAGCATTACTGTCTATTTTATCCAAGGTAATGGAAAAAGTCATCAATACAGAGTTGGTTAAGTATTTGGAGTGCAATGGACTTCTGAATGATCGTGGCAGGCGGTCCACAGGAGACCTTTTGACACTTATAACCGATATATGGACATCTGCGGTTGAACGGCATAGTGAGTCAAGAGCGGTCGCATTGGATATTTCCAAGGCTTTTGACCGCGTCTGGCACGGGGCATTGCTGAGCAAACTTCGTTCATATGGACTTTCCCAACAGCTTTGCGACTGGACGAGGAGCTTCCTCGAGAAACGATCGATCCGGGTTGTTGTGGACGGCGAGTGTTCGGATCTGTATCCTGTTAATTCGGGGGTACCCCAAGGTTCTATTTTGGCACCAACCCTGTTCTTGCTTCACATAAATGATTTGTTGGAGACAACGGATAACAAAGTGTTCAGTTTTGCGGATGATAGTACGCTTGTTTCCTCCTTTTCGAGTGATCGGCCGATTAGTGCATCAATGTCACACCGGCTGAGATGTAGACAGATTGATTCTCTGAATCGGGATCTGGATAAAGTCCTGCAGTGGGGAAAGGCCAATCTTGTCGACTTCAATGCAACGAAGACCCAGTATAGAACATTCACAAAGAAAACTGGATCATCGGTTCCACAGCTGGTGTTGAATGGCCTGGCCCTCGAGGCTGGGGAAAGTTTGAAATTGCTCGGCGTCACGGTCTGTGGGAATGTATCATGGCGTAAACACGTGTCGAACATCGCCAAGTCAGCCTCAGGAAAACTGAGAGAAGAAATATTTTACTCCGGCTCAACTTCTTCTCCTATATAAATCCCAAATTAGACCCGCGCTCGAATATTGCTCTCATGTTTGGAGCTCGGCTCCTAAACATACACTCGACCTACTTGGGAGTATGCAGAGACGAGCGATCCGCCTGATCGGGGACTCGGCGCTAACGTCGGGACTACAGTCGCTATCACATCGAAGACGCGTGGCCGACCTCTGTCTGTTTTACAGATATTATCACGGGTGCTGTTCTTCGGAAATTCGTGGTATTGTTCCACGCAATTCGTCTTGTATGCGCCCCACAAGACAATCCGACGGATCGCACCCGTTTGTGGTTCATCTCCCGACGGCGCGAACATCCCTACATCAGAATTCGTTCCGCTACAGAGCGGGGAAGCTGTGGAACTCCCTTCCCACGCGAGTGTTCCCGGAGCGTTACAACCTGCAACTGTTCAAAAAGAACTGCAACAGTTATTTGATGGCATCTCGGGGCGCCCACTCGACGCTATAGATTCGCCTCTCCCGAGAGAAGTCTAATAAAAAAAAATTAAAAAAAAAATAAAAAAATAACTCCTAGATATTTTATTGTGTCTTTCGATATAATAATTTGATCTCCGACCCTTATATTCATATGTTCCACCTTTTTTTGGCTAGTTATTAAAACCGCCTCTGTTTTGTGGTCTGCTAGCTCGAGACCAGCGGATACCAGCCATTCTTTGACTTTCACCACTGCCTCGTTAGTAGGTGCCTCTATCTCATGAATATGTTTTGCCACTGTCACAAGGGCAATGTCGTCCGCAAAACCTATCAACTGCACCTGTTGTGGCAACACCAATCGCAAAACGCCATCGTACATGATGTTCCATAAGAGGGGTCCCAGAACTGATCCTTGTGGAACTCCCGCTGAGACGTTGTGGTATTTTACACCATCGTCTGTTGCATACCTCAGCTTCCTGTTAGTGAGGTAGCTGGAAATATATATAATAGCATGTAGTGTCCTTAAGGTTTTGTACGCAATTCGTTTACCGTTTTGACATTCGTACAGCAATGAAGGTCATGGTCCATCGACAATTTAGCGCAGTCATTATAGCAGGGGCTATTAGCGGTTTCCGAAGTAAGGCGTTCCTCTCCTAACACATAGCACAGCCCCCCATCTGAAAGCATGCTCAGATTGAGAAAATTGTGATCCACAGATCACGGATTAATGTGCAGAATTATGCAACAGCTGTGAAAATTTGAAGGAATCTCTGGGCGAAAGTGGGAGCGGACAACAACGGGAATGTATTTTAATCAGTAAATGTCCGGTGTGTATGGCATTTAAAAACGTTTACTTAAAATAATATTCCACAAGAACACAGCGACGCTACCAGAAAAATATGTCTCTTTATACACTCATTCTTATCGAGTACTTCAGAGCGAACAGACGTTCGCTCATAGCATAGCTGAAACTCGTGTTTGTGAAACACGTGTTTGTGAAAGTCTGTAACACATGTGGGTGAAGTGCACGTGTAAAAATACTTTTAGTAATACTTTTAGTAATAAAACAGTGAAAACTAACAGTAACGCATGCTGGGCGACGGCCCCAGTGATGACCAACAATTCACGATAGAGCGTAAAAGAAGAGCCACCGACGATTTACTGAGCGCAACAAAAAAACCAACAACCACGGAGACACAAGCTATGGACTATCAAAAAAAGTATCTGGAAGCCGTGGATTATATCAATACACTTCGACTCCAGATGAAACAACTCCACGAGGAAATTCGCTCCCTAAAAACAACCAATAAAATCAGAGATGACGTCTGCATGGAAGAAACGCCTGCTCAACACCCCGGACTAGCCCCATCATCTCCAAACCAACAATTGTTGTCCCCCGAAACACCATCGCCTCAACAAAAGAAGACAACCGGGAATCAAATGCCTAACACGCACGCCAAAAATACAAGATCACCATCCATATATATTAAAAATATAACAAGCATCAAAGAACTAATTAGAATGCTTGAAAGTACCTTAGGCCACCGCAATTTCACCACAAACACAAGAGGAGCTTCGACTTCCATCACAACAACAACTTTAACGGATCACAAGGTGGTAGAAAAACTTGCGCAACATAAGGTTGAATTTTTCACTTTTCAACATGGACAGTTGAAACCAGCAACTTTCATCTTAAGGCATATCGATCCAGCATGGACTAATGAGGAACTTGCAGCAGAAATAGTCAGGATCTGTCCGGAACTGAAAATAAACAGGTTGGACTACTTCCAAACACCATATATGCGGACTAACAAGAATCTGCATTTACGTATCATACAAATTCCTCCAACTGATGTCACCCGGCTCAAACTAATAAAATATCTGTTCACGCATAAAATTGCGATTGAGGAACCACATAAACAAAACGTCCTTCATTGCAAAAGATGCCAAGGTTCAGGACACTTGGCGGCCGCATGCCATCTAAGCGTACGATTCGTAAAGTGTGCGGAGCAATATCAACCTGGAGAATGTAAGGCCAGCCCGCCTGGGATGGAACCAGGAACAATCCAAACAACAAACCCCGATGGATCCATTACAACGAAGAAAATCACAGTGACATGCTGTAACTGTGGAGGACCCCACCCTGCCAACTTCTCGCAATGTCCTCATAAGCTGAGGATTCTAGAAAGGCGAACAACACCCATGGCAACGAGCAAACCTTCACCAACCAAAACAACATCACATCAATCAATAAATCCCACAAGTCTAGGAATGTCATACGCTAAGGTTGTCAAGGATTCCCTTAAAATGACAAGAAATCACCAATCCAACAGTAACGATCTGAATCTGGACATCACAGGATACATAAGTAGCTTACAGAAGATGCTGTCCACGTTGAAGCGCAGCTCAGAAATAGAAAAAAAAGGTCAGATTTTATCTCATAACTTCACATATCCTCTCCCTTAATGGCTAATTTAACCATAATTTCCCTCAACGCAGAGTCCATATATTCTAATATTCGCAGACAACACCTCCGATTGTTCGTTGAAAAGTTTTCTCCAGATATCCTCCTCCTCTCGGAAACTTGGCTTAAACCAAACTCCCGAGTATCTATCCCAAATTATACACTTGTTTCTAATCCACGAACCACTGGACCTCGTGGAGGTACTGGAATTCTAATACACAAGAAATTCCAATTTTCCGAAATTAGGTTCACCAATATAAATAATATTGAGTACACGGCGATTAAAATCTTTTGCAAAAGCAACAAAGTGCTTGTACTGTCGTCCGTATACATTCACCCTTCTCGGGAAACAAACTTCCCTAGTTCCGACATCACTGAGATAATCCAACAATCTCTACCTGCACCTTTCATAATAGGAGGAGAATGGAATGCTCGGCATACTTCATTTAACGACACTAAGTGCAATAAATATGCTTGCCAACTTCTAGCACTCCTTCAACTCCGCCCATATATCTATGCGGACTGTCCATTACAGCAAACACGTATCTCCAATACTACTAAACCAACAATAGATTTTTTCCTAAAGTCCGTAGACGTCTACTCACCTAACTTCCCTACAGTATCCTTCGAATTTCCTTCCGATCATGGGTCCGTCCACACCACTGTCCAAATCCCAGCCCTCGAACCATGTTACTCATTCAATCCGATCCCGAATTGCTCCAGGACAAACTGGAAAAGAGTCAATAGGGACATTGCTGCCAGTTTTACAGACTATACTTTGCCATAGACTTCAAATCTACTCCCTGCTGAAATTGATCAAGCAGCTTTAAGAATAGAGCAAATACTAAAAAATGCCCTCTTCAGCCACACACCTACATCCATCCCTCATAATCATCTAGGAAAACCTTTACCCAACATCCTTACAAAACTGTTACGCGTAAAAAAACACCTTAGACGAAAACTACATAGCAGTTACTCCCCTTTTATTAAAAATCAAATCCAACTCTTGACTACCCTGATAAATGGACAACTAAAACAATTTGCCGACCAGGCTTACACGTCTATACTTAAAAATAATAAACCCAATCGTGATTTATTCAAAAATATCAAATATACAAACCTCGAATCGATTATATTATCAACCCTACTAACAATCACCCAGTCCAATCAGATACTGACATAGCAAACTGTCTAGCTAATCACTTTTATAAAATCCATCAACAAAACGACTCCCTCTCAGTCGCCAATTTTCAAGATACTGTAAACGACTACATCTCACTCACAATGATCCCATCCGTCACCCCTTTCATCGCGGAATTCAACGAAACAAACAAAGCGTCTCATCCTCTGGATAATGCGACCTTCCTAACAGCAGGCGAATTATCTGAATTTATAACATCACGCAATAACAAGAAGTCGACAGGCTTAGATGAAATTCCAAGCCTTCTTTACAAAAGACTTCTCCCGTCAAATCTAGTCCCTATTCTTGTTCTTCTCAACCACATAATTAACGGATCACATTTCCCAGATAACTGGAAAACCACGGTTATAGTCCCTATCAGTAAGTCCAGTCCTTCCAACAACCCCAGCAACTATCGTCCGATTTCGGTATTAAACACATTAAGCAAGATATTGGAATGCAAGATATATCGAAATCTCCTTTCATTTGCTAATGACAACGCTATTATCCCAAATTCCCAGTTTGGCTTTCGCTCACAACACTCCACTTGTCATGCTCTGTTAAAACTAACGCACGATGTTGTAGCGTTCTACGAACGCACAATTCTGCGCAGGTAAGGTTCCTACCTTCAAAGAACTTACTTACCTGAGAGCGTTGCACGCGCCCACAGACGCGTGCCCCAAAGTCCCACCATAGGGCCTGCAACTCGCAGCCAACGTTGAGACCGACACCAAAAAGCAAGGAACTGAACGTCCCCAAAGCTTTTAAGGTCAAGCTCAACAATTATAATTCATCATGCCTGAAACAAAGGTATAAACATCCATGAGTTCTATTCCTAAAAAAAACAATTCCCAAAATGCCATACATGCTGCCTGCGCCCAGGAACATCTCATCGAACCGGCAATTCCGAAATTCGATACAAAAGAATTGCTATCATCAAAGAATGAGCCGATCAACGGATGCACGTGTGGGTAATCTAACGCAAGGACCACCCAAATCCGTTGAACAACAGAAGGCAGCCACGACCTATCGCAATCGAACATATCTCAACGAGATATCCGATAATTTATGAGGAGTTAAGCCAACAAATGCAATACTCCGGTCCCACGGCCACGCTAGAATTTCGCACCATTATAAAGATCTAATGGATTTCGATTCCGGGTACCAAGTTCAAATAAGACCCACGGACTGCACGTCAAAACAATTGCCGAATATCTCTGGTCTGGGCGCCAGATGTTCTGTGCAAACAGAAGGCCATGGAAATGAAATTCTATCAGCGATAATAATGATGTATGCAAAGATGACTTTCCCCTTTCAGGAAACTACAAAATATCCCAGGGGATGTGATAAAATGCTGCTATCAGAAATTCGGAAGTTCTGTTAGCAGAGCAAATAGGGAATATTTTCCGGATAGATACAGATACCAGTTTGAATCTGGGTATCTGTGTGAGCAGGATATTGTTGAGGGCAGATAGTTAGTGAGATTTTGATCGTCAACGCGACGAGGAGGACGTGAGGATCGAGAATTCTGCCGAACTGCCACCGACGGCAACATTAAAAATTAAGTGTTCAGTTTTTTTTTAATTCGCGAGTTGACTTTGTTTAATCGGACGCGGCACAGTAAAAGGAGCGAACGGTCGAGTGTGTGTATCGGCTTACGTTTGTGTCGAGGCTCGCAAAAACTAAAGATACGTGTAATTGACTACAAACAAAAAAAAAAACAATAAATAAAGTTTACAGCAAGTGCTCCGTGTTTCATTTAGTGTGCTGTGGCGTGCCGTTGGCGACTCTCTTCTTCTTGCGAACCGTGTTCGGCGGAACACTGCACCAATTGTAGACAGGTTCAACCGCCAAAATGTCACAACTAATCTTCAAAACCAACGCCCGACGGTCTGTATCTCTCTCGACATATCTAAAGCATTCGACTGTGTTTGGATCTCAGGACTGCTTTACAAGCTGCACTACATATTTGGATTAAACACCCATACTACCAAACTTCTTACTTCCTACCTCTCTGGTAGAAAATTCATGGTCAAAATAAATTCTTCTCTCTCCCAATCGTATAATATAACCGCAGGAGTTTCGCAGGGTTCAATTCTTGGACCACTATTATACCCCCTTTATACTTCAGACATTGGCGCAAGACTAATGACCTTGCCCGGAAGAAACAAATCATTATGGAAAATTTAACAACCCTCAGGACTTGCTAAATAAGGCCAAGACCGGCTACCGGTTGTAGTGCCGATGATGATGATGATGATACTTCAGACATACCGCAGCCTCAATTACCCAATACCGTAATGTTGAATTACGCTGATGACACCATAGTCTACTCAAGCAGCAAGTTTGTAAAAGAGGCAAGAAACCGCATTAATAACTTCTTCCCAAATCTATCAACATACTTCAATAAATGGAAAATTCGCCTAAATCCTGATAAAATAGAACATATAGTGTTTAAGGGTAAAAATGAGCACTGCACAAACAACACAAGGCGCACCCACAACAAAATTAGACTCAAACTAAATAACACCCAGATAAAACCTTCTAAAACTTTAAAATATCTGGGAATAACCTTTTCCAATGACCTTTCATTCTCCACCCACATTAAAAATACTTTACGTAAAGCCACAATACAACTGAATCTCTCTAGAAGAGTGATGTGGAAACCCAACGGTCTCTCTCACAAAGTCAAACTGCTCATCTATAAACAAATAATCAGACCTACACTGACATATGCGTGTCCACTGTGGTATCATATAACACCAGCCCAAATGGAGAAGCTACGCACTTTCGAAAGGAAATGCTTCAGGCTGGTCACTGGCCTCAACCGACAACCCAACTCTTACAAGTATTACAATAACAGCTTGCTATACAATGCCGCTAATATTGACCGTCTCGATAGACGCTTCCTAGAGCTGTCTATCAAATTTATTGAAAACCTCCCAAATAATCCCAACCCCATAATAACTTCACTACTACCAACTCCTCTAGATAACAGGGCGCACTATCTGAATTGTCTCCACTCCAGAAGTCTCTTCACCTCTGGAAGATTGGTTAATGACTCCAACGAGGTAGTGTACCATAACACCGAGCTGGCACCCAATCAGTACAAATACTGTAACATACAACCATTCTCCAACATTCTGCGTTTTAACGAACAACCGGAAAGTGTTACCGCACCCGAGACCACTAACTGACCATATCCCACGCCAACCTACTCCCTTAACCATCAATCGCTATATTCCCCAATTCACATTACATATTAACTTATTATAAAATAAATTAAGTTAAGCTAGAATAAGTTAGAGTTAAGTTAAGTATTACATTAGATTAAATTAAAAAATAAAAATCCTGGTTTTCTGACCTTTTCCAGGTAAACTGTTAATATTAAAACCTATAATACACAAATAGTTATTCACAAATTCAGTTATGTTTCAAAAATGTATAATATATGCATGTAAACAATTGCATCACTAGAATTATAAGTTAGCTGTAGTACTTAATGCAAACATTGATTATTGGTCAAATAAATACAGTATGTTAAAAAAAAATAAATAAAAAATAAAAAATCTTTATGCACAATAATTCAGAATCCTTTCCATCCATCTTTTGCATAATTTATTTGTTATACTTGTTTCCTTTTCTTCAGCCATGGTACATTGCAGTCACCGCGGAGCGCAAGCAATTGTTTGTGATTAAATTCTTTGCGAATTTCCTAAAAACAAAAAGTAATCGAAGGAGTAAAAATTTGATAAAACGTGAAACGAAAAAAATGTTGTCGAAATGTCCAGCCGAATATTCCCGGTGACATGAATTTAATCAAGACAAAATATTCATGCCCTCTAAGTCTTTCGTTTATCAATGACTGAAATACAATTTTTGTATACTTACTACACCGTAGGCCGATTAATGGGCATACCCCTTGGCAACGTCTCCAAATGGATTTCCAAAACAAACAAGTCGAGCTGGTTAAAAGTTTTCCCATAAAGTGTGATAACCTACAGTTCACCCTAGCCTAATGATTGCACGTATTCGTGCCTGGGGCCTAAGAGCCGTTCTGTGGCTTTCGATGGATTCATTGAAACGGGATGCTCACACAAATCTAGGCGTATTTCTATTTATCCATGTGTTCATCTATTTCAGCGGGCTTAGTGGAGAACTGCGCAATGTAAGCAATCATGTGTGGCACCGAGCCTCGCCGTAACGTAACCACGCTCTAATTTTTTGAAAAACCTGACGGTGATGTAGATAATTAAGTAACCAGATCCTTCTCCACCGTTCGAGCACAATACACGCCCGTTAATTTAAATTTGAAATAAGCCCTGCAGCATCAAGTACGCAAAGTTTTATGTTTTTGAGTTTTCTAACCAGAGATATCAGCAACAGCAACAACAGCAACAAACCAAAAACAACATACAAGTGTTTGCACACGCTTTAACGATAAAAGGCACATTTTACAAGGTACCGACTTTTATTGTTCGGCGAGAAAGGACGTATTTTATTTGCATCCTGTTTCAAGCTCTTTGCACCGGTTGATTTTACGAGTACAATATGTTTTCGAAACGGAGAAGAGAGACGTTTTTACCATAAATTGAAGCCCAACTAGTGGATACTCGTCTGATTGTTGGTGTGGTTGTCAGATAGCAACCTGTGGATGGAATTACATAATAGAACTTGCTAATTGTTTCAAGTTTCTGCCCCAACGGTTAGCTGATGATAGCTTTAATAGCACAGAATATCCGAGTACTCTTGATATGTCATGATAAATGTGGAAGGATGCACAATTCAAATGAATCATCGGGTCATTTCTTCCAGCTCCTGATGACTTTTGTGAATATCTTCAAACCACTTGATGTCAGAGTCAAAAAGAATTTTAAATGCAGGGTCCTTCCGGAGGAAGAAGGTTATGGAAATATTTGTGAAGCAAGAAAAACAAAATGAGTGAAGCTATAAAAGCATACAAAAGGCGTCTGGATCATATTGCTTCTAGTTCCATTGGATTCCAACCAACTGCAACGTTACGACTGTGCCCGGAATGTTGGGTCGTCCAATGCCATTGTAATTGGTTTTTGTCCTTGCATTTTAAGCGGAGTTATTAGCGAAATGTTTGTGAAAACTGTATTTGCGTATCTGTGGTTTATTGCAAACGCTACACGCTTAAATGTCATTGCATAGTATAGACCAAACAAAAAGCAGATGTGAATACACGTTAATCTTGTTCATAAAGATCGCAATCGCAGGGGAAAGCAGTAACAAGCAGAGCGTCCCATACCTATGATGTACATAACATAACAAGGATATCGACAAATAAAATATATATTAACGTAAAATAAATAGACGAATATATTTAGTCTAATGATAGAAGTATTGTTTAAATCATAACGTTCCGGTCAATCTCGATCATGTCGCTAAAACAGTCGCGAATACGAGGGTTGCCTTTTATATTTCGGGATAAGAGAACAAAAACAAATATTGATCATCGAAAATCACTTTATTGTTTATCTAAATATTCCCCATGAAGATCTATACACTTTTGCATGCGTTTGAACCAATTGTCGAAGCACTTTTGCCACTCTGATTGAAGTATCTCCAACACATGCATTCTGAATGCAGCAACCGCTTCTTCAGGTGTCGAAAAACGTTGACCTCTCAGTTTGTTTTTTACGTACGGGAATAAAAAGAAGTCATTCGGTGCCAAGTCAGGACTATACGGCGGATGACCCATCAAATCGATGTTTTGGGTGCTCAAAAATGCAGTTGTCGCAGCCGATGTGTGAGAGCTCGCATTGTCGTGGTGAAGAGTGATCCGTCTTCGGCGGTTGGTTTTCCTGATTTCTTGGAAGACAACTGGCAAACAAATGGTTGTGTACCACTCAGAATTGACTGTTCTGCGTTGTTCTAGTGGTACGGTTGCGACATGTCCAGTTTTTCCGAAAAAAACAGGCGACCATTTGCTTGGAAGTGCTTCGTGCGCGAACAACTTTTGTTGGATTTGGCTCATCTTGAAACACCCAGACAGTCGACTGCTGTTTACTTTCGGGCTCATACGCGTAAATCCACGATTCATCACCTGTCACGATGTCATAGACGTGTTTCGAAGCACCGCGACCGTATTTTTTGAGCATTTCTTTCGACCAATTGACACGAGCCTTTTTTTGGGCGATTGACAAATTGTGTGGGATCCAACGCGAACAAATTTTTTTGACAGTCAAATGTTTATGCAATATTGAATGTATGCTGGTCCCACTAACGCCTAAGGTTGTCTCAATCTCACGATAGGTCACATGACGATCTTCCAATATCAGTTCGCGCACAGCATCAATGGTTTTCGGAACAACAACTGATTTTGGACGACCTTCACGAAATTCATCTTGGAGTGAACTACGACCACGATTGAATTCACCATACCATCGATAAACACTGGTCCTTGATGGAGCTTCATCGCCAAAAATTGAATTAAGTTCATCCATGCACTGTTGCTGAGTTAATCCACGCCGAAAGTTGTAAAAAATAATCGCACGAAAATGTTGACGATTTAATTCCATTTTTGGGCCGAGATGAATCTTTTAAGGTACTGTAAACAATAGAAATAGCGCTCGTATGTCAAAACGTTCTGAGTGCGTATAACCTCAAAAATGTCCAACTTTACGACAGAGCTGTCAATTGCCAGATTGCAACACTAGGGTTGCCAAACCCCGAAACATAAGAGGCAACCCTCGTATGCAACCATTTCCAATTATCATACATTGTAAAGAGTAGGAAAGATGTTAAACGTAAATACGGCGTAAGCTTCGAAAGACTTTTGACACTAAATCTGATATTTGATAGGTTTAGTCTTTGGCATTATGAAAGATTTTGGCGCCATGGAATCGCCCCTGCAACATGGTCCTGGAGAACGTCAAGGAGATGTGGACAGAACTACCACGGACGGGAAAAGGTAAGAAAAAGTTAAAACCGGTAAACAAGGATCGATTTATCTCGAAAATTTTTCTACTATGCGATTCAGTCACCCTAGTGCTAAGAAATGCTTTGGGAACCGTCGTTAAAAAGTAGAGGGTCTCAAATATAATTGGTTTGATTATAGATGTTTTCTAAATTTTTTTTTACCCAAACCCGCACACGAAAGGGGATTTTAACACGTTCACGCCGGGGGCCGAGTTTCATATGTTTTGCTGTGAGGCGGCGCTCAAATTAATGCCGCGCTTCATCTGGCAGCGCACTATTTGGCCTGTTCAGACTTTCATACGCGTTGTATGTTTGCTCAGTAGTCCAGTGAGTGCTTATTGTGCAAGTTGTGTAATTCGTACTGTTTTTTCATCCTGACCACAGATTTCTGCCAGTAAGTATAACTAGAAAGGTGGTTAGGATGTTTTTTTTTAATTTTTGCCCTTATAAAAAATAGGTAACATGGATATGGAAATAAGGAAATAAGTGATTCTGATGAATCTATAAATAGAAGCAGGAGAAAGGCATCAAGATTACGGATACTTTCTACCTCTTCAGACGAGGATTTTATTAATGTAAACAGTGAAGTGAACGAATGTTCCACGGAAGAAGAAGATTTGGTGTCTAAATCAGAGAACGAGGATAACGATGAAGAATGGCAGGAAGTAAAAGAAAGAACTTCAGTAATAAATGAGTATTCGGAAGAACAGGAATTTATACATGAAAACACTGACTGTAATGACCCATCTTTTTTTTTTTTTCTGCTGACCTTACATTCTCCAGGTTGATGTTGCTCTGCACACTTTACGCATCGTACGCTTAGATGGCATGCGGCCGCCAAGTGTCCTGAGCCTTTACATCTTTTGCAATGAAGGACGTTTTGTTTATGTGGTTCCTCAATCGCAATTTTATGCGTGAACAGATATTTTATTAGTTTGAGCCGGGTGACATCAGTTGGAGGAATTTGTATGATACGTAAATGCAGAGTCTTGTTAGTCCGCATGTATGGCGTTTGGAAGTAGTCCAACCTGTTTATTTTTAGTTCCGGACAGACCCTGAATATTTCTGCTGCAAGTTCCTCATTGGTCCACGCTGGATCAATATGTCTTATAATGAAAGTCGCTGGTTTCAACTGCATGTTGAAAAGTGAGAAATTCAAGGTTATGCTGCGCAAGTTTTTCTACCGTCTTGTTGTGATCCTCTTCTGTTTGAGGTGAAATTGCGGTGGCCTAAGATACTTTCGAGCATCCTAATTAGCTCCTTGGTGGTTTTTTTTTTTTTTTTTTTTTTTAATTTTATTAGACATCTCTCGGGAGAGGCGAACCTATAGCGCGGAGTGGGAGCCCCGAGATGCCATCAAATAACTGTTGCAGTTCTTTTTGAACAGTTGCAGGTTGTAACGCTCCGGGAACACTCGCGTGGGAAGGGAGTTCCACAGCTTCCCCGCTCAGTAGCGGAACGAGTACTGATGCAGGGATGTTCGCGCCATCGGGAGATGAACCACAAACGTGTGCGATCCGTCGGATTGTCTTATGGAGCGCATATAGGCCGAATTGCGTGGAACAATACCAAGAATCTCCGAAGAACAGCACCCGTGATAATATCTGTAAAACATAGGCCGAATTGCGTGGAACAATACCAAGAATCTCCGAAGAACAGCACCCGTGATAATATCTGTAAAACAGACAGAGGTCGGCTACACGCCTTCGATGCGATAGCGACTGTAGTCACGATCGCTCTTCTCGGTATGCTCTCAAGTAGGTCGAAGGTATGCTTAGTAGCCGAGCTCCAAACATGAGAGCAATATTCGAGCGCGGGTGTAATTTGGGATTTATATAGGAGAAGAAGTTGGGCCGCAGTAAAATATTTCTTGGCTCTAAAAAGATAGCTCAGTGTTCCTGAGGCTGACTTGGCGATACTCGACACGTGTTTATGCCATGATACATTCCCACAGACCGTGACGCCGAGCAATTTCAAACTTTCCCCAGCCTCGAGGGCCCGGCCATTCATCATCAGCTGTGGAACCGATGATCCAGTTTTCTTTGTGAATATTGTATATTGTGTCTTCGCTGCATTTAAGTCGACGTGATTAGCCCTTCCCCACTGCGGGACTTTATCCAGATCCCGATTCAATGTGTCTACATCTCAGCTGATGCGACGCAGATGCACCAATCGGCCGAATACTCGAAAAGGAGGAAACAAGCGTACTATCATCCGCAAAACTGAACACTTTGTTATCCGTTGTCTCCAACAAATCATTTATGTGAAGCAAGAACAAGTTTGGGGCCAAAATAGAACCTTGGGGCACCCCCGAATTAACAGGATACAGATCCGAACACTCGCCGTCCACAACAACCCGGATCGATCGATTCTCGAGGAAGCTCCTCGTCCAGTCGCAAAGCTGTTGGGAAAGTCCATATGAACGAAGTTTGCTCAGCAATGCTCCGTGCCAGACGCGGTCAAAAGCCGGAGATATCCAATGCGACCGCCCTTGACTCGCCATGCCGCTCAATCGCAGATGTCCATATATCGGTTATAAGTGTCAAAAGGTCTCCTGTGGACCGCCTGCCACGGAATCCGTATTGACGATCATTCAGAAGTCCGTTGCACTCCAAATACTTAACCAACTCTGTATTGATGACTTTTTCCATTACCTTAGATAAAATAGACAGTAATGCTATCAGGCGGCAATTTGGTGGGAGACACTTTTTTTCCCGTCTTTGGGATTGGCTGGACTCGAGCGATTTTCCAGCATCAGGAAAGGTCCTCCGTGCATAGTTCTGGAGCACAGTTCTTAAGGACTATTGCTGGTATTCCGTCCGGGCCGGTTGCCTTCCTACAGTCCAGTTCACGTAGAATACGTTGAATAGTGCGCGGGCGAAATCTCATATCCCGCATGGAAGACTGTACCGGCGAGATCACAGGTGGCTCCAAAAGACCGGGATCGAGGTTTGAATTCGCGGAAAATAAATTCGCGAACACATTAGCTTTATCCTTTGAATTCGGGACTAACGTCCCGCTGTGTGCCACCAACGGCGGGAAAGAGGAGGATGCGAAGAAGGAGCGCGAAACAGTTGGGCACCGAAGGAGCTTATTGATCACCCTGTCGTTGTGAGCCTTCTTCGCGGTATCAATCGCCTGGTTGCACGCGTTTCTGATTCTAACCAAATTCGTTCGGTTAACATCGGTGGGATTGGAGCGCCATTGCTTAAAAGCTCTATTTTTTGGCGCTGTAATCTGCTCGCATTTTTTATCAAACCAAGGTTTATCAGACGAACTTCGTTTGATGGAATGTGGAATATACATCTCCATCCTCAGAAGAATAATCTCTGATACCGACTCCGCGCAAGCGTTAACATCGGAGTTTCCGAAGCACACCTCGGACCATGGAAAAGATGCGAAGAAATCTCGCAAATCGTCCCAGTTAGCAGCCCCATACTTCCATACATGGCGAAGCTGCCTAGGCCGGTTATTCGCTTGATATGCAAGTGCTTGCGCGACAGATACCAAGCAGTGATCTGAGTTTCCCAGTGGCGCGGAAACCTCTACGGTATAAATACTCGGTTCGGATGTCAAAAACAGATCCAGGGTGTTCGCATAATCGCCTCGGGCATCCGGCACTCGCCTTGGCTCCCCCACGAGTTGAGTCAAGTTGTGGCTTACAGCAAACATCTCTGCCAGCCTCCCAGCCTCGTCGGTTCTGTTAGAATGTAACAACCAGCCAGAATTGTGCACATTAAAATCGCCATGGACAACAATTTCAAAAGCTGGGTGGTTGATCTGTATCCAGTCGATGGTATATGAAAGATGTTCGAAAAATGTCGCCGGTCGATTGTCATTCGGGGAGCGGTAAAGACAACAAAGAAATTTAACGGAATTCCTCAGCACGACCCTCAACCATATGATGTCCATATTATTGGGCTCCAACGCCTCCATCCTCTGGCAAGCCAGATCGGACCGTGCGAAGACGCAGACTCCGGCCTTAAAACGGAATCTCGAATGTAAGTCGTATCCTGAGCAACGAAGATATGTCGGATCAGTTGACGAATCGACCTGGGTCTCAGTTAGGGCAAGGATATCAGGTTTCGTTGTTTGCAAATATTGGTGGACGGCGTTTACATTCGTATTGGTGAAACCGATGCCCCTGATGTTACAAAATGCCGTCACCAGTCGAGAGTGGGTCGAACCTCGAGAGCGAGCCCGGTTATGCGATGACGAACCTCTCAAAGTTCCATTATTTATCATGATATCTGCATGATTTTCTCCCTGATATAGTTCCCCCCGGAGATCCGAATGGGAGACTAGTTTACCTCCGGAATTCTTTATATCAGAAGGTATTATCATGACTTATCTCCGTGTCAGTCCGGGCCATCACCCACACTTCCGAAACACCGTCGAAGATTTCTCTCGGCGATATCGCGGAATGTACAGCGTGACGGGGTTTGGTATCTCACCTTGGGACCGACTACCACCTAACCAACCTTTTTCGGACCGGTCCATCAGCCAAGCTCCGAAAGATGGCCAGGGATTTCCCCCAACCATTTCACGGAGCCTAAAGCTTGATGGGGTGGTATTTCACCGGACGCACAGGGCGTTGGGACCCTGGCTACCACTCGGCCTTTAGTCGGCTCTTACGACAAGCCGGTCTAGCTGTGAGTATATTCTAACGCCCTACTTTCAGGGCTTTATACAAACTATTCTTCACGGATTACATACAAGATTTGATAGTTGAAGAAACAAATAAATATGCTACACAATGTATAAATAATTCTCCATCTAACAGTAGAATGCACCAACAGGCCTGGCAGTCTGTTACAAGAGATGAAGTGAATACTATTATTGGCATATGGCTTATTATGGGTGTAGTGCACTTACCAAAAATTAGATTGTATTGGTCTAACAACGACATGTATGCGAACACACGCATACAAAAATGCAATGAGACGTGGTCGTTTTTTATCTATTCTTAAGTTTTTACATTTTTCGGACAATACCACTGCCAGAACTGAAGATCGGTTGTACAAAATTCGAAACATTATTGAAGCAATTATGGATACCTTCAAGAGTTCTATTGAACCTGGCAAAAATACCGTTATCGATGAAAGTATGGTTCTTTGGGGGTTTAAGGCGCCTGAAGAACCACCCATCGTCCTAACCCAACTCCCCTTTCCCTACCTGCAATCGTATTACCTATCATAAGCAGCTTACCTACAGATGAGCAGTCAAGCTCCCCTGCAACAATGCTTACCTGAAAACATGAGCCCGCAGCAAAATCACCTATTTTTTCCCTTTTTTTTTTAGTTTTCCTTCTTTGTTGTTTTCACCAAAACTCAAGAAATCAATACTCAAAGTCACTCATCAGTTCTCACCCACTTTTATTTTTCCTTTTTCTTCATTTAATTACAATATCTCTTCTAATTCCTTTAGAGAGTTTTCTTCTGTCTTTGCTTCTTAGTTCTACCATAGAAACTTAACAAAAATTGTTCTTCACATTGAATACTTTCTTAACACAATTTGTTAACGTCTCATTTTATATTTTACAATATCCTCTAAGCGGAGGTTCGTTAAACACTTTAATTGGTTTTCCGTTTAATATTATCCACTAACTGCTATTTTTACTCTATTTCTTATTTCTCTCCAAGCGGAGGTTCGTATAACACTTTATCTGTCCTTATACTTAATTTCCTTTGCAAACTATTACTTTCACTTTACTTTACAATTTATCTTTACTAGTTTAAATGATCTCGGAATTGCACAGACATTCTCCACTTCGCGACACACCTTTGTTTCTTTTACTCTCTGCACATCCACCTCGTAACAGATTCACTACCAGACTCCTTGACCAACAACAGACTGCCTCCAAACTTGCTTTCACCTCTTCTCGACACCTCGGGGTCAACACTGTTGCGGTGCCCTTGAACGCCACTACTCATCTTCCCATTAACCATGTAAAAACTTCCACCTACAGCGGCCGAAAACCGATAAAACAAGTACTGATTGTTTGCCTAGCAATTAAGCATGTACTTACCTTTTAGTCACCCACCTAAAGTGTCTCCTAAACCATATTTTCGCTAATTCAATAGCACGAACCACAAGAGACATTTTCCTCACGGCATCATGTGCTAGAAAGTAATTCGTCGGGTGTATGTTGCATAATCGGATTTCCTAGTATGAAAGTATAACATGCGGCATACACCAAGCGACCGACCTGAACGGAACCAATTCAGTACACATGTCTCGGATCTAGTTCCATCAGCAATTGTGGGTATCGTCCGCAAGTAAGAGCAATTTGGTTGCACACTCAAGCAACCAACATTGCCAGAACAAATCAATATCCCCTTACGAGTCAGCCGCACACATGCAGGAGATGTTTCATCTTTTCCTTTCCATACATGGCCACATCGATCGGTCATCCGACCGACAAATACATGATGGCATACTGCTGACCGCCCAAGGAAGTCGAGTCTCCCAAATGGAAATTTACCATCGAGAATTCGACTACGTGCAGATGCCGCCAAGATGTGCACGATCAGCATAAATGCTCTACGCAGTTGCTGATCGTGTAAACACCTTAATCTCTATGTCGAGATATTGGCACCAGCTGCAACCAAGCCAGCTATTGTTCCCCTTGTGGAATTATTATATCCACGGTCCGCTTTCTCATGCACAGCATGAGAGTGCGAGGTAACCGCATCTGTGTGTGTGCACATCCTTTCCGTGATCATCAAAAAAAAAAAATTGTGGCGAGAAGGCCGAATTTAGCGAGACAGGACATATGTGTCCTTCATCTTGTCTCTGACTTCTGGTCATCTTGCGATAACCAGAATCACCCACATCCGTGAAGATGTTGGGCTCGGTCTCAAGATATCTGAAAAGAAAGGGGAAGGACGTATCTAAGGATAGTGTGGACAGGGTTAGTTCAATTGTTCTCTAACTACTTGGATGGGGGGATGGTCGGAAAGAAATCGTACAAGACCGGTAGGTCTTGAGTGCGGTAAACGCAGATCACGTCTTCGGCGTCTCATAATCTGCGGTTTTTTGTAATGTGCGTGTGTGTTTGTAGTGTGTCAGCAATAAACCCTATGGGATGGGTCCAGGACTCCTCTATTATAAAGGAGAATGTTTGTAGGGAAGGGTGCTTTCTTCAGTTTTGTACTGAAGAAGAAATTGTGGTGGTCTGATCCGAAGAGATCGAAAGAGAGAAGGATCAAGAACCCAAGACTCCCGTACAAGTGGGTTCTCGTTGTTCTGAATGCTGTCGAGGTACTTGTATGCTAATTGTAGCAAGTACACGTCGATAGGGATAATCGAGGCACCTTCGTACAGGTGAGAGTTGGGGTAATGACGACCGTCAGGCCTTCTAGAATGATTGGTGCATCTTCTGAGGAGTTTCCTTTCGAAAACCCGAAGTCTTTCCATTTGAGCCGAAGATATGCAGGACCATATGAGAAAGGCGTACGATATTCCAGATCGGATATGCTGCTTATAGCAGAGAAGCTTAACTTTGGTGTCAACTTTGTTCCTCTACTTCAAGATGTTGTGCAGTTGCTTACACCGAGCGAGGTCCCTTTGAAGAACGTGGGTCACATGTTTGATGAAATTCATTTTTGGGGTATAGATGACCCCAAGATATGTGCGGTACGAGATCATTGTGGAGGCGCACGACATTGGGTTCTACCTCGTCTCCACCAGTTCTAAAAGGTTCCGCCAAACCGAATTGTTATTGCGCTAAGAGTGCACACCAAGTAGACCGTTCGCACCGTCACGGTGATCATCTTCTAAGATCACCCCTTATATGGTCATCGGGGCGATGGATGAAAATGTTGGTGTTCTGTCGCTTCGGTTGATATAGTCAATCGCGATACGGATTCCGTGGAGGCAAGTCGGGCCTCCACGTTAAATAAAAAAAAGGAGTCAGAAAACAGCTACCAGTGGAGTGAGTGCGCCGGTCTTCGGTATTGTCAGACAGTATTTTAATTCCTAGAAGGATTATAAAAGTTAATTCTGTTTGTTAATAAAATAAGAGTGTATAGGCTATAGTTAGTAACTAATTTGAACTCTCCGTACTTCTTAAAATATATGAAAAGTTTAATTCCGTTTGTTAATAAAATATAAGCGTATACACTATAATTAGTAATTAATGTGAATCCTCAGTACTTCCTAAAAGTATATGAAAAGTTTAATTCCGTTTATTAATAAAATAAAAATACATTAAAAGTTTAATTCCTAAAAACAGTAGAGTAACTTCGGGTATTGTGATATGGTTGGGAAATGTGATATACCATCATATTTTCCGAAATAATCAATTCTCGACAAGAATTTTCTTGTCAACATGACGGCAATGGAAAAGAACACCTGCTGCAGTTTTAGGCGCGCTCGCGCTCATTGCGTTGTATGTCAGTGCATTGAAATTGTTTAAGGTGTACAGTCGACAGTTTTTTTTGTGTGAGCTTTATGTTATATTTCAGCAAAAATTGGAGCAAAATTAAAAACTGAAGTAATACATTTTGTTTGTGTGTGAATAGAGCTGACAGTATATTGGGTGAATTTTTAATTCAGTGAAGTGCATTTTTAAAAAAATCTCTTGATTGTTTTAAAAGCCATATCACATTATCCGCCAATTTTAATAAGGGGGATTACATACTCTCAACCTACTTGAGAGCGTACAAAGACGAGCGATCCGCCCGATCGGGGACTCGGCGCTGACGTCGGGACTACAGTCGCTATCACATCGAAGGCGCGTGGCCGACCTCTGTCTGTTCTACAGATATTATCACGGGTGCTGTTCTTCGGAGATTCTTGGCATTGTTCCACGCAATTCGGTCTATATGCGCTCCACAAGACAATCCGACGGATCGCACCCGTTTGTGGTTCATCTCCCGACAGCGCGAACATCCCTGTATCAGAACTCGTTCCGTTACAGAGCGGGGAAGCTGTGGAACTCCCTTCCGACGCGAGTGTTCCCGGAGCGTTACAACCTGCAACTGTTCAAAAAGAACTGCAACAGTTATTTGATGGCATCTCGGGGCGCCCACTCGACGCTATAGGCTCGCCTCTCCCGAGAGAAGTCTAATAAAAAAAAAAAAAAAAAAAAAAACAGAGATTTTTTTATTTTGTTGTAAATAGCTGCAGATTGGCTTACGCTGCAGGGTTCGAAAACGAAATATAATTCGCAATGTATCAAAGAGCTATAATGAATAGTGCGGCAAAAGCTATGTAATGAAAATTACGAATAATTGTTAGAAAACAAATACCTATATCACAATACCCGAAGTTACTCTATTTCCTAAATATTTTATCAAGAAGTGTTCCTTAGTTCCGGTTAGGTTTTATTTATTAAATCATAACAATAAAGAATATCCTGTGACTGTAAGCCGGTGTTTAATTTCTTGTTTTGGTTACCAGCGAGTGGCGAAGATTCTCTATTGCGCTTGTTACGAATGAATTTCTCTTCGCTGCTGGTCACGAAGACTTACCACAACACCTCCCGATTACGATAATGCAATTTCATTTCGCAATGACCTAATTTCCGGTTTTCGATTTCAATTCGCAATTGCTTTGTACTGTGGTGTCAGCCAATATTTCTTCATCGATTTGCACCACAGTTCAACATCCGCAATTGCGAATTAACCCAATTAATTCTTTTGCAATTATTTTTTGCGTTTTGTCATTCGTGCCGAAATATGCAATTAATTGCTTTTCCGTGATTTGTTAATCGTTCCAGAATATGCAATTAATTGTTTTTATGCGATTTGTCAATTGCTCTGAAATGTGCAATTAATTGCATTACCGTTCTGGGGGTTATCCTAGTTTAGAATCGGGTGGCGTTTTATGGTTGAGTGTATCAATGACCTCATGTAAGCCATCTTTGTCTATGATGTCACTGACACACTTAACACGCGCGTTGTGTAAAAAGAGGATTTCAAGAGAGGAGCGCCGTGATTGCATGTTTGCGGTTCAGCTTAGTTGTACGGCAAGTTTCTTCAGAAGCCCTTCATTCTGTAATGGGACAAATAAAGTGCATATGTCTCTCCATGTCGTTGCGTTTAAAGGAAGTATTAAATAGAATGTTAGTGCAGTCCGTGATCGAAACCACGCCGGCATACTTCAAAAAATGTTCGCAACAGCGTCTTTTCTAATAGCGCCTTTTACATCCTTTGGCGTAGTCATAGCAACGAAACACCTGCCACATTCCAACTCAATAACTCACAATAAAATTGTGTAGTAGACCTTGACTTGAATTATTAAATCCCTACAGTCGACTAAAGGCAATCGAAGTAATTGCACGAAAAATCGAAAATGGGAATATTTATTTTAGAATTAATCGTAATTACGTTTTTTATTTTGCTGGCAATTTATGAGAATATATACTGCAAGCCTTGTCAAAGAAAAGACGATTCTAGATCCGTCGCTCAGGATGCAAATGGGCTTCAATTGTTCCTGGGTAATCGAATACGCATTTGGGTTATGTGCGCCATGGGAGTACTCGCATCAATTTACGTTGGGCTCAACTTAGTGCAACTCAGAATTGTAGTCAACGAAGCAAAGCGCAATGACCGCCTTATTGCAGAACAACAAGAAGAGGAACGACTACAGGTTGTCTATCGTGCAGATGTGAATGGTGAAGCTGAAGATAATTCTTCCGATGGGGACGAGTCCGATTCCGATGTCGATATTGAGACACTAAGTGATGGTAGTATCGCGGTTTACTATTAAAAGTTATTAATGACTATATATGTTACATAACTATATTTGTTACATAACTATATTTGTTACATAACTATATTTGTTACATAACTATATCTTTTAGTTTCAATAAATTATGCATTTTCATTTCAAGCCGATGGTGTGTTTGCTTTTATTGATCATGGAGCGTCTGGTTACTAATTATCGCAGTGAGATAATATCAATTTGACTAGAAATCTGCAAGGATTTGAGGTTAGATGCTAAATGCGGGTGCAACCGCACGGTGGCTAAGTCATCAAGGGGAGCCTGCCATAACTCGTTGAACAACGATGTAGAAACAAATGCAGTCCTCGTGTCTGGATTAAGTGAGGTGGAAAACAACCACATCATTTCCTCAGTTTGCTATTTAATTTAATCTAGGTTCTAAAGAACAGCTAAATAGAAAATTAAGTTCTATACGAAGAAGGATGTTCTCCTTGCATGGCAGATAATTACTTGCTATGAAAGTGGATTTATTGTGTATTCCTGAATACATCTCACTCCGAGATGACAAGGATCTTTTGGGGTAAGTCATAGAAAAGGCGAGCGTTTTACTTTGTCCAGTGCAACATCTGTGGCTTGGGGAGCAGTTTATCTCCTGTATATCTCCAATCAGAGACCAGAAATTCTTTCACTAGGTGAAACAATTTTTCAGACTTCAATCTGCTTGAATAGATACGAGTTCCTGCGTTTTGCTTAGAAATAAAAAATTATTTTATATATCGGCTTCTCCAACAACATGAATATTATTTCAACATACAATTTCCATGACTAAACTTTTACGATGATAACTATGACATTCATTACTGTTTCATTCATAGAGGCACGGATCTGGGCCGCGGACAATGCATCATTCTATCCGATTCTAACAATAAAAGACTATTGTTGTACGATAATACCTTGTTCTCAGGGAGGGCGTCTCCTTATCCTTAAAAGGACAAGGGTCTGTGGGGGGCGAAGTCGTGGCACCGACATGGGCGCAGAGTTCTACTCCGTCCCCACAACTTCCACTAAATGTTCCACCGATTGTTGCGCCGAATACTGTCCACCGAGGAAAGTAAATAAAACCCACTGTTGGTAATCACCGTTTTTAAGTTAATTTTATCTTTATGCGAAAATGTTTAAAAATATTTAACACTGAATTTATTCATAACATAAGTCATGCCATTGAGTTACATAAAACAGATTCTGGTTTCACCGACGCTGCAACTGACGCACAAAGTATTAGGATGCAACTAACGCACTAGAAAAACTACTTTTAATTAAATGCGTGCGCTTACTCTGTGGAAATAGTGTCTTTGCCATGTGTGTGCCAACATGGGCACTGGTTCGCAAAGATCTCCACTTAAACTCTGACTCCAAATTAGGGCACACCGGAAGTAAAAAAACTGTTCAACTTAAAAGCGTTCTCTTTATTGTTGGTGAAATATTAATTAAAGGATGAAACTAAACGTTAACACTTATTGTTTACGGATATTATTTAAAAGATTAACATAAACGATGACACTTATAGTTTATGAATATTATTTATATAATTAGACAACAGTTATTGTTTATGGATATTATTTAAAAGATTAACATAAACGATGACGCTTATAGTTTATGAATATTATTTAAATGATTAGATTTAACACTTATTGTTTATGGATATTATTTACAAGATCAACATAAACAATAACACTTATAGTTTATGGATGTTAATTAAAAGAAATATCAAACGGCTCGTTATCAATATTGAACTCTTGGATAGAAAACTCAAACCGGGAGGTCCAACTTGCCTCCACGGAATCCATAACGCGATTATTACTGCCACCGAAGCGACAGAATTGCTAAAAATTCATTCATCGCCTCGATGACCATATATGGTAAGATTCCCTTTTGCATTTTGTCCTACAAAAAAGTGTTGAAACACCTGCGCGATGATTACCTCTGCTGCTCATCGCGTGTGTCCACAAGTATGCGGACATAGAATCGATCGAATCGACTAGGTTGCAGCTGGTGCAAGCATCCCATCAAAGGGGTTGAAATGTTTACACGATCAACGACTGCGTAAAGCATTATTGCTGACCGTGTACATGTTTTTGGCATCTCCACGTAGTCGAATTCTCAATGGTAAATTTCCATTTTGTGAACTCGACTTGCTTGGGCGGTCGGCCGGATGCCCTCATGTATTGGTCAGTCGGGTGACCGATCGATGTGGGCATGATATGCAAACGAAAGATAAACATTTCCTCCATGTGTGCGTCTGGCGCGCAAGGGAATATCGCATGGATATTGTACGGGCAATGTTGGTTGCTAGAAGGTGCAACCAAATTGCGCTTACGTGTGGAGGATGCGTGTCAGATGATAAAAATCGAACCGAGACATGTACAATGTATTTGGTTCGGTTCATGTTGGTTGCGTGATGGTGCGACCAAACTGTTTTCAGGCAAATTAACATTTGTTGCTGATGAAATTTTATGTCAGCTAGAATTAATGCTTCAAGGTATTTCTGATATTATAGGTACGACTATAGAAGGTAAGTACACGCTTTTTGTGTATTTTAGAAAACTATTTCTTTATCATTGCTGTAAGGTAAGTAGTGGCGTTCAATGGAATTGCCACAATACTTGTTTTTTATTCATTTTGTATGCCCTAGATGGGGGTTTTGACCTAGGTAATGGGAAGATGATTGGTGGAGTTCAAGGGAACCGCCACAACTCCACTCGACTTGGGATAACTACGTCCCCGTGGACGAAACGGGGAGCGGGAGACGCACCGCGACCTGCTCGGTCGGGTGATGTTAAACGACTCCATCGAGGGTTGGAATCTGGATCTTAATTCACCCTCGATTCGGTGGTGTTGAATATTCCCTCGGCTAAGGATATGTTTACCTACCACAAGAGAAACGTAAAGTCTCTCTTTGTGGAATGGAAAACCAGATCTGGTAATAAAGATCATGGTGTATGCATGTATGGGTGATCGTACAGATCACAGTGTTTATCGATGGATTTGAGCAAAGGATAAACGAAACCTGAAACGAGGGAAAAAGAACAAAGGGAGAAGCGAAATAAGGCATCGGCCTGTAATGAGGGTCGGCTAAATAAATAAGCGACTACTCATTAAATGGGAAATGCCTGCGGTAGAACAGAATTCTTTTGTTTCCACATGATGTGTGCTAAAGAATTTGGTTTTAGCGGCTATTGCGCTAATTGTATGCAGCTGTTTCAATAAGCTGCTAGGAGTTGCTTTGTCGTTGGTCAAAAGAGTCGCCAGCCAATGTGCATGTGGGGCACATTGTTGTACACATAGTGAGGCTGGGAATAGCCGGCTCAATGATCATTATCCCTGACTATGATGGTGTGGGGAGGAAGTATTGTGCCAATACACGGGCACTCCGTTCACTTCCTTCTCCATCCTGAATTGTTCACGCGCGAAGGTTCACGTGACCATGGCGGTCAGTATATGGAAAACGACTCAACGATATTCGATCGTTTGGGGTGAGTTTTTGGTGGTGTGGTGAAAAAGAAATGAAATTTCCTTTGACCAGTGACCATTGGAAGGCGATCTCTGGGACCCGGTGGTGTATGTGTGTGTTTGTACACATCACCGTGTTTATCGAAGCGTTTAACCCAGGATAAACTAAACCTGAAACGAGAAAAAAAAGAAAAAAAGGGAGAAGCGACATAAGGCATCGAAGAGATGTGCCAAAAAAGCAAATATGGGACGAGGGCATCATAAAAGTCTTAGATGAGTGGTGCCCTTGTGTAAATATACGAATAGCCATTCGAAAGAGATGCTAATGTATTACAATACTTTATACAATGAGAATTGTATATCGTATCTTAGGTCGGTGGCCAAAACGAATCCCTTGCCTACATTTGTATATGCCGGGTAATTAGTTGCGGCAGGGAAAGAAATTGAAGATTGTTTGTTAGTAGGAAAACAAACAATGAGTTGAATCCTATGCATGTTTACATGCGTAGAAATATGGTTTATGGCTTCTGTAAAAACAAGCTGTCCGACATAGGATTTTAAAACAGACAAAGGGTGCCGACTGGCTTGGGATTCATGATGCCATATGCACTTTAAAGAATTATTCCCAGGAACCTTATCTATCGCGTTGTATGCATTAATGTCCTTGCAAAAGGAAATGTTTCAGGTATGCTGGGTGGAGATTGCGGTGCGGGTGTGGGAAATTGAAATTTGCCTGGGAACCAAAGGTACCGAATAGGTTTTGGGATCCCTGAAAAGGTAGAAAAGAAATCTTACAGGAAATTAAATGCGAAGAGATGCATGAAGTTTTCTTTCACAGGGACTTTTTAGATTATACCTTAGATAATCCTAGATGCGTAAAGCATTTAAGGTGCCATTGCATTAGCGAAATTATATGGTTGGATAGAGTTATGGGTGTTTTTTAGGAAAGCGAACCGTGGGGTTTGGCGGAACCGCCACAATGGTTACATGGTACTGTAACCGATATGTTTTCTATCAGGGATATGAGGTTTGCTCTTTAAGGAATTCTTCTAGGAAAGCAAATATGATGCATTGAATTATGAATGCCTGAGAATCCTTTTAGGATATTTTCCGCCGATCCGTTAATGCATGGAGAATGCCCTTGTCAAAGGAAATGCTTTGATGCGGGGAGATTGAGGTGCAAATATGGGTTGCGAATATGGAGGGTTCTTCAGGTGAGCTTTAAGAACCCCCACAGTCTCTTTAACAGACCGCTCCTGGGAAGGCTCGTTGGGGTCCCGCCGTGTGTCCTCAGACCCAATTTTTTATGTTTTTAATATCACCTTCGCACAAGATTCCGAAGGGAGAAAAGCGTGTTCTAAATCTTTTGATTACCGAGACCCGGAAATTAAGGGATTCACATATATGCAGTTAAGAGAAATGATACGTTATCACGCGGGCGATATGACTTTACTGGACTTTACAACGAACGAAGCTACTCACAACCCTACTCCACTGAGGATAAACTTTGACTCCTCGATGCAATCCACATCCGTCAGATGCAACGGTGGTGGATCACACCGGTGTAGGAGGAGCAAACCGGATCTCCTTGGCGACGGCCAATGGGCGATCGAAACGGCATTAAAAGGGAGGAGTTCCGATATGCCCGTATAGGACAAGTACGAAGCCCCTTTGCCTGCAATACCGACAACGATCGGTCCTGCACCTGTTCAAACAAAGTAACGAACATAAGGGGCTGCAGGCATTGTTGTCATAAATCATCGTGGTAGACGCCTGAGTATGAAATAGGTCTCTGTGTCCTAAGTAAACAGAAACGCTATTTCAAGGGTCATACGATGAGATACACATCGTTCGTGGTTTTGCCGATGTTACATTGGATCATCATCGTGTTTACTTAGGCGTTCACGGTCATGCCGTTGTAGGCGATACATTCTTCGGTGATGATAGGTCAACCGAAGATTTGAGGTTTGTTTGCATAACTGTGCTGGTATATGGGTACAATGGCGAGGAATTTGCCTTGCCGATGTGCAAGCATACGTCTCGCTCAGGGTGGCCATAGATCAGTGTGGTAAATAGATTAAACACAGTGTGTATTTGTTTAGTTTACAGTATAAACGGCAATCATATTCATGCCCAAATCCCATGATCCGTTGATGGCCGATAATAGGGAATTGGTCGCAACTGTTGGGAACCTAAGGGTATAGGAGCAATATTTAATTATGAACCGTAGGAAGAATCTCGGCTGCAGCTGTGTCAACAATACGCTGGCCAGCGTGTGTTTATCGATTATGATTGCTGACGAGCTGAGCCGATAGGGGGTATGGAATGGTTCATGTATTATGAATCAGAAAAATTCAATGATATGCATGCCAGGTGTGCTTGCAGGTGGAAGATGCTTACATTCTCCGTCGTCATATCTGTTTTTGCTGGTTGTTTTTAGGGAGTGAATCTCAGACCGGAGGAGAGAGCAGAGACCAATCGTTCGCGAAATTTATGTCGAAATTTCCAGGGCAACCGCAGCGGCCTCCGCTGGCTTGCGTGGGGGCAGGTGATGTTCAGGTACGACGAAACTAAAAAGGAGTGTTTTTGTATATGTGCCACAGCTCTACTACCAGTCATCAGTCATCAGCCAAAAGTCAACAAATTAGTAAAAGTCTCCTCCAATGGTATATATTTTAACTGAACTCTTTTTATTTCCTTAATAAAGTTGTTCTGCTTGGATACTTCCTCCAGGGATACTGAATCTCAAGATACTGGCCCCCGAGATCAACAAAAAAAATGGGGTGGCGAGAGCCCGACTTTAGGGAGACAAGGACAAATGTGTCTTTTCATCTTGTCTCTGGCTTCTGGTCATCTTGCGATAACCAGAATCACCCACATCCGTGAAGATGTTGGGCTCGGTCTCAGGATATCTGAAAAGAAGGACGTATCTAAGGATAGTGTGGACAGGGTTAGTTCAATTGTTCTCTAACTACTTGGATGGGGGGATGGTCGGAAAGAAATCGTACAAGACCGGTAGGTCTTGAGTGCGGTAAACGCAGATCACGTCTTTGGCGTCTGATAATCTGCGGTTTCTTGTTCTGTGCGTGCGTGTTTGTAGTGTGTCAGCAATAGACCCTATGGGATGGGTCCAGGACTCCTCTATTATAAAGGAGAATGTTGTTGGGAAGGGTGCTTTCTTCAGTTTTGTATTGAAGAAGAAATTGTGGTGGTCTGATCCGAAGAGATCGAAAGAGAGAAGGATCAAGAACCCAAGACTCCCGTACAAGTGGGTTCTCGCTGTTCTGAATGCTGTCGAGGTACTTGTATGCTAATTGTAGTAAGTACTCGTCGATAGGGATAATCGAGGCACCTTCGTATAGGTGAGAGTTCGGGTAATGGCGACTGTCAGGCCTTCTAGAGTGGTTGGTGCATCTTCTGAGGGGTTTTCTTTCGAGAACTCGAAGTCTCCATTTGGGCCGAAGATATGCAGGCCCATATGGGAAAGGCGTATGATATTCCAGATCGGATTAGCTGCTTATAGCAGAGAAGCTTAACTTTGGTGTCAACTTTGTTGCTCCACTTCAAGATGTTGTGTAGTTGCTTAGACCGGCCGAGGCCCGTTTGAAGAATGTGGGTCACATGTTTGATGAAATTCATTTTTGGGGTATAGATGACCCCAAGATATTTCATCCTGTCCTGTGGTCTAATCGTAGTACCTCCTATTTGTATTCGGATATTCTGTGAATATCGAGAAGTAGGTTGGGAGTGTTTACTACTCAGAATTATAGCTACTGCTTTCGATGGGTTAAATCGAATTTTCCATCGACTGTAATACTGATACAGTTGCTCCAGATGACGGTTGAGTCGGTTTATTGCGAGTTTTGGGCTTTTAGATGACGTGTACACTAGGACATCATCCGCATAGCAAATCTCGTTTACCCTACCATCCACAGGGCGAGGAATATCTGAGGTGTAGATATTAAAGAATATGGGGCCTAGAATGGAGCCCTGTGGTACGCCTGCAGCGGCGTTGAAAGTTCGGGAAAGCTTTCCATTCGCTCGAACTTGGAAGGTTCTGTTTAAAACGAACTGGTAGATGATAATACACAGCGTTCTACTGAGGCCAGTATTCAGTAATTTAAAAACGAGACCTTCGATGCAGGTTGTGTCAAAAGCCTTTTCAATGTCCAAGCTCACCGCAATGGTGGGTTCCTTATTAAAGAGACGTACGCAAACGTGGTTTTGAAATATGTTGAGAGGCGACCGAGATCACGATGCAGGGCCCTTTATAAACGAAATTTAATCGAGATTTTACATCGCGGATGCATCGAGATGTAAGCAAAATCTTGAAAAAGTACTTCGGCTGGAGTAGGGTATTAGGGGCTTGTGTTAAGAATTCAGTTAAGCGAATTCTTGGAAATCTGGGATGTGAGTATGGTGATTGAGCACCTAGTTCAACTTACCATGTGTTTGTTTTAGTTTGGGGATTATGGGAAATTGGGTGTATGAATGATAAACGAACATTTGATTCGTTTATTAGGAATTTTGTTTTATGAGGAGAATGGATTTGTGAATTTGAATGTATGTGTGGGGGAAGGATAGTATACTGGTTAGTATACCCGCCTGTTACGCGGCAGACCGGGGTTCGTTTCCCCGTCGGGGAGCCTCTGGCGCAAAACTAATCACCTTGCCCGAAAAAAACAAATCATTATGGAAAATTGAACAAGCCTCAGGACTTGCTAAATAAGGCCAAGACCGGTTCCCGGTTGTAGTGCCGATGATGATGATGTGGGGGAAGGAGATAGTAGGGCTTTTCAGAGCACTACACTATTACCCGCGCACTGAAATGGGTCCTGTGGGCAATTCTCTGTTATAGCTCTGATCTTGCCACTCAACACCCAACGAATGTCACCTTTAACTTTCTATCAAATTTAAAAAAGTAGCTCCAGTGGCAGGCATTGCAATATTCTTAACCTTTCGTCTTAATAAATCCACAATGAAAGTCTGTCGGTCCGTTGAGCCAGTGAGACTGCTGACTTGTGTCCACTAAATTTCAGTTAACGATATAGCTCTATATTGAATTGAATAGCTTGAAAAACACCTAGGACAGTGTAAACTGGGACTATTGTAGGAGTACAAATTATATCTCAATGCCGGCACAATAATTAACGCAACACAGGTGGCTACTGCAAGCAGTAATAAAAAAAATTAAGTTATCATTAGCTTAAACAGTCGGCTGCTACATACCTTTAATATAATCAATGTTAATATTATATTCGCCCAATTTAAGTAACCACCTTTGAAGTCTGGGATTAATGTCTTTCCCTTTGTGTTTGGTTTGGAGCCATTTAAGGGCTTGGTGATCTATCATTAGATCAAAAGGCCTGCCGTAAATGTATGGTTTGAAATAGTTGACCGCCCAGACAATTGCTAGGAGCTCTTTTTCCACGGCAGAGTAATTTTTCTCGTGATCGGGACCTACTAGAGTAGCATATAGGATGTCCGTCTTGTGTTAGGACTGCTCCAATAGCCAAATCGCTAGCATCTGTAATCAATTTAAATTTCTTCTCAAAGTCCGGGTATTTTAGTACTGGTGGATCTGTGGCGTTTCTACTAACACCACTGCTACCTTTTCAACCTACCTCCAAATCTTCCTTCCCAAAGCTCCACTAATTTCATCATATGGCAACCGAAATGTTTTCCTTTTAGAACAATACTGAGATGCATTGATGTATGCGGTACTGGCGTACCGAATTTCTTCTAGGGAAAATTGCAAGCGCAATACCTTCCCCTAGCATTCTCCCACCGATTGCATTACCTTTCGATTATGCAAATCGCATCCAACATCAAGCATCTGCCCATCAAGGACATTCACGCAATTAACGCGTTATATCAATTTTCCCTAGAAGAAATTCGGTACGCCAGTACCGCATACATCAATGCATCTCAGTATTGTTCTAAAAGGAAAACATTTCGGTTGCCATACTAGATAACCAAAGTGGATTTTCATGTTGCACCAGTACTCACGGCGGCTTTTATGCAATCTTCAAAGCACCGGCGCAATTCGCGCCTAGCTGCCAAGAGCCTTATTCAATGCCAGTGTAAATACTCACACTGGAATTCGACCCATGACTCCCTAAGAATGCAATACGCAATTAACATGGTTGTAAATACAACCATCACTGTGTAATTATCCCAAATGCATCCTAATCCCTAATGTAGTATTTGGACAACTGCAAATACTTATCCCAAAGATGCTTTTTAATGAATTTTCATTCCCACGGTTTGACCACCCATGAGCTCGCATCACGAGCCAATAAGGTGATCCGCGCGCAAAAGTAGTTTAGTCGATTAAATAGTGGTAAAGGAGTCGAGTCTCCTGGAGTGCGCCCGGAAAGTCGAGTTTGAGATACGGTGATGTTCGCCTGCGCAAGTGCAAGAGATTGAAGAGTGAAGTTCCTATAAGAAAAATCAGTGTAAATTAAATAGAATTAGGACCTTGGTAAATTTATAAACACCCGCGAATATTTGTGTCAGTAAAATTTACGAACTTAGTGCCGGACCTGATATTGTGAAGATCCGCCACAGTTTTCCAACAATAAAAACAAAACAGTATCACCAATCTTAATGTTTTATTTTCTGCCTGGTATCTGCGCTGTGTCTGAGCTCTCGTCGTGAAGTTTATCCCGAAGTGACAGTGTAACGTCCAAACCTGAGGAAGCTTTATCTGGCTGCTGTTTACCTGAGGACGTGGATTAGGTAACTCGTTAGGAAGCTTAATGAACCTTGCCAATGCCGGCACATAATTAAGTGATTTTCCTACAGATCAGTTAGAGTAAGTTTAAGCTTTTCGAAAGCGTTCATCAAAGCGTTCCCTGATATTTATTTCTGCATTCTTCTTTGAATGCTTTGTTAGGGGATTGGGCTAAATTTGCGTAATCCTTAACGAACTTTCTGCAATAACCCGTAATGTCCAGGAAAGTTTTAATTTGTTTGGCTGTTTGTGGTAGTTTAAATTTTTAGATAGCTAAAATTTTTGACATGTTTGATTTGACGCCTTCATTTTATTTCATTTTTACAACATTTTTTTATTTTCAGAAACGCGTGCAACGAGCCGATTGATACCGCGAAGAAGGCCTGTGGGGGTTCTTTATACTACATGGAGAACCAACCCACAATACCAACCACAATTCCATACCTCATTTCAACCGCTTTCAGCGCGTCATTTCTACCCATTCCCCTTATATGCTATTCATCTGAAATAATATTCCCCAAAGACGCATAGCTAAACTCATGAGTTTAGCTACCATTTTCGCCATATGGCAATACCATTTCGCTAACCCATGAGATTTCCACGGAAAATCGCATATTGTCGGTTAGCAACGGAATAGTCTGATCGAACGGCGGTTGCTTAATCTTGCGACCGCTGGGGAAATTATTAAAGCATTTAAGTTAGTTCCCATGATCAAATTTCCCTAGTCAGCGTCCTTTCCATTTGCTCTCTTTTCGCAGGTGAATAGCATCAGCTTAATTTTCCCCTCCTTCACAGTTCTGTCTTCGTACAGATCAATGTACTCTGAGTTCACCATATTACCGAATTAGGTCAATGTGTTTCGCTCAGAACTACATTGAATCATGCACATACAACCAAACCCACCCCAAGATAATCATACATCGTGTTTCTGTTCTCTCATTCTCCCGCTTTCTTCGATCATCAATTTACCGATGTAATCCACCACCCATCGATAAACGTGGCAATGAGAGAGCAGAAGTATGATCTCTTTTGGTTGTCAAGTGCAAAAATTAAAAATCCAATTTCATCCCTTTCATCGTGGATGGTCACAGCGCCACGAATCGTCTTTCCTGAGGATCGCTGAGGAATTCCGTTAAATTTCTTTGTTGTCTTTACCGCTCCCCGAATGACAATCGACCGGCGACATTTTTCGAACATCTTTCATATACCATCGACTGGATACAGATCAACCACCCAGCTTCTGAAATTGTTGTCCTAGGCGATTTTAATGTGCACAATTCCGGCTGGTTGTTACATTCTAACAGAACCGACGAGGCTGGGAGGCTGGCGGAGATGTTTGCTGTAAGCCACAACTTGACTCAACTCGTGGGGGAGCCAAGGCGAGTGCCGGATGCCCGAGGCGATTATGCGAACACCCTGGATCTGTTTTTGACATCCGAACCGAGTATTTATACCGTAGAGGTATCTGCGCCACTGGGAAACTCAGATCACTGCTTGGTATCTGTCGGGCAAGCACTTGCATACCAAGCGAATAACCGGTCTAGGCAGCTTCGCCATGTATGGAAGTATGGGGCTGCTAACTGGGAAGATATGCGAGATTTCTTCGCATCCTTTCCATGGTCGGAGGTGTGCTTCGGAAACTCCGATGTTAACGCTTGCGCGGAGTCGGTATCAGAGATTATTCTCCTGGGGATGGAGATGTATATTCCACATTCCATCAAGCGAAGTTCGTCTGATAAACCTTGGTTAGAAAAAAATGCGAGCAGATTACAGCGGCAAAAAATAGAGCTTTTAAGCAATGGCTTTCCAATCCCACCGATGTTAACAGAACGAATTTGGTTAGAATCAGAAACGCGTGCAACCAGGCGATTGATACCGCGAAGAAGACTCACAACGACAGGGTGATCAATAAGCTCCTTCGGTACCCAACTGGTTCGCGCTCCTTCTGGTCAATGGCAAAGGCTGTCAGCACTAACTTTACTTCCTCCTCTTTTCCTCCGTTGGTGACAGACAGCGGGACGTTAGTCACGAATCCAAAGGATAAAGCTAATGTGTTCGCGAATTCAAACCTCCGTGAATTCAAACCTCGATCCCGGTCTTTTGGAGCCACCTGTGATCTCGCCGGTACAGTCTTCCATGCGGGATGTGAGATTTCGTCCGCGCACTATTCAACGCATTCTACGTGAACTGGATTGTAGGAAGGCAACCGGCCCGGACGGAATACCAGCAATAGTCCTTAAGAACTGTGCTCCAGAACTATCGCCGGTTCTTGGCAGACTCTTCGGCTTAACTTATGCACGGAGGACCTTTCCTGCCTGCTGGAAAATCGCTCGAGTTCAGCCAATCCCAAAGACGGGAAAAAAGTGTCTCCCACAAAATTACCGTCTGATAGCATTACTGTCTATTTTATCTAAGGTAATGGAAAAAGTCATCAATACAGAGTTGGTTAAGTATTTGGAGTGCAACGGTCTTCTGAATGATCGTCAATACGGATTCCGTGGCAGGCGGTCCACAGGAGACCTTTTGACACTTATAACCGATATATGGACATCTGCGATTGAATGGCATGGTGAGTCAAGGGCGGTCGCATTGAAGATCTCCAAGGCTTTTGACCGCGTCTGGCACGGAGCATTGCCGAGCAAACTTCGTTCATATGGACTTTCCCAACAGCTTTGCCACTGGACGAGGAGCTTCCTCGAGAATCGATCGATCCGGGTTGTTGTGGACGGCAAGTGTTCGGATCTGTATCCTGTTAATTCGGGAGTGCCCCAAGGTTCTATTTTGGCTCCAGCCTTATTTTTGCTTCACATAAATGATTTGTTGGAGACAACGGATAACAAAGTGTTCAGTTTTGCGGATGATAGTACGCTTGTTTCCTCCTTTTCGAGTGATCGGCCGATTGGTGCATCAACGTCGCACCGGCTGAGATGTAGACAGATTGACTCTCTGAACCAGGATCTGGATAAAGTTCTGCAGTGGGGAAAGGCCAATCTTGTCGACTTCAACGCAACGAAGACCCAGTATTCAACATTCACAAAGAAAACTGGATCATCGGTTCCACAGCTGATGATGAGTGGCCGGGCCCTCGAGGCTGGGGAATGTTTGAAATTGCTCGGCGTCACGGTCTGTGGGAGTGTATCATGGTCGAGTATCGCCAGATCAGCCTCAGGAAAACTGAGTTATCTTTTTAGAGCCAAGAAATATTTTACTCCGGCACAACTTCTTCTCCTATATAAATCTCAAATTAGACCCGCGCTCGAATATTGCTCTCATGTTTGGAGCTCGGCTCCTAAACATACCCTCGACCTACTTGAAAGCGTACAAAGACGAGCGATCCGCCTGATCACGGACTCGGCGCTGACGTCGGGACTACAGTCGCTATCACATCGAAGACGCGTGGCCGACCTCTGTCTGTTTTACATATATTATCACGGGTGCTGTTCTTCGGAGATTCTTGGCATTGTTCCACGCAATTCGGTCTATATGCGCTCCACAAGACAATCCGACGGATCGCACCCGTTTGTGGTTCATCTCCCGACAGCGCGAACATCCCTGTATCAGAACTCGTTCCGTTACAGAGCGGAGAAGCTGTGGAACTCCCTTTCCACGCGAGTGTTCCCGGAGCATTACAACCTGCAACTGTTCAAAAAGAACTGCAACAGTTATTTGATGGCATCTCGGGGCGCCCACTCGACGCTATAGGTTCGCCTCTCCCGAGAGAAGTCTAATAAAAAAAAAAAAAAAATATTTGTTCACACACAAAATCACGATCGAGGAGCCACATAAACAGAGCATTCTCAATTGCAAAAGGTGTCAACGATCAGGACACCTAGCAGTTGTGTGCCACCTAAGTGCACGATGCGGAAAATGTGCCGAACAGCATATACCAGGAGAGTGCAAAGTGAACCCGCCTGGCACAGAACCATCAATAATTCAGCAAACAAACGCCGATGGATCAACATCCACGAAAAAAATTACCATAACTTGCTGTAACTGCGGAGGCCCACATCCAGCTAGTTTTTCACAATGCCCCGAAAAGCTACGGATTCTGGAGAGACGTTCGTTACATACGGTAACTAATACGGCCAAACCAGATGCAACGAAACCCTTATCACCACAACCATCCCATCTCAGAGGGCCAGAAACATCATATGCAGAAATTACGAAAAGTTCCCGTAGCTGCCCGAAATCTCAACAACCCAACCCCAACGTTCTCAACCTGGATATCTTGGGATACATCAGGAGCCTGGAGACACTACTACCAACCTTAAAACACAGTTCCGAATTGGAAAAAAAAGGTCAGATCTTAAATTTAATAACTTCCCACATCCTTTCCCTTAACGTATAACTTAACCCTTATCTCCCTCAACTCAGAGTCCATTTATTCCCACACCCGTAGACAACACCTCCGACTGTTTGTTGAAAAGTTCTCCCCAGATATTCTTCTGCTTTCAGAAACTTGGCTGAAATCCACTTCTCGAGTCTACATACCTAATTACACATTTCTGTCCAACCCACGAACCTCTGGCCCTCATGGAGGTACGGGAATCCTAAAACATAAAAAATTCCAATTTACTGAGATTAGATTTGCTAATATAACTAGTGTCGAATACACGGCTGTTAAACTTTTCTGCCGAAATAATAAAGTACTGGTCTTGTCCTCCATATACATTCACCCTTCTCGTGAACCAAACTTCCCTAGTGCAGACATCTCACAAATAATCCAACAGTCTCTGCCAGCACCTTTCATAATAGGAGGAGACTGGAACGCACGACATACTGCATTTAATGACATCAAATGCAACAAATACGGCTGCCAACTCCTTGATCTCCTCCGACTTCATCCATATGTCTACGCAGACTGCCCGTTGCAACCTACTCGAATTTGCAGCTCAACCAAGTCAACAATCGATTTCTTCCTAAAGTCTACAGATAGCTATTCATCTAATCCTCCCACAGTGTCCTTCACATTCCCTTCGGATCATGGCTCTGTTCACACCTCGGTTCAAATCCCCTCGCTTGAACCACTCTACACTCTGAATCCTATTCCAAATTTCACCAAAACAAACTGGAAAAAAAGTCAATAAGGATATTGCTGCTAGCTTTTCAAAATTTTCTTTACCGGAATCTTCTAACCTGCCCCCTACACAAATTGACCAAGCAGCGGCCCAAATAGAGCAAATACTGGGAAATGCTCTCTTCAGCCATACTCCCACTATCGTTCCTCATAATCACTTAGGAAAACCCCTACCCAACCTACTCACAAAATTATTACGTATAAAAAAACAACTCCGACGAAAATTGCACACTAGCTAATCACCTTTTATTAAACAACAGATCCAGCTATTGACCTCCCTGATAAATGGACAACTAAAAGTTTTCACTAATCAGACCTACACATCCACCCTAAACAGTATCAAACCAAATCGCGATCTATTTAAAAACATAAACAGACTAACGGGTCGCAAACTCAAGCCTCGAACAGATTATCTTATTCACCCAACTAATAATAACATCGTCCAGTCGGACACTGATATAGCAAACTGTCTCGCTGAACATTTCTGCAAAGTCCATAAGCAAAACGATACCCTCCCAGTAACAAATTTCCACGATACCGTGAACGATTACATTCCACGCTCACTGGAGCCATCCCTCACACCATTTATTACTGAATTCACCGAAACCAATAAAGCATCACACCCCGTAGGAATCGACACATTCCTAAGCCTTGAAGAACTATCCGAAGTCATTACTTAACGTAACAATAAAAAATCGACTGGCCTAGATGGAATCCCTAACCTCCTATTCAAAAGACTCCACCCAGGCAACTTGCTCCCGATTCTCGTTCTTCTCAACCACATAATAAACGCTTCACATTTCCCTAAAAGTTGGAAAACAGCGGTGATCGTCCCTATTAGCAAAGCTGGGCCCTCCAAGTACCCGGATAACTTCCGTCCGATATCGCAGCTAAACTCGCTTAGCAAGATTCTTGAATGTAAAATCTACAAAAATCTTCTCTCATTTGCCAGGGATAACTCCCTCATTCAGAACTCTCAGTTTGGCTTCCGCTCACAACACTCCACTTGTCATGCTCTCTTAAAACTGACACATGATGTGACGACCCACCTCCAAAACCAATCCCCAACGGTATGTGTCTCCCTAGACATAGCTAAAGCATTCGACTGTGTCTGGATCGCAGGACTGTTATACAAACTTCATTCAATGTATGGATTAAACATCCACTCCACAAAACTTCTCGCTTCTTACCTCTCTGATAGAAAGTTCATGGTGAAGATAAACTCAACTCTTTCGACACCTTATAGCATAACCACAGGAGTTCCTCAAGGATCCATCCTCGGCCCACTACTATACCTTCTTTATACATCAGACGCACCGCAGCCACTGTTACCCAATACAACAATGCTCAACTATGCCGACGACACTTCATTTATTCAAGCAACAAGCTTGTCAAGGAGGCAAGAAACTGTATTAACAGATATCTCCCAATCCTGTCAGCCTACTTTACCAAGTGGAGAATTCAACTAAATCCAACCAAAACTCAGCTCATAGTTTTTAAAGGCAGAAACGCGAGTTGTACAAACAACACTATTCGCTGCCATAATAAAATCAGAATTAAAATAAATAACAATATAATTAAACCCTCCAAAACCTTAAAGTATCTAGGTATAATCTTTACCAACAATCTGTCATTCTCCGCCCACATTAAAAATACGATTCGTAAAGCCACAACCCAACTGAACCTCTGCAGAAAAGTCATGTACAAACCGAATGGTCTCTCTCCCAAAGTCAAATCACTTATCTACAAACAAATAATCAGACCCACTCTCACATATGCATGCCCGATATGGTACCATATCACACCCGCCCAAATGGAGAAGCTACGCATTTTCGAAAGGAAATGCTTCAGACTTATCACTGGCCTCAACCGACATCCTAACTCCCACAAATATTACAACAGTAGTTCGCTCTACTATGCCGCTAATATTGAACGTATAGATCGACGCTTCCTCGAGCTGTCCATCAAATTTATCGAAAATCTTCCCAATAATCCCAATCCGATAATAAATGCGCTCACATCGACTCCGTCAGACAACCGAACTGCCTACCCGAACTGTCTCCACATCAGAACCCTCTTCACCTTTGGCAGGTTGGTCAACAACTCCAATGAGATTGTATACCACAATACTGAACTCTCACCTCACCAGTTTAAATATTGTAATATACAACCCTTCTCTAATATCTTGCGTTTCAACGACCAATCGGAAAGTGTTCCCCCAACCCATATCCCCGACTGATAGTACCCACCCTAACCCAAATCCTACCCATCGACCACTATATCTCCCGCCCCACCCTACTCTAACTTATTGTAATAATAATAGATGTAATAATTAGATAAGCTAGGCTAAGCTAAGTTAAGTTAAGTTAAGCAAATTAGTTATAGGTTAAGTAAATAATTATATCCTGGTTTTCTGACCTTTTTCAGGAAGCCCCACCTATCTTGTCCACCCATGAAATATGTAACTTTATAATAATGTTTGAAAAATGTACTAGCAAGTATGTGTAAACGATTAAAGCTAAGCTAATTATAAGTTATCTGTATTACTTATTGTAACAAATCATTTATGGTCAATAAATACAGAAATGTAAAAAAAAAAAAGAGAGAAGTGTAAAAAACATTGTGTTATTGAGAAATTCTGGGTACACATTGACAGAATGTATGCTCCAACGATGGACTTGAGTTTTACTATTCACACACATATTGTCTCCAAATTTACAGAAATAACTCAGAGATTTGTTGGATTCAGTTATTTTCTCTGGTTAAACATTGTTCGATATATTAAGTATTCTTATAATATTCAATGTCAACATTTGCATTAAGAAAATTAGGAAAATAATAACGATCTGCTAATGTGCAATAAATACAGGGTACTTGGTGTCCAAAAAAGTCCTTCTACAGTCATTTCAAAACTTAAAAACTTATTTATCGATGAAACAGCACTTACTCGACTCCATGTTCGCGAACTTATCTTCCATGTCCTTATTGTCCCACCTTTCTCACCCGGTAAGCTTACATACTAAAAGCTGCTAAATGAAATACACAATCCATCCAAACACAACAACCCATATCCTCACAAGTTTTAAAGGAGTAAGTTTTTCCGAGTAGGAGTACGTGACAGATTAACCATATAAAAGTAAAAGAAAACTTGGAGCCAAGAATAACACCAGCTCCTTTCTGTTGGATTTATTGCTACCTCTTCAAAATTAGCGCTTAGTAATCAAATAAACTTAACGCTGTTGTTAAAAATTAAATACAGTTTTACGCTATGTTGAATCACTCCAGGTTTTTAGTTCGTTCTTAATGGTCCTCAGGTTATACAGAAGCTTGTATCTTAATAGAAGCCCATCAGTACGATGAGCTTCTATTAAGATTTGGTGATTAGATTCTTTATTAAGTCGTTCACAGTCTGAGTTATAATAATTAACGAAGCTCCATGAAGTTGTTATATTCTTGACACATTACGACTGATTGTAGCAAGTGACCGATTGTAGTTTAAGACCAGAATAAACATTTCATACCCCACGGCGAAAACGAGTAACGTAAACTTGCTACTTGAAATGTACGTTCAGATTTTGAAGTTTCCGGGTACCATCCATACTGTAGTACCGCACCGCACCGAGGTATAGGTTTTCGCTAAATTTTGTTTAGCTTTTTATCGTGTACCAACTGCCAGAGACGAGCTTACAGCGGTTTCATTTTAAAAATTGAACTGAACACCCCGCCACATAGGTAAGTGTCAATAAGCGCAAACCTGCACTCATACCTTACACGTCAAAATCAACTCAAAATTGTTTTCCAGCCGAAAGGGTTGAAAGCTAATGCTATTAGCCTTAAGTTCCCATGTAATTTATTTACATTGTAATAAATTATTTAAAAACTAGATTTTCTAAAGACTCCTTATTTATCAACACGACTTCTGCTATTTATTGATATTTTAATTGTAAATAGAAAATGTTACACAGCGTATCCTGTAACAGGGTTTCATAACTTATCAGGAACCCATAACATGACCCTGGAAAGTCGCACATCTTTTCAGTTGTTCGGGTTCTCTAAATCTGCGGAATGTGAAATTTGCATCGTTTTTTATCTATACAGGTCGGTCAACTGAGCTGGCAACTTTTCAAAACGCCTTAATTTTTATATTTCTTAAAAAATGTTATTCAAAACTTCAGAATCTGTTCGAAATTTTCAATATGGCGTCGATTGGCGTGGACTGTGACTGTGAGTCTTGCGATATTTCGAACCCTCCACCTACTTGAGAGCATACAGATACGAGCGCTCCGCCTGATCGAGTACTCAGCGCTGACGTTGGGACTACACTCGCTATCACATCGAAGGCGTGTAGCCGACCTCTGTCTGTTTTACAGATATTATCACGGGTACTGTTCTTCGGAGATTCGTGGTATTGTTCCGCCCAATTCGGTTTATATGCGCCCCCGCTGCTCTTATCCATATATCTTGATCATGAAACCCAGCCTTCTCAACCTCATCACTGCTTTTCCTACAACTTCCACAAAGATAACTTCCGCCTTTTTAAATGAGCATCTTAGCAAAACAGCGTTTCGCTTTGATCATTTGGTGGTAGAAGAAGCTACTGCCACTCTATATAAGGAGATCTACTATGCCGTCGCCTTATATGTCCCCTATTCTCGTCACAGATCATCGGTTTCATCGCCGCCATGTTACAACCGCACACTCCGCGCTCTTAGGAACAAGAGAAATAACTTGTGGAACATTTTCCTCAAAACGCGTTTTATAAATTTTCTGAGCTCTATAACTCCCTCTACACCAACTACCTCACAAAAACACAGTCTAATTTGATCAATGACCCCAAATCTTTCTTCCACTTCATAAACTACAAACGTAAATCCGACGCCTATCCTAACTCCCTTTCTTATGGCGCCACTACTTCAACCGACCCCCTAACTACTGCCAATCTATTCGCTTCGTTTTTCAATAAATCCTTCACAGACATCTCCTTCGAACCCAATCCGTCTTACTTCAAAGACTTGCCCGAATTCTCCCTCGGCCCTTTCACCCCTCAAATTATTCAGCGTCACGTAGTTGAGGAGAAATTAAACTTATTCAAAGACGAGTTCAGCCCTGTTCCACTTCTCTTTCCCTCCCGATATCAATGATATTCAATCTATCTCTATTAAAAGGGATCTTCCCTAGTATTTGGAAATCCTCCTATGTCACCCCCATACATAAAAAGGGACCTAAAAACGATATAAGCAACTACCGTCCCATCGCCAAACTGTCTCATATCTCCAACCTGTTCAAAGGAATTCTTTACAACGCGTTATCTTTCCGTTGTAAATCCATCATCTCATCCAACCAGCATAGTTTCCTTTCGGGCAGGTCGACCACAACGAATCTGATCGAGTTTTCATCCCATACTCTCCGTGCCTTAGAGAATGGCAACGAAGCCGATGTAATCACCACCGATTTCAGCAAGGCCTTTGACAATATCTCTCATTGTCTCATCCTTTTTAAGCTGTCCTCCCTATGTTTCGAACCCCTATTGATCAAGTGGTTATCTTCTTATCTGAAAGATCGATCCTACCGTGTCAAATTCAGATCCTCCCTGTCCAATCCTTTTCATCCCTCGCCAGGGGTTCCGCAAGGCAGCCATATAGGTCCCCTCCTATTTATCCTTACCATCAATGATGTTGACTCCATTATTAAATACTCATCCATCTCCCTCTATGTGGACGACGCCAAACTCTACAAAACGATCATCTCTCCTCTCGACTACTCACTTCTCCAAACGGACCCCGACAGCTCCTCAACTTGGTGCCGTAATAACTGCCTTGAACTCAACGTTGTCAAATGTCACTCCATCAACTTCTCCCGCAAACGTTCCCATGCCCCCCCCCCCCCCCCTACATTCATACTTCTAACTAAACCAGCAGATATCATCTGTACCCTCGATACGCGACCTCGGGATCTTATCTGACAGGGAGCTTAGCTTCAACCCGCATATTGATGATATTATTCTTAAGGCCAACTCTGTCCTTGGGTTTGTGAAACGCTGGTCTAAAGAATTCTCTAATCCTTACGTTTCCCGTTCTCTCTACATAGCCTTCGTCCGCCCCCTTCTTTAATACGCCAGTCAGGTTTGGGCCCCACACTACTCGTCCCATGTACGCAGAATCGAAAGCGTGCAACGTCGTTTTCTGCGTTTTGCCCTCCGCGGACTGAACTGGGCGAATCCTCGGATTCTCTGAATCTGTGGAACTCCCTTCCCACGCAAGTGTTTCCGGAGCGTTACAACCTGCAACTGTTCAAGAAGAACTGCAACAGTTATGTGGTGGCATCTCCCGAGAGAAGTGTAAGGTTCCCTTTTATATTTCGGGATTAGAGAACAAAAACAAATATTGATCATCGAAAATCACTTTATTGTTTTTCAAAATATTCCCCATGAAGATCTATATACTTTTGCATGCGTTTGAACCAATTGTCGAAGCACTTTTGCCACTCTGATTGAGGTATCTCCAACACATGCATTCTGAATGCAGCAACCGCTTCGTCAGGTGTCGAAAAACGCTGACCTCTCAGTTTGTTTTTTACGTACGGGAATAAAAAGAAGTCATTCGGTGCCAAGTCAGGACTATACGGCGGATGACCCATCAAATCGATGTTTTGGGTGCTCAAAAATGCAGTTGTCGCAGCCGATGTGTTAGAGCTCGCATTGTCGTGGTGAAGAGTGATCCGTCTTCGGCGGTTGGTTTTCCTGATTTCTTGGAAGACAACTGGCAAACAAATGGTTGTGTACCACTCAGAATTGACTGTTCTGCGTTGTTCTAGTGGTACGGTTGCGACATGTCCAGTTTTTCCGAAAAAACAGGCGACCATTTGCTTGGAAGTGCTTCGTGCGCGAACAACTTTTGTTGGATTTGGCTCATCTTGAAACACCCAGACAGTCGACTGCTGTTTACTTTCGGGTTCATACGCGTAAATCCACGATTCATCACCTGTCACGATGTCATAGACGTGTTTCGAAGCACCGCGACCGTATTTTTTGAGCATTTCTTTCGACCAATTGACACGAGCCTTTTTTTGGGCGATTGACAAATTGTGTGGGAACCAACGCGAACAAATTTTTTTGACAGTCAAATGTTTATGCAATATTGAATGTATGCTGGTCCCACTAACGCCTAAGGTTGTCTCAATCTCACGATAGGTCACATGACGATCTTCCAATATCAGTTCGCGCACAGCATCAATGGTTTTCGGAACAACAACTGATTTTGGACGACCTTCACGAAATTCATCTTGGCGTGAACTACGACCACGATTGAATTCACCATACCATCGATAAACACTGGTCCTTGATGGAGCTTCATCGCCAAAAATTGAATTAAGTTCATCCATGCACTGTTGCTGAGTTAATCCACGCCGAAAGTTGTAAAAAATAATCGCACGAAAATGTTGACGATTTAATTCCATTTTTGGGCCGAGATGAATCTTTTAAGTTACTGTAAACAACACAAATAGCGCTCGTATGTCAAAACGTTCTGAGTGCGTATAACCTCAAAAATGTCCAAATTTACGACAGAGCTATCAATTGCCGGATTGCAACACTGGGGTCGCCAAATCCCGAAACATAAGAGGCAACCCTCGTATCGGTTTTCGGCCGCTCTAGGTGGGAGTTTTTACATGGCTAATGGGAAGATGAGTAGTGACGTTCAAGGGAACCGCCACAGCCTCCCATAACCTCTCTCGCTCCGCCAACGAGGACATCACACCTACGGGCTAACAAGCCGGAAGCCATTAGCCAGGGGCTTGAACAGCCGGAAGTCGGTAAGTGTTGTTAAAGAAGCATACAACACGTTCGTCATTCCCGAGAGAAGTGTAAAAAAAATAAAAAATTGTGTGTTATTAAGAAATTTCCGGTAGACATTGACAGAATGTATGCTCTAACGATGGACTTGAGTTTTACTATTCACACACATATTGTCTCCTAATTTACAGAAATAACTCAGAGATTTGTTGGATTCAGTTATTTTTTCTGGTTAAACATTGTTAATGATCTGCTAATGTGCAATAAATACAGGGTACTTGGTATCCAAAAAAGCCCTTCTGCAGTCATTTAAAACCTTAAAAACTTATTTATCGGTGAAACAGCACTTACTCGACTCCATGTTCGCGAACTTATCTTCCATGTCCTTATTGTCCCACCTTTCTCACCCGGTAAGCTTACATACTAAAAGCTGCTAAATGAAATACACAATCCATCCAAACACAACAACCCATATCCTCACAAGTTTTAAAGGAGTAAGTTTTTCCGAGTAGGAGTACGTGACAGATTAACCATATAAAAGTAAAAGAAAACTTGGAGCCAAGAATAACACCAGCTCCTTTCTGTTGGATTTATTGCTACCTCTTCAAAATTAGCGCTTAGTAATCAAATAAACTTAACGCTGTTGTTAAAAATTAAATACAGTTTTACGCTATGTTGAATCACTCCAGGTTTTTAGTTCGTTCTTAATGGTCCTCAGGTTATACAGAAGCTTGTATCTTAATAGAAGCCCATCAGTACGATGAACTTCTATTAAGATTTGGTGATTAGATTCTTTATTAAGTCGTTCACAGTCTGAGTTATAATAATTAACGAAGCTCCATGAAGTTGTTATATTCTTGACACATTACGACTGATTGTAGCAAGTGACCGATTGTAGTTTAAGACCAGAATAAACATTTCATACCCCACGGCGAAAACGAGTAACGTAAACTTGCTACTTGAAATGTACGTTCAGATTTTGAAGTTTCCGGGTACCATCCATACTGTAGTACCGCACCGCACCGAGGTATAGGTTTTCGCTAAATTTTGTTTAGCTTTTTATCGTGTACCAACTGCCAGAGACGAGCTTACAGCGGTTTCATTTTAAAAATTGAACTGAACACCCCGCCACATAGGTAACTGTCAATAAGCGCAAAACTGCACTCGTACCTTACACGTCAAAATCAACTCAAAATTGTTCTCCAGCCGAAAGGGTTGAATTAGCCTTAAGTTCCCATGTAATTTATTTACATTGTAATAAATTATTTAAAAACTAGATTTTCTAAAGACTCCTTATTTATCAACACGACTTCTGCTATTTATTGATATTTTAATTGTAAATAGTAAATGTTACACAGCGTATCCTGTAACAGGGTTTCATAAGTTATCAGGAAACCAAAACATGACCCTCTAAACTCGCACATCTTTTCAGTTGTTCGGGTTCTCTAAATCTGCGGAATATGAAATTCGCATCGTTTTTTATCTATACAGATCGGTCAACTGAGCTGGCAACTTTTCAAAACGCCTTAATTTTTATATTTCTTAAAAAATGTTATTCAAAACTTCAGAATCTGTTCGAAATATAGCGTCGTTTGGCGTGGACTGTGGCTGTGAGTATTGCGATATTTCGAAAATTTGAAATACCCAATTAACTCAAAAATAGTGCGACCTTTACTAGGATTATAACAGGTATGTATTATCATCATTATCATCATCGGCACTACAACCTGGAACCGGTCTTGGCCTTATTTAGCAAGTCCTGAGGCTTGTTAAATTTTCCATAATGATTTGTTTTTTCCGGGCAAGGTCATTAGTCTTGCGCGAGAGGCTCCTCGACGGGGAATCGAACCCCGGTCTCCCGCGTGACAGGCGGGTATACTAACCAGTATACTATTGAGGAGCTATGTATGTATGTATGTATTATAGCTCCAGACAAATTTCTCTTTCTAGATGCACGCTTTGGAAATACCTTTCTAAAAATGTTTCGTAGAAAATTCTGATGTTCGGTTGCTATTTGGGTTTGTGGCGATTCTTTAAAGCCTTCCTAAAGAACCATCCTTTTTTTAAAACAACCTACTTTTCCCTCACTCCATAAACCATTATACTTACCTGCATTCGAGCAGTGTAAGCTTTCTTTCGAATAACTTTCACCTGAAAGTAGAACCCCAGCAGGCATGCACATCAAACAAGTTATTTCATTCATTCATACATGGACCGTGCCAGACAATCGGCTCGGCTTGTCAGCAATTATAAAAGATAAATACTCGCTGGCCAGCGTAATTGTTGACACAGCTGTAGCCGGTATTCTTGCTACGGTTCATCAGTTGCGACCAATTTCCTTTATCGGTCATTTCATTTCATTTTTAAACATTTTTCTTTTATTTTCTTTCTATATTCTTAGTTTCTAAATTAAAGGCTAGACAAAAAATGCTTAAATTCTAGCTTAAATATCTTATATAATAACTTACTGGTCCTTCGCAGACGCTCTAAGCTAAACATTACTTAATATTTGTATAATTTGCCTTTCGGCGACAGAACTTTGTGGCAATACTTATAATTATTTGAAAGACAAAGAAAAATTTGAAAAACTTTGTCAATTTTTTTGTTTTTTTTTTTTTTTTTCTTAAATTTTAACTTACTTACTTACTTACCTATCTTTTTTATTTTTTTTTTATTTTTTTTTATTTTATGTAAAATCACTTAGCTTAACTTAACTTAAATCTTATACTACCCTAATTCTAGAAAAGCTAAGTCTATGTAAGCTAGCTGATGATAGTGTGATTCTATACCGACTTTGGTATCCAGGTCTTTATATGCCATTCAACCACCAGAACTGTTGACGCTGTCTAATACTATCGTCCCGGTCTCTGTGGGAGATAGCCCTACTGAAGGAGCTCTTCTTCGGTGCGCGTTACTTCCCGGTCGTAGCACAATCGCCCGTCTACGGATGATCTACTTACATGATAGATCAGCGGAAGTCCGGATCTATCCTGTATAAGCCCTTTCATGCCCAAATCAAGGAACGCCTCTGGTGGAACAAAACCGTTGCGACGCACGTTCTCATAGTACAGAGTATTTGGATAATAAGCCCCGAAAATTAGGTCATTGGACGAGCATATTGCTCTCGCAATATGTCCTCTGATTAATTTAATCATAAAATTATCCACCCTATTTATGCAGGCTTCATTATATAAAGTCTCATTTGAGTAGTACTTTTTGTATTCCGATTCCGGTGTTCGATATAATCTGAGACAGGTTCTCAGACACTTCCTTTCGAACACCCGAATCTTTTCCATCAAATTTGGACCTATGTTAAACCATACTGGACAGCCATATATGAGCATTGGCCTGATTGGCGTCATGTAGCATATGACCTTTCCCTTCTGTCAAGTTGGCTACTGTGAAATAGCCTCCTTGTCATAGCAAACGTTTTTCTAGCCTTGACCAGAGCAGCCTCTACATGTCTGTTGAAATACAGATATTGGTCTAGCCAGATGCCCAGGTATTTAACTAAACTCTTGGTTTCCAGTTTATCTCCATGCGGTCCCACGATAACTAGCTTTCACCAGTTTTTCCTTTCCTTTATCGGTTATCTACCGATCATGGGATTTGGGTACGAATATGATTGACGTTAAACAATCATACCCCTGATCATGTCTAATGATTCGTTGTCTAAACAACGACCAGCCACTATTCTCACGATGGCTATTCTAAACGAAATGTTTCTGTGTACTCTACGTAAACAGAAGAAATGCCAGCATTCCTGTGCATTATTCAATGCCTCAAATGAACATGTACCCAAATCTAGTAGCCTTTGTCGTAGCAGCGAAGCTACGTTGACTTAACGTCAATCAAAAATCGATCCCCTATCATACGGTGGCGTAACAGCCAGCCCGTACACCGATCATCATATTTGACCAGCTGCATGTTTGTTTTTCCTTTCCTGCGCCCAGCGAGTGTTTCGAGTGTCTTTCTTGCAGAGGAAAAGACATTCACCCTATCTGGAAAGGTTGTTTTCCCCTGCGATGACATGCGTGGAAACTCATCGCAATCACCAGAGGCTGGGTCAACGTCGCCCACCTCAGGGAGTCAGATTTCTATCACCACAGCGGACAGTCGCACCCGCTTAGACTTCCCCTTTTTACTAGCCCGCTACTAAGTGGCCAGTTTCGTTTTCCACCGATATACGGAATTGAGTCGGAGTTAAGAGACGTTTTTGTCTTGTACGTGTACTAAGCAATGTCGAGCTAGTGTCGAGTTACGTCCTATTTTGCACGAGTCCTTTAATATAGCGACATATTTGCCATCGATTGAAAGAGACACAGTGATGACAAAAATAAGCTCAACACATCAGACCACTGCCGCATTTTCAAGTTCGACCGTTATTCTCAAGTACATTCAACTGTTGTGGAATTGCTATGCCAACGCTTTGGTATATGGCTATGATGCTTTGCTTATTCGAATTTCTTTCTGTGTTCTTCACTATTTACATATATATTGTGTGTGTATCTGTTAGAAATACTGCGGCGGTTCTACGAACCACACAAACCAGTATAGGTCGAGATGTTGTCGTTCCACCAAGAGCCCACAAACACGTGTCCTCAAAAGTAACGTTCATCCTGGAGTCAAAACCCGACGTATCCACAGATACATGGGCCACAAGTCCGACCAATTTTCCTACGCCTGCACGGCGATCGAAGGACATGACCCAGCATAAAAATTGTGTATCGATCCATCAACTGGATATACACAAACGCTTGACACAGCTGCGCCAGATGTCGACAAACATCACATCTCCGGCGATAGGCGAATTGCCGGAAAACCGATCCGTCGACAAAACCTTTGTCCCTGCCACATTATACTTCGCTTAAACATAGGCCATCGCGGAGCAACAGCAATAAACGAAAATGCTCTTCCCATAGGGCAAAGTAAACACGATCCCAAGATCGACTAATGTCAATCACCCACTCGATTGTTTGCACAAGCAATCCATTAGAAGTGTGAAATTTTGACGATCGCAGAATGATCTACAGCATGCAGACAATAACCTCCGCGTCCGTATGTGTGAGCGTCATTTTCACTGGTGGAGAGATTCTCGATTGAGAGAAAGTCACCACCCAGGAAAAGCGAAAGAAGAGGACGACAACTATGGGGTGAATAGGATCATCCCCCAGAGAAAGTAACCACAGTCGTCACAGAGAACTTCGACGAGGAGGTGATCCGCGCGTAAAATTGTACGGTAAAAGAAAGTCGATATAGGGAGTAAAAAAGAAAAGTAAATCGAAAAAGGAAACGACAATACGTCGCGCGTGTCATAAAGTAACGTGTCTGTGAATTAATTAAGTGCGATATTAGTTAATACATTTTTAACAGTAGATAACAATGGACCATAAGCCAAATTAAGTATATTAAAAATTCGCTCGCAATCGAGTAGTTTACGTCGCATACAATACACAGAGCAGGATATAAGATAAGTCAAATGTACACACACCAGCTCTCATAGAATCGCCACGGGCGACCAAGTGTTGTAAATCCATATTAATTTATGTGTCAATAAAAACAAAACTATAAAACAATTACTCTACGAGTTTTATTTTCGTGCTGTGTTCCCTCCGTGTTTTGTTGGTGAACACTGTTTGGCGGAACACTTCAAAGACTCCGACCAAAACAATAAAATCCGCCAAAATACCACAACCTCGGGTATCTGGCATTCGCGTTGGTTCCTCCACGATTTGAGTCAAGTTGTGGCTAACAACGAACATGCATGCATGCATTTCCCATTGCCGTACCTAAAATTGCGATTCTGCAATTCGCACACCCAACAGTCTCATCACCTAGACGATATATTGACCACCCAACACCCCATCACCTTCAAGGTAATTTTACCTGCATGCTATTCGCTATGGGCAAATCAGATTCGCGTCACCGTGAATCGCAATTTTCTCATGGCCTTGGGGTGAAGAATTTTGCAAAAAATGCAACGTTGTGGTTCGCATCGTCGTTGGCTTGGCCTTCGACTGAGACTGGCGTCAGGTGGCTGCCTGGAGGACAGCTATGATCGTGGGAAGGTAGGAGTAAATTTAATTAGAATCCGACAGAGCCAAGTGTGGCACTTCGTCGTAAATTAAATAGTTACCATTAAACTAAACGAAAGGAACGCAAGGCGCCGGACCACGGTGCTAAAGAAACGCAAGGCGCCGGACCAAGGTGCCAAAGGAACGCTAGGTGGCGGAGGACAAAAAGAGGTTGGACGCAGCCATGTGGTGATTGGACATACTTGTTGTGTTGTCAGCACTGGTTCTACTTCCATCACCAGCAAATTCAGTCCCTGCACTGTCACCAATTATGGAGTTGCTTGTTCTTTAGTGTCTCTGAAAATCTTCCCCAACTCCAGATCTTGTTCAGATCTCAGTGTAGTATGGATGTCTAAAACAAAGTCTAAATTTTACACATTCCACGGTTCTTTATAACTCTTAAAATGAAGGCTAATTTAAACGAATGTCATCATCATCATCATCGGCACTACAACCGGGAACCGGTCTTGGCCTTATTTAGCAAGTCCTGAGGCTTGTGGCGGCTCTTAATACATTCCCAAAGAACCGCCCATCCTCTTAAATGAACCACCTTCCAAACCCACCATACCTACCTGCAATTTTGGGCAGCGTAAGCTACCCTTCATTCTCTTTCCCCTGAAAGTTAAATCTCATTAAGGCATGCATCACGTTGAATTTTTCCGTTTATGAACTGTACCATATCTCCATCGGCTCGGCTTGTCAGCAATTATAATAGATAAATACTAGCTGGCCAGCGTAATTGTTGACATAGCCGAAGCCGATGGTTTCTTGCTACGGTTCATATCCATTTATTGCCCCAGTCCCAAGGTTCGCAACACTTGCGACCAATTTCCTTTGTCGGTTATCTACCGATCATGGGATTTGGGCACTAATATGATTGACGTTAGACAATCATAACCCAAATCATGCTAACGATGCTCTGGCCTGTAAAACAAACAATAGCTACCATAGCCTAGGTCATAGGCGAGCAAACCATCGGTTTGCTTATCGCCACGAAAACTCTATAGCCTACAATGGCATTAGCATGAACGCATAAGTAAACACGATGTGCATATCATCGTGACCCTTGAAATAGCGTTTTTGTGTATCTTGAAGCAAAAACCTATTTCGTTCTCAGGCGCAGGTCATCAAAGATTTATGGCCCTCGAAATAGCGTTTCTGTTTATTTAAGACACAGAAACCTATTTCTCCCTTCGGCGATCTTTTTGCCATCGCATATCTCCATAATAACAATTCATTGCAGCAGCCCATGTTTATTTAGGTGCACTTTCGTCGTCGCCGATATCCAGGCTGAAGGGCAACGTACTTGAGCTATACGCACACAGACACAATCCTCCCCTATCGATGCAATTCGTGGCCATCGAACAGATGGATGTGAGTTGCATCATAATCTGAGTCAGAAGTCAATCTTTATAGAGGACAGTCGCGCCCTTTCAAGTATAATTTTTATCGCTTGCTCCGTCTCAATAATCAGTCAGTTTTTTTTTTATCGTCTATCGAAGCACTCACTTCTTAGAGGAGTTGTGCACAGTTTTAAAAATCGAGTCGTTCTATCGGTGGAGTTGGTGTATTTTGAGTCCGCTGGACATCCGGCTAATTACTTTTATTGATGTTTTCGTGTGCACCCTAAGTGTCAATCATCAATGTACTGTGTGCGTTTATTTATATTAAGTAGCCATATGAATTAAATCACTCTTGTGATTAAGAAAACAAATCTCATTATGCATGTAGATAAAATGTCGGAGTGTACCACAGTGTGAAACATGAACAATAAAAGTCAACGTAAAACATCAAGATATCCCGGCGAGTCTTTATTTTCCTGGTCCTTATCGGTCGTTGTAACAATTTCCAGTTAACATCGGTGGAGTTTTTATCAACCCGTATCCTTCGGATATCACCATAAAAACTAACCACAGGCTTGTTAAATTTTCCATAATGATTTATTTTGTCTGGGCAAGGTCATTAGTCTTGCGCCAGGGGCTCCCCGACGGGGAATCGAACCCCGGTCTCCCGGGTGACAGGCGGGTATACTAACCACTATACTATCGAGGAGCCCGAATGTCATATTTCTTTCTTAAACAATCTATCGACACTATCGAATTACCTTGGATTTGATAAACGAAAAAACAAAATGAATTTTCTTCACAGATTATAGTATGCACACGTAGTGGTAGTTAGAGTCACTTTGATTTCTTAAAGTAGTTCTAAACAAAACTGAATTAACTTTGATTTAATAAACTAGTCGCAGCACGACGCAATATTGCTACTACAACAGCTAATTCACCCGGCTGCGCATTTTTACTTCAACTTATTTGACACTCCAAAATAACTCTTTTGTGTTTAAACTCTCAACTAAAGGGTGGCTAATTTCCGACTGACTTATTTAACGCGGAGGCCCGACTTGCCTCCACGGAATCCATATCGCGATTATTTATTTCGACCGAAGCGACAGAACACCAAAATATTCATCCGTAGCCCCGATGACCATATAAGGGATTATCTTATGGTGATGATCACCGAAAGGATGCGCACACACACAGATGCGGCTACTTCGCACGCTCATGCTGTGCATGAGCAAGCGGACCGTGGATACAACAATTTCATAAGGGGAACATTAGCTGGCATGGTTGCAGCTGGTGCTATTATCTCGACATAGAGATTTAGGTGTTTACACGATCAGCGACTGCGTAAAGCATTTATGCTGATCGTGCACATCTTGGCGGCATCTCCACGTAGTCGAATTCTCGATGGTAATTTTCCATCTATGAGAACTCGAATTCCTTGGGCGGTCCGCCGTATGCCTTGATGTATTGGTCGGTCGGATGACCGACCGATGTGGGCATGTATGAAAAGGAAAGATGAAACATCTCCTGCACGTGTGCAGCTGACGCGTAATGGTATACCCTGTTGATATGGGTCGGACAATATTGGTTGCTTGGTGTATGCCGCATGTTATACTTTCATACTAGGAAATCCGATGATGCAACATACACCCGACGCATGGCTTTCTAGCACATTATGCCCGTGAGGAAAATGTCTCTTGTGGTTCGTGCTATTAAATTAGGGAAAATGTGGTTTAGGAGACACTTTAGGTTGGTGACAAAAAGGTAAGTACATGCTTAATTGCTGGGCAAGCAATCAGTACTTGTTTTACGAGGGTCGCCTTTTATATTTCGGGATTAGAGAACAAAAACAAATATTGATCATCGAAAATCACTTTATTGTTTTTCAAAATATTCCCCATGAAGATCTATACACTTTTGCATGCGTTTGAACCAATTGTCGAAGCACTTTTGCCACTCTGATTGAGGTATCTCCAACACATGCATTCTGAATGCAGCAACCGCTTCTTCAGGTGTCGAAAAACGCTGACCTCTCAGTTTGTTTTTTACGTACGGGAATAAAAAGAAGTCATTCGGTGCCAAGTCAGGACTATACGGCGGATGACCCATCAAATCGATGTTTTGGGTGCTCAAAAATGCAGTTGTCGCAGCCGATGTGTGGGAGCTCGCATTGTCGTGGTGAAGAGTGATCCGTCTTCGGCGGTTGGTTTTCCTGATTTCTTGGAAGACAACTGGCAAACAAATGGTTGTGTACCACTCAGAATTGACTGTTCTGCGTTGTTCTAATGGTACGGTTGCGACATGTCCAGTTTTTCCGAAAAAACAGCCGACCATTTGCTTGGAAGTGCTTCGTGCGCGAACAACTTTTGTTGGATTTGGCTCATCTTGAAACACCCAGACAGTCGACTGCTGTTTACTTTCGGGTTCATACGCGTAAATCCACGATTCATCACCCGTCACGATGTCATAGACGTGTTTCGAAGCAACGCGACCGTATTTTTTGAGCATTTCTTTCGACCAATTGACACGAGCCTTTTTTTGGGCGATTGACAAATTGTGTGGGAACCAACGCGAACAAATTTTTTTGACAGTCAAATGTTTATGCAATATTGAATGTATGCTGGTCCCACTAACGTCTAAGGTTGTCTCAATCTCACGATAGGTCACATGACGATCTTCAAATATCAGTTCGCGCACAGCATCAATGGTTTTCGGAACAACAACTGATTTTGGACGACCTTCACGAAATTCATCTTGGAGTGAACTACGACCACGATTGAATTCACCATACCATCGATAAACACTGGTCCTTGATGGAGCTTCATCGCCAAAAATTGAATTAAGTTCATCCATGCACTGTTGCTGAGTTAATCCACGCCGAAAGTTGTAAAAAATAATCGCACGAAAATGTTGACGATTTAATTCCATGTTTTGGCCGAGATGAATCTTTTAAGTTACTGTAAACAACACAAATAGCGCTCGTATGTCAAAACGTTCTGAGTGCGTATAACCTCAAAAATGTCCAACTTTACGACAGAGCTGTCAATTGCCGGATTGCAACACTAGGGTTGCCAAATCCCGAAACATAAGAGGCAACCCTCGTATCATATGAATACTTCCTTCCGTGCAATAAAGTCGTCTTGTACGCCTATAGAGTTGTTGTTACATATGAATTGGTCGAGTAATTAGGAGTAAGAATGAACAGAGAAAAAGAGGAGTCTTACTCCTAAAATTTCAAGATCAATTGGGGGCATTACACATTGGCTCTGGTGGCCGGTATGAATTCAGGCTGATCAACACCTTTGAATTGGATGAGGAGTGTTAATGGCCCAGTGACATCGGACGCTCCAAGGATCCTCTCAGCTTGCAAGCCTCGATCAAAACCATCTTTTGATCCAGCGGTTTTGGCTATTTCTACTTTCATATTGTCCACACTTTCTTCGTCAGATTCGACAGCTACCTTTTTCCTGCTGCTACTTGATGCGCCACCGCTCGAATCGCATTCGTCAGCCCTCCTTCGCTTGCTGCTCCCTCCCATTGAATCGTTAGCGGACTTCTCCTTCGAAGTAGGTTCCTCAGACCTACACTTATTTGCTTTGGCCGAAGCAGGTTTGACATTGTCGGATTTGGAGCCCTCGGAATCTTCATTGTTCTTGCGTTCAGCCTCGAATGCCTCAATAAGATCTTTACAGTCGAGATTCTCCACCGGTTCCCAAGTATTATCCTCATCGGGGTATTCCTTCCACTTGAGGAAATACTCAACCTCTCCTTTGCGATCTCTCCTGTTGACCACTTTCTCGACAGCATATTCTTCCTCGAATGATTCTTCTTCCGAAGACTTACGCAACTCATCCTCAGATGCCTTTTTCGACTAAGCTTTATCTTTAGTAGACATTCCTCTTTTGTATAGCTTGTCGTGAAATTATTACACAACGATCTTCAATGTAAATATATACCGCCCGCGTATTCGTGCTAAAATCGCCTCTATCACAACTGCCGGCCAAGTGATGTATATGTTGACCTGTCCGCGGAAAAAATGTCGTGGAACGATTTCTGGGGGAAAAAACAGGAATGTGCTTGAGTGGGTGGTTTTAGCTGGTCGGTACTGTCGACGATAAGCGAACATACAGGATTGGTTTCAACCCGGCGAAGAGCTAGACGACGGTCCGTGTCCCTGTTCAATCCAAGTTGGCATGCAGTCTCCACGTGACACCCCTGGATAGCTACTTTGGCACCCACCAAGTCGTGAACCAAAGCATGCAGCGACATCCTGAGAAAGGTTGGCGCAAGGCTAACCTTGCCCCGAAAAACAAATTATTATGGAAAATTTAACAAGCCTCGGATATGGACCGGGTAGACGACGACTGCCACGCCAACGAAAATGGCTTAACGATTTGAGAATTTTCTCATGGTACGTCGGCTCACTATACAGAGGTCGAGCTGCACAACAGCTAGCCGATACCCTGTGCGAATATAAGGCTGACTTAACAGCATTACAAGAAATAAGATGGACGAGGCGTGGTGTTATTCAAGGAAAGGAGTATGCTATTTATTACAGCTGTCTTGCAAAACACCATGTGCTCGGCAGGCTTTCTAGTCAGCCAAACATTGAAGCCTGCCATCATCGGTTTTAATGCAATGAACGAAAGGTTATGCACTATTCGCGAGCGAGGCAAGTTTTAGAACATAAGCTTCATAAACCTTCACGGACCTACAGAGAAGTCCTCTGACGACGAAAAGCAAGTATTCTACGAGAACGTCGAACGGGCCCTCAATGCCTGCCCAAGATACGATGTGAACATCGTTCTTGGTAATTTGAATGCCAAAATAGGTCGGGAATCGGTTTTCAGGCACTACGCAGGTTCCCATAGTTTGCATGAGAACACTAATGACAATGCACTTAGAGTCATCGAACTGGCAGCATAAAAAAACCTGGTAGTTGCAAGTACCAGGTTTCCGCGTAAAGATATCCACAAAGCCACCTGGGTATCACCTGATGGAGCCACTCGCAGCCAAATTGACCATGTGTTGATAGATCGAGCCTGATGACGGTACGATCGTACCGAGGTGCCAACGTCGACCCGGATCACTACCTTGTTGGTATATTTTCCGAGTGCGGATTTCCTTACGGAGACGTATTGCATCCGCGGATCAGGTTCGTATCAACACGGCTACCTTACGCAATAAGAATATCAATAACATCTTTGGTCATGCGCTAGGACTTGCCCTCGAAGAGCTCGACGGAGGGAGAGTAAGTCCTGGGGACAGAATGTCGGGCATAGAAGAGAAATGGACACGCCTTGAGAATACTGTGGGGGTTCGAAGTTGGTGTGCCAGTCACGGGCACTGTTTCACTAACTCCCCCAACACTTGTCCGATGAAGATTGTTCACCAGGTAAATAACACATCATCATCATCGGCACTACAGCCGGGAACTGGTCTTGGCCTTATTTAGCAAGTCCTGAGGCTTGGTTTTTTTTTCTGGGCAAGGTCATTAGTCTTGCGCCAGAGGCTACCCGACGGGGAATCGAACCCCGGTCTCCCGCGTGACAGACGGGTATACTAACCACTGTACTATCGAGGAGCCCAGGTAAATAACACAAATGAAACACAAAAACGATATTTTGCTGAGAATCTGTTTTTCATTGTTTTTGTTTTTCTTTACTTCACTTAGAACTTATTATTAATATTATTAAATTGATTTTTATAAATTTTATACAAGATGAAACACTTCTTTCTCGACACATGACCGCGGTAATTAAAAATTTGACTCTTCCGATTGGCCTTCGATTATTGACTAATTTCCTCGAGAGATGAATAACGACTTGGCGTGTGTGCACGCAGCGGTGGTTGGATAATGACATCCCAATTAGGGATGAAATCTGGATTTTGAATTTGCACCACAAGCAATCCATCGAGATCATCTTTACATTCGGTGCTCTCTCATGTTCCCCGCCCATCGAGGTGGATAAACGCTTCGGTGAAATCAACAGTCGACGGACAAGGGAGAATGAGAGAACCGGAACACAATGTGCAATGATCCCGAGGTGGATTTGGTTTTTGTGTGCATGTACCAATGCAACTCTGAAGATAGCCTGTGGGGCTTTTCAGGGCCCGAAGAGCCATGCATCGCTCGATCCCCACTATTCCAGGCGAACGACTTACCTCTCGGTCGAACTTCAGCAAGGTTGCGTAACCTTGCTACGGCATTTACCCCCAGCCAAATCGCTGGAATTAATACGGTTACCCAATCGGATAACTGTTTTGAATATCCGTTAGGCAGCTTACCTATTCTGTGGGGGGTTTTCCTTCCAAACCCCTTTTTCTCCAACACCACCCCGGAAAAACATTAAGTCCACGGCAAAGCTTATCACCTTGCCGTGGCATCGAAAATTCACCCTCGACCAGGCATTAATTCCTAAAAAAACATTAAGTCCACGGCAAAGCTTATCACCTTGCCGTGGCATCGAAAATTCACCCTCGACCGGGCATTGATTCCTAAGAAAAACATAAGTCCACGGCAAAGATTATCACATTGCCGTGGCATTTGAAATCCTATCCTTAGGCATACATTCCGCCCAGGGCATCTTGTTTCCATAGCCTTATGCTATGGAAACAACATCAACAAAGAGTTCCTTGTTGACTCGTTTTATTTGTTTGCCCATGGCACTTCTTGCATGCGGCTATTAGGTCCCATTGGTTTGCTACCGCCGACAAGGTTTCGGTTGAGGCAAACCAAACATTGCTCTAATTACCAGCAATCGCTGGTTTCCTATTATCGGTCTCCACCGACCAGGGACCGTAAACAAGCAGCGAATTGGATGCAGCCAGCAAGTATTTACTTTCAACATCTGGCAATGGCTGCACCCTATATTCGTTGCAATATCTAAACATAGCATTGGCACCACAGAATGCTATGCATACAAAAATCCCTAATAACGGCCGCCACCCGTCGGCGGACCAAAGGGAATTCACATCGTCAACCGAGATGTTGATTTATGGCCTCCCATAGGATGACCAGATGTTTTTGTTTACATTCATGTAAGATGCTGCAGCGATGTCGGCATCCGTCCAGGGTCGCCGGACGATCGTATGCAAGGCATACGCACACATGCATAATGTATGCCTATTTCACCCGGTCCAATCACGATTAACTACCTCGAGTTAATCGTGTAGCTCCTCCTATTTTTCAGTTTCTTTGAGGTTTCCCCTTTTCTTTGGTGAGCTCCAGTTAGTCAGTCAGCCTTTTTCCTTGGAGTCAACTTGTGTGTGGCGAGTCTTGACATTTTATTCCCGTCGGCAGTTTATTTATTAGTTTTCTATTATTTCTAATCACGCCGTATCGCTTAAGTTATTTTTAAAGGGAACATTCAATTAAAACCGTTTTCAGTGGACTTTCGTCATTTAGTGCGTTCATTATATTTTGCTTTAATATTAACTAATTCACAAGATCGTCGGGATTTTGGTGTTGTTGATGGTGCCTTTGAGCGTTTAAAAACAAATAAATATTGTCCCAGTCAGTGTATCACCCGTGTCAATAAAGTAATATAAGTGCTTCGTTACTAATAAAGAACCTGTATACAAGAACCAATCAACTGATCGTGTGTTTTTATTTCCTTCTGTTCGCTCCGTTGGGAAGTGTTGTATCTGAAGAACTTTGTTTCCTTTTCGCTGCCGTGAATTAAGTAGTGGGTGTTAAGTGAATCCGTGTCGTGCCAGACACACTACATAACACGTACCACATTGGTGACCGCGAAAAGAACACGCAACCGCGAGCATAGGTGCAAAATAAAAAACAATAGAACAATAAACCGTCCAAGTGCGAGTGACCACAATTCACCTGTAACGCATCCTGTTGACGACCGCCCCGCCACCCCAGAGACCTAACATCACCACTAGGAGCAGCAACTGTAACTCAACTTCATCAAATAAAGACATCAGGTAACCTAATTATTAGTTTTTGTTTTCTTTAATTGTTCAGATAGCGTCGAGCAAATACACTGGCGTCTTCCTAAATTTTGTAAAAGTGATTTAAAAGCACATCATTAGTCTTAAGCTATTACGTGTAACGCATTACCTTGATTTTTGTAATACAAATTTATTTACCCCTTTGTGTTTCCAATTGTGAAGAATTATTAGTCTTTTTATCCTAAAATAAGGTCAGAAGGAGCACATAACTGTTTTTTGTTAATTTTCCTTCCTTTCTTCTTCTAAGTATAAGTGCATTTGCGCTTCTAAGTTTTACCGTCATTGAGTTACATACCATCATCATCAAATTAAATTAAATTAAGAACATGAAACACTAAAAGAAAATTTTGTAATAAAAATAATTGCTGATGTTATATGAAAGAAATATCCCGTGATGTATTTTTGATAATGTTAACTACGATCGTTCTCTCAAACCAACCTGTTTAACCAAGAGATAATATTTTTCATAGACTTAAATTTCACTGTGTGTTCTCCTAATTTTCAGTTTGTTTTTTTAAATTATCAGAGGAGACATTTTTTTTCGTTCCACTGTTTCATCAATAAATTAAACCAATTTTAAACCCAAAGGAATGGTCAAATTAGAGAAATTAAGTACAGGTCTATGCATACATCAATTTAAAATAAAAAACATAGCGCTTGAGATAAATAGAAACTAATCAGTGTACTGACTATCTAAGAATTTCATTATTTTAATACATTTGTAAACCCCCTCAGGGTACTTAGTAAATAAGAACCAGTGATTTGCGACAAATAAACATACGCCCACACACATCGCACATTGTTCATTAAACTTTAAAAACAAAATAAGCAATAAGCAACTATTTAACACGACATACCACTGAAAACCGGGTTTCGCCACCGTACATTGCCCGAATATATTGTAGTTTTCGATAGTGATTATTAAGAAAGGCAACAGTTTCAAATCGTGATATACATATATACAGATACATAAGTGGCATAGATAATTCACATTATTTAACTTATTATTACTTTCGGTATATGTTATTTCACATTGTACATTCGCAAAAACATCGAAAAACAGAAACGTTCCGGGTATTCATAGAAACAAGCTAAGTTTCGTATTTTAATTTGCTTTCCCTCAGCAGCAACCTTCTTATTATTTTCCTTAACGCATATTTTACGTTATTTATATAATTACACGAGGTTAGTTTACAAATAAATACCAATATTGACATTAATCTAAGCGATTAAAAAATATACAAATCGTTACACATACGCGACTCCACTTGACTCCACTTCCGACTCCCCACGACCACCTATTCGCCTCTCGAAGCAAACCACGGTTCTGCACGAACCCCTTTTAGCTCCACTCTCGACTCCCTGCGACTCCTTTTAACTCGTTGGCCTTTTCCTCACGCCTTGTGCCCTCTGGCGATCGACTACTACTTCCTTCGTAGAAACCACGACTCAACTCCCCTCCTTAGGTTTCAAAGATATAGATAAAGGTTAATTATTGCAGGATTAAGCGGTATATCAATACAGTGCCTTCCGTTTATTCGCGACCAACCAACCACTATCAACTTGCTGCGACTTCTTTTGACTAATTGGCCCCCTTTACCTTTCTTCGCGTTCTCTTACGCCTTTGACTCCCGTTTCGCGTCACTATCCATAATGGTCAACACGCGAAACACCATGGCCAAAAAGGCTCAGGAACAACCCGAGTCCCTTGAATTTCACGACGCCTCCAGCGTCGATTTCCCTGCTGAGCAAGTCAATGCTGGCCAAGACTTGCCGGCACAATCTACTCCTCTGGCACCACCCGTTGCCCCCAGTGTCGTTAACCGACCCCAACCTTCTAACGCTCTCCCAACCTCTTCTAACACCCCTAGTGCCGGCCAATTGGTGGATTCTGGCATTATAATGCCCACATCTCGTGCCGGCACCTCACAACAAATCCATAGACCTTCAGAGTCCCAAGAATTCCACGATGCTTCCAGCCTCGGGAATGGGACTCGTCATTCTAATATAGGACTTCCCCCCTTCGATGAGGAGGACCCAGACCTTTGGTTTGCAGTAGCAGACCGCATCTTCCAGGCCTCAGCCTTGCACGACGAACAACTTCGTGCAGTCGAGCTGTTAAAAGTGCTTGACCGCACTCAGCGACCGCATGTTGCCCACATAATAAGGTCGGCCGGCCGCAACCCATATAGCAACATGCGTGAGGCTCTGCTCGACGCCTTGGACGAGCCTGGAAGTGTGCGGCAACAACGTTTAGCCGCTGTAACCAACCTTTCTGGGATGAGACCATCTCTTTTCCTGACCCATTTACGCTCTATAGCGGGGACCAGGATTGGGGACGACCTGATAAGGCCTCACTTTTTGAGGTGTCTTCCCCAACATGCCCGTTCGGCACTTATAGCCCAACCCAATCAGAATTTGGGCTATTTATCCAAAATTGCGGACGCAATTATGGAAAGCTCAGATCAGTATTCTGAGCCTCCAGCGTACCAGGTAGCGGCGGTTTCTCAACGCGCCGCCCAGCCTGCACGGCACCCTCGTCTGCCTTTATCAGCCCCTCAATTGGTCCCAACTCTCCATTCTCCTCAAACCCAGTTACCTCACAGACGGCCAGCCTCAACCAATTTCCCACAGAGGAATCCAGAGGCAAGGCCCAACATTAGTCAGGGAAGTTCACCACCACAATTAACCCCTGCTGACCTTCGGGCGCTCCAAACCTCACTCCTCCGCGAGATAACTCAATTGCGTGCGGAGGTGAGGAACAATCCTCGAAGCGCCCAGAATCGAGCCATGCCGAGCCGTCCTATTAATCGGCAAAATGTCTCCCAAAATGCCCCTCAGAGGGCCTATATCCCTCAAAATGCCCCACAGAGGGCCAATCCCACCCAAAATGGCCCTCACCGGGCCAATTCCCAGCGAGCTCCGGCTCGACCTCCCCGTAACGGCAATGCCAATAGGCAGAATATACCCGATAATGCCGTTACTCTGCCTTGGTGCGCCAATCACCAACGATATGGTGATCGCGCATTTAACTGCAAGGCGCCTTGTGGTTGGACGCAACCTTCCACCAACCAAAGGCGCTCTTTAAACTAATTTTGCCGACCGACACCCTCGCGCAATCGGCCGGCACCCATACGATAAGTCGCCTAACCATCCGGGATTCGAAACTGAATATCGCTTTTACTGTCGATACCGGCGCCGATATTTCAGTCCTCCCGCGATCGTTTGCTCCGCGTAACCGCGTGCCAGCCGCACTTAAATTGTCAGCTGCAAATAATACGCCGATACTTACGTACGGACGTAAAAAGCTGACACTCCAATTGGGTCTTTGTCGTCCGATCACTTGGCGTTTCGTCATTGCGGACGTAAATGAACCCCTGATAGGTTCCGACCTATTAGGTGCACATAATCTGTTGGTCGATTCGACCCATAACAGACTTGTGGCTCCAACCGCACCACCCTTGCCCATGGCGGCATCACCAGCGGCAACTTCAGGGGCCACAGAGTGCATAGACCCATTCCAGGTTATGGTACAGGAATTTGTGAGTACAACAATTCCTCTACCTAACCAGCGTCGACATAAAGCCACGGTGTTTCATCATATAGAAACACGTGGTCCCCCGGTGAGCCAGCGTCCACGTCGACTGGCTCCGGAAAAATTACGTGCGGCGCGCGCGGAGTTCGAGCATATGATCGAACTAGGTATCTGCCAACCGTCGGACAGTCCCTGGGCAAGCCCACTCCACTTAGTGAAGAAACGTTCTGGTGAGTGGCGCCCATGTGGCGATTACAGGCTGTTGAACGCAGCAACTGTCCCGGACAGATACCCAATTGCACACCTCTACGATTTTTCGTACAAGTTACGAGGGTGCAATGTCTTCACTACCCTGGATCTCACCAGGGCATACCATCAAATTCCGGTGGCACCAGAAGACATCCCCAAGACCGCAGTCATTACACCTTTCGGACTCTTCGAGTTCAAAGTGATGACTTTCGGCCTCAGGAATGCCGCACAGACATTCCAACGTTATATCGACACGGCTTTACGTGGTCTTAATTGCTGCCATGCATACCTTGATGATATTCTCATCGCCTCCAAAGACCATGCCGAACATAAGCGCCACTTACGTCAGGTCCTAGAGCGCCTCCGTGAATTCGGTCTTGTCATCAACCCAGATAAGTGTCAATACGCCAAGGAGCAAATCACCTATCTGGGTTATGTCGTTGACAACCAGGGCATTCGCCCACTACCAGACCGTGTGGAGGCCCTCATGAAGTATCCTCGACCAACTAACGTGAGTGAGCTTCGTCGATTTTTGGGCATGCTTAACTTCTATCGTCCAACCCTGAAGAATGCTGCCCAGATTCAAGCTCCGCTCAATGAATTCTTAAAAGGAGCTAAGCGCAATGATAAGCGCCCCATTAATTGGACAGAAGTCTCTGACAGAGCATTCCAACTGTCCAAAGAACAATTGGCAAATGCCACCTTACTCCGATACCCTCTCGAGGGAGCGGCACTTTCTATCCAATGCGACGCATCGGATACCGCAATCGGAGCCGTCCTTGAACAGGACATTGAAGGCCGCCCGGAACCACTTGGTTTCTTTTCAAGGAAGCTGAGTCCCACTGAGCGACGTTACAGCGCCTACGACCGTGAATTGCTCGCGATCTACAGCGCTGTTAAGTACTTCCGTCATATGATAGAAGGACGTACGCTCTCAATTTTAACAGACCACAAGCCATTGGTCTATGCGTTCCGGAAGAAGTCGGGAAATGCCTCCCCCCGACAAGAGCGTCAATTAGACCTCATTGGGCAATATTCTACGGAGATCAGGCATATCTCCGGTAAACAGAATGTCACGGCGGACGCCCTTTCTCGAATCGATACGATTCATTTGCGTACCGCCTTGAATAACACTGACCTTGCCCTAGCTCAAGAGGAGGACGAACAGCTCAAGTCCCTCCTAACTGCCGATACGGCACTAGAGCTTAAGAAAATTACCCTTCGCGACCCTTTGGGCGAAATCTGGTGTGATGTCTCCACTGGAACCGCTAGACCTTACATTCCCGAGAAACTTCGTAAGGGCGTGTTCCAGGTTTACCACAACCCAGCCCACCCCAGCGGCCGAGCAACAGCCGCTGCTGTCCGTCGCAAATTCATTTGGCCCCGGATGAACAAAGATCTCACCGGTTGGGCCCGTGCTTGTCTCCAGTGCCAGCGCTGCAAGGTAGCGCGACATAACGTACTGGAGCCAGCGCAATTCAAGCTTCCCACGGCACGCTTCGCCCATGTCCACATAGACATAATGGGACCGCTTACTCCATCAAGAGGATTTTCTTATATCCTCACTATGATGGATCGCTGCACGCGATGGCCAGAGGCGACACCTCTCCGGGCAGTTACCGCCGAATCAGTCGCCAAGGCCTTTTACTCAACTTGGGTCACACGCTTCGGTGTACCAACCACCATAACTTCGGACCGAGGTCCACAATTTGAGGCGACAATTTTTAGGCAGCTAACAAATCTTCTCGGCTGCCAAAGAAGTCGTACCACCGCCTACCACCCGCAGTCAAATGGGATGATAGAGCGCTGGCACAGATCTCTAAAAGCCTCACTCATGTGTCATAATGACACACAATGGTTTGACGCCCTTCCAACCGCCCTCTTCGGCCTGAGGACAAGCATTAAGGAGGACCTGGGTGCTTCGGCAGCAGAGCTTACCTACGGTACCAACCTCCTTCTTCCAGGAGAACTTTTCCTGAATGGCGAAACACCGCGTGACCAACTTTGTGAATTGGGACATCTCCGTGGCCTGCTACGTAAGGTTAGGGCAACCCCTGTAACCAGGCACGGCTCCAAAAAACTTTTCGTCCACCCTGAACTACACAGCTGCACGCACGTCTTTGTCAGGGTGGATAAGGTCAAAAAACCCCTCGACCCACCTTATGATGGCCCATTCAAAGTCTTCCGCCGCATCAGTGACCGCGTCTTCGAGATCGACATCAGAGGCAAGCGATCCACGGTCAGCGTCGAAAGGCTTAAGCCCTGTTTTCTGGAAGCTTCCGCTCCAGAATCATCTCCGTCTTCAAATACCACTCCTACACCACCGGCACAACCTCCCCGTACACGCGCTCAAGCGCGCGCCCATAACCAACTAACCACCCCCTAACCTGCCTTACCTGTTTCGTGACTACGTCACTGGGGAGGGAGTGATGTGGGGCTTTTCAGGGCCCGAAGAGCCATGCATCGCTCGATCCCCACTATTCCAGGCGAACGACTTACCTCTCGGTCGAACTTCAGCAAGGTTGCGTAACCTTGCTACGGCATTTACCCCCAGCCAAATCGCTGGAATTAATACGGTTACCCAATCGGATAACTGTTTTGAATATCCGTTAGGCAGCTTACCTATTCTGTGGGGGGTTTTCCTTCCAAACCCCTTTTTCTCCAACACCACCCCGGAAAAACATTAAGTCCACGGCAAAGCTTATCACCTTGCCGTGGCATCGAAAATTCACCCTCGACCAGGCATTAATTCCTAAAAAAACATTAAGTCCACGGCAAAGCTTATCACCTTGCCGTGGCATCGAAAATTCACCCTCGACCGGGCATTGATTCCTAAGAAAAACATAAGTCCACGGCAAAGATTATCACATTGCCGTGGCATTTGAAATCCTATCCTTAGGCATACATTCCGCCCAGGGCATCTTGTTGTTTCCATAGCCTTATGCTATGGAAACAACATCAACAAAGAGTTCCTTGTTGACTCGTTTTATTTGTTTGCCCATGGCACTTCTTGCATGCGGCTATTAGGTCCCATTGGTTTGCTACCGCCGACAAGGTTTCGGTTGAGGCAAACCAAACATTGCTCTAATTACCAGCAATCGCTGGTTTCCTATTATCGGTCTCCACCGACCAGGGACCGTAAAAAGGCAGCGAATTGGATGCAGCCAGCAAGTATTTACTTTCAACATCTGGCAATGGCTGCACCCTATATTCGTTGCAATATCTAAACATAGCATTGGCACCACAGAATGCTATGCATACAAAAATCCCTAATAACGGCCGCCACCCGTCGGCGGACCAAAGGGAATTCACATCGTCAACCGAGATGTTGATTTATGGCCTCCCATAGGATGACCAGATGTTTTTGTTTACATTCATGTAAGATGCTGCAGCGATGTCGGCATCCGTCCAGGGTCGCCGGACGATCGTATGCAAGGCATACGCACACATGCATAATGTATGCCTATTTCACCCGGTCCAATCACGATTAACTACCTCGAGTTAATCGTGTAGCTCCTCCTATTTTTCAGTTTCTTTGAGGTTTCCCCTTTTCTTTGGTGAGCTCCAGTTAGTCAGTCAGCCTTTTTCCTTGGAGTCAACTTGTGTGTGGCGAGTCTTGACATTTTATTCCCGTCGGCAGTTTATTTATTAGTTTTCTATTATTTCTAATCACGCCGTATCGCTTAAGTTATTTTTAAAGGGAACATTCAATTAAAACCGTTTTCAGTGGACTTTCGTCATTTAGTGCGTTCATTATATTTTGCTTTAATATTAACTAATTCACAAGATCGTCGGGATTTTGGTGTTGTTGATGGTGCCTTCGAGCGTTTAAAAACAAATAAATATTGTCCCAGTCAGTGTATCACCCGTGTCAATAAAGTAATATAAGTGCTTCGTTACTAATAAAGAACCTGTATACAAGAACCAATCAACTGATCGTGTGTTTTTATTTCCTTCTGTTCGCTCCGTTGGGAAGTGTTGTATCTGAAGAACTTTGTTTCCTTTTCGCTGCCGTGAATTAAGTAGTGGGTGTTAAGTGAATCCGGGTCGTGCCAGACACACTACATAACACGTACCACAAGCCCACTGACCTAATTCCGTGAATGTGGTGATCTCAGAGTGCATTGAACTATAGAACCATAAAAATTAGAAGCAGAGGATAATGGCTGGTGCTATTCACCTGCAAAAAGATATCATTGATCCCAAGCGGATAGCGTATCTGGGAGAAGTCGAAGTGACGCTACATTGGCTAGGGTAATATTATCGTGGGAACCAAACTCGAAGAATTTGGAATTACCCCAACCGTTGCATGATTATGTAACCGCGTCGTTTGATTCGACTTGGTTTTTGCTAACCAACATGAGTTGCAATTTCCGGTGGAAATCTCATGGGTTAGAGGAATGGAGTTGCCGTATGGCAAAAAAGGTAGCTGAATTCAATTATACATTACCTGCTACCTAAAAAGACTTCACAGACAAACGAAAAGTGCCTGGGAAATAAAACTTGTCTGTGAAATAGAGAAAAGTAGAGAGCGAGGTCCGCACCAGACGTGGAAGTTCTACCAAATAATCCGCAGTATGATGCGGTACACACCACGCTGCACTTACTGCAAGGATAAAGAGGGTAATCTGCTCACCGATCCTAAAGGTATTATGGAGCGATGGGAAGTGCACTTCAATGAATTGCTGAATGATCAGCTCATATAAGAATTGGAGGTTCCACCAATGCAAAATCAAGACCAAATGCTGCCGCCACCAAGCATTGAGGAAACATTAAAATCCATAAGACAGTTCAAATCAAAAAAGACTCCGGAGCTGATGGCGTACCAGCTGATCTGATCAAAGAAGGAGGGACAGCGTTACATCACGCAATTTATGACATCGTGGTCCACGAGTAGGAGCAAGAGGAGATGGCGGAAGAATGGCGTCGTGGAATAATTTGCCCCGTATATAAGAAGGGAGATCGTTTTTATTCTCGGTTCAGTTTAGTGAGGCTGTGGGGGTTGATAGCAGTGGTGCCAGCACGGGCACGGGTTCACTAAACACGCACCGATTACCGCAGCAAAATGATCACCAAGAGAAGAGAAGAAACAAAAACGCACTGGTGTTGTTTCGTGGTACAAATGTTCTTTTTATTTTTAACTTCTTAAAATGTAGGCAATGTTCACGATTGGTATCTTGACACTAAATTAGTTGTTTTTATTAATATATTTCGGTTACACAAATTTGTTCTTTAACGAGACATACGCATTCAGAGTTTATTAATATTTTCCGGTTACACAATTTTGTTCTTTGGTAAATTCACGACACCGTTTATTGCTTTCTTAACTAGTTCTATTTTACGCACGTTTAATAGAGAATTAATGTGGACTTAAAGAAAAATAAATTCTTCTCTCTCCCAATCGTATAATATAACCGCAGGGGTTCCGCAGGGTTCAGTTCTTGGACCACTATTATACCCCCTCTATACTTCAGACATACCGCAGCCTCGATTACCCAAAACCGTAATGTTGAGATACGCTGATGACACCATAGTCTACTCCAGCAGCAAGTTCGTAAAAGATGCAAGAAACCGCATTAATAACTTCTTCCTTCCTATCAACGCACTTTAATAAATGGAAAATTCGCCTAAATCCTGATAAAATCGAACTTATAGTGTTTAAGGGTAAAAATAAGCACGGCACAGCACAAGGCGCACCCACAACAAAATTAGACTCAAACTAAATAACTCCCAGATAAAACTTTCTAAAACTTTAAAATACCTGGGAATAACCTTTTCCAATGGCCTTTCATTCTCCACCCACATTAAAAATACTTTACGTAAGGTCACAATACAACTGAATCTATGTAGAAGAGTGATTTGGAAACCCAACGGTCATTCCCACAAAGTCAAACTGCTCATCTATAAACAAATAATCAGACCCACACTCGCATATGCGTGCCCGCTGTGGTATCATATAACACCAGCCCAAATGGAGAAGCTACGCACTTTCAAAAGGAAGTTACTGGCGTCAACCGACAACCCAACTCTTACAAATATTACAATAACAGCTTGCTATACAATTCCTCCAGTATTGACCGTCTCGATAGACGCTTCCTAGAGCTGTCTCTTAAATTTATTGAAAACCTCCCAAATTATCCCAACCCCATAATAACTTCACTACTACCAACTCCTCTAGATAACAGGGCGCACTACCTGAATTGTCTCCACACCAGAACTCTCTTCACCTCTGGAAGATTGGCTAATGACTCCGACGAGGTTGTGTACCATAACACCGAGCTGGCACCCCATCAGTTCAAATACTGTAACATACAACCATTCTCCAACATTCTACGTTTTAACGAACAACCGGAAAGTGTTACCCCATCCGAGACCACTAACTGACCATATCCCACGCCAACCCACCTCCTTAACCATCAATCCCTCTATTCACCAACTCACATTACATATTTAAATTATTATAATATTAATTAGGTTAAGTTAGAATAAGTTAATGTTAAGTTAAGTATTCGATTAGACTAAATTAAAAAAAATAAAAATCCTGGTTTTCTGACCTTTTCCCGGAAAACTGTTAATATTAAAACCTATAATACTCAAATAGTTATTCACACATTCAGTTATGTTTTAAAAATGTGTAATGTATGCATGTAAACAATTGTATCACTAGAATTATAAGTTAGCTGTGTTACTTAATGTAAACATTGATTATTGGTCAAATAAACACAGTATGTTAAAAAAAGAAGATATTTCCTCGCTGGCCCGGCAAGATGTTGCATCGCAACAACACAATTCACACCTGAAGACCAACCTTCCACTGGGGTGGACATGAGGTGTGCTTTTAGACAACGGTAGGACAGTGAAATGGCGGTTCGTTTGAGCCCATGCCAGCCTAGTAATTCCTCTTCGGTTCTATGGTGAGCAATGCTTTTTGCTGCTGGATCCGCTGCAGTGCCGCTGTTTAACATCATCACGATGGTATTTAAATAAGTAACAATCATACATGTTTGTCTTCTTGTTTTCCAGATATCATTTATTGTAAATTATTTGAGTCGAAGTTTTTTATTTTGTTGCTGAATACATTTGGTCGAAGTCTATATGACCAGCAGCAACGTGTTCTGTTTTTGCTAGTTTCGTCACGAAACGTACGCGGAACGTAATTGGGGTAAGTGGGTTTCGTGGAAGCTTTTCAGTCTCAGTTAATTTTTATCCTATCTTTCTGTTCACCTCTTATCTGTTGCCATCCTGGCTTGCTTTCACTTAAGGTACTGATACAAAAATCAATCAAACAAATCAATTAAACGACAGCGGCGCTGGTCCGTCAAGTAACTTTCAATCAATGTACCAGGCGAACATGTTACCCGGAATGTAGCTTTAGCCAAATGAACGCTGTGACCGAGATAATAATCTCCATCATGGTCGTGACTCCAAATTCTGAGGTTGAGGTTCTGGTACAAACTCATATAACAGTAGTATGACTGCTTCCCCAAGAGTGGCGCTGCCATGTTTTCTTAAGCGTTCTGCAAGCTCGACCAATTCGAAGCTTTTTCTAAATTCAAATACGTTTAGTAATCAAACGCTACCGCCATCTCTCGGACACCAGGATTAGTAATTTGCATTAACTTTGCTTTGGCAAAAAGTTTATAGTTTCCATCTTGTCAATAGCATTTTTCTTGTCATTTGTGGATAGTTGAGATTTGAATTTTTTAATTGCCAATCTGTTTTTCCCGTGAACCTTGAACCGGGAAAAATGGTTTATTGACAACTTCTGCACTTATTTTATTATTGTAGGACGAAACTAGTTAATCCGTTAATCTGTAATCTGGCCAAAATGCATTTATTGGCCATTTTCATTTTCATGTTTGCAACATTTTTTTATTTGCTTTTTATCTTCATAGTTTCTAAATTATATTTATATTATTTATTGGGCTGTGGGAACCCGGAAGTTCATGACCTCGCCGACTCGACTCCGCCATTGTTCCCTGTCCTGTGCACTCTCCTTCCACGCTTGACCATTCGATCCGATCTCCTCAAGGTCAAACCTAACATTGTCCTCCCTCTTTGGTCTCTTTGCCGTTGGTCTACCGTCAAGAATTCTACACACGGTTATCGTTGCCCATTCGCGCCACGTGTCCGGCCCATCTTAATCTTCGCGACATGATTACTCTCACTATTGTAGGTTTGCGATATAGCTCTTCCAATTCGTGGTTATGGAGTTTCCTCCATTGTCCTGCTTCCTCGTCATATTTACCGCCAAATATACCCCTTAAAACTTTATTTTAAAATACGTGGAATATCTTTTCTTCCCGTTTTGCGAGAGCCCATGTTTTGCATCCATATAGGACAATCGGCATGATTATAGTTCTATAGACACGGAGTTTTATGTTACGTGATAGCAGTCTGGATTTCAGCAGTTTACTGACTGCTTGCCAACTAGCGTTGCCGGAGTGCAGTCTTTTGTTAATTTCCTTCGACATTTCGTTACTGGCCGTCGGTGTCGTTCCCAGATATTTAAATTCTTTAACTCTTTGAAATATCTTACCTTTGACGTTTATATGTGTCCTCTGAGGTCCACCTGGTCTCGCCGTAATCATGTATTTTGTTTTGTCTTCATTTATTTCTAGGCCCGCCTCTTCTGCCGCTTGCATGATGATTTCACAGTTTTTACTAACAGTTTCTAGATTATCGCCTAGAACGGCGATGTCATCCGCATATGGGAGCATTTGTGTGACCCCGTTCAAGGATGATCCGGCCATGTTGTCGTCTTGTACCTTTTTTTTTTTTTTTATTTTTTTTTTATTAGACTTCTCTCGGGAGAGGCGAACCTATAGCGTCGAGTGGGCGCCCCGAGATGCCATCAAATAACTGTTGCAGTTCTTTTTGAACAGTTGCAGGTTGTAACGCTCCGGGAACACTCGCGTGGGAAGGGAGTTCCACAGCTTCCCCGCTCTGTAGCGGAACGAGTTCTGATGTAGGGAAGTTCGCGCCGTCGGGAGATGAACCACAAACGGGTGCGATCCGTCGGATTGTCTTGTGGAGCGCATATAAGCCGAATTGTGCGGAACAATACCACGAATCTCCGAAGAACAGCACCCGTGATAATATCTGTAAAACAGACAGAGGACTCGTCTCTGTATGCTCTCAAGTGGGTCGAGGGTATGTTTAGGAGCCGAGCTCCAAACATGAGAGCAATATTCGAGCGCGGGTCTAATTTGGGATTTATATAGGAGAAGAAGTTGGGCCGGAGTAAAATATTTCTTGGCTCTAAAAAGATAACTCAGTTTTCCTGAGGCTGACCTGACGATGTTCGACACGTGTTTATGCCATGATACATTCCCACAGACCGTGATGCCGAGCAATCTCAAACTTTGCCCAGCCTCGAGGGCCCGGCCATTCATCATCAGCTGTGGAACCGATGATCCAGTTTTCTTTGTGAATGTTGTATACTGAGTCTTCGTTGCATTGAAGTCGACAAGATTGGCCCTTCCCCACTGCAGGACTTTATCCAGATCCCGATTCAGAGAATCAATCTGTCTACATCTCAGCTGGTGTGACGCAGATGCACCAATCGGCCGATCACTCGAAAAGGAGGAAACAAGCGTACTATCATCCGCAAAACTGAAAACTTTGTTATCCGTTGTCTCCAACAAATCATTTATGTGAAGCAAGAACAAGGTTGGAGCCAAAATAGAACCTTGGGGCACCCCCGAATTAACAGGATACAGATCCGAACACTCGCCGTCCACAACAACCCGGATCGATCGTTTCTCGAGGAAGCTCCTCGTCCAGTCGCAAAGCTGTTGGGAAAGTCCATATGAACGAAGTTTGCTCAGCAATGCCCCGTGCCAGACGCGGTCAAAAGCCTTAGAAATATCCAATGCGACCGCCCTTGACTCACCATGCCGTTCAATCGCAGATGTCCATATATCGGTTATAAGTGTCAAAAGGTCTCCTGTGGACCGCCTACCACGGAATCCGTATTGACGATCATTCAGAAGACCGTTGCACTCCAAATACTTAACCAACTCTGTATTGATGACTTTTTCCATTACCTTAGATAAAATAGACAGTAATGCTATCGGACGGTAATTTTGTGGGAGACACTTTTTTCCCGTATTTGGGATTGGCTGAACTCGAGCGATTTTCCAGCAAGCAGGAAAGGTCCTCCGTGCATAAGATAAGCGGAAGAGTCTGCCAAGACGCGGCGATAGTTCTGGAGCACAGTTCTTAAGGACTACTGCTGGTATTCCGTCCGGGCCGGTTGCCTTCCTACAATCCAGTTCACGTAGAATGCGTTGAATAGTGCGCGGACGAAATCTCACATCCCACATCGAAGACTGTACCGGCCAGATTACAGGTGGCTCCAAAAGGCCGGCATCAAGGTTTGAATTCGCGGAAAATAAATTAGTTCTGATTAAATTAATTAATTCTGATGACATACTCGACCACAAGGTGAAAAAGACACGGTGATATATCATCTCCCTTGTTTAGTCCGTCCCGGATTTCAAATGGTTCTGAGAGGTGGTTTTCTATTCTAACTCGCCCTTTATTTTCGTTCATGCAAATTTGAATGGGGGCGGTATATTTTTTCAGGATTCCCAGCTCAACTACAATACGGTGAGTCTTTGCCTTGCGACTGAGTCGTAGGCTTTTTTGTAGTCAACGAACAGTTGGTGAACCGTTTCTCCGTATTCCCACCTCTTTTCCAGTAGTTGCCTTATTGTGAACATTTTGTCGCTCGTTGACCGATTCCTACGGAATGGTAGTCTCCCAGTATTTCTTCTGCGTACGGTGTGATTCTCTCCAATATGACATTTGTTAGTATTTTGTATGTGGTTGGGAGCAATGATATTCCTCTGTAGTTTTCGCAGTCAGATCTGTCGCCTTTTTTGAAAATGGGGATGACTATTGAGGTTTTCCATTCTTCCGGAGTGACTTCCTTATCCCATATTGTTGGGATGAGCTGGTGGATTTTTGGGGCGGTTGCCTCTCCTCCATGCTTCACAAGCTCTGCCGGTATGCAGTCGACTCCGGGAGCTTTTTGTTTTTCAATCGATTTATTGAGTCTACAACTTCGTTGAGAGAGGGCTCTGGGATCTGAGGCTCGGCTGTATGTATGTCTGGTGCATTTATTTGTGGTTGATGGGTGCGTACATTGAGTAGGTTTTCAAAGTACTGCTTCCATCTTGTCACGATATTGTTTGTTTCTGTCACCAGACAGCCGTTTGTATCTCGGATTATTTTGACTCTCCCTCGGTAGCCATTTCTAATTGAATTTATGATGGCATACATACCTCTGATGTTCTTTGCTCTAGAATTTTCTAAGATTTTTTTCGATCCGAGTCTTCTCCCATTCGCGTTTTTTGCGTTTGAAGAGTCTCATTGTCTCTCTCCGAATCGTCGCGTATCTTTGTGCGTTGACATCATCATATCTTTCTAAATGGATCGCTCTTAAGGGTTTACGTTTTTCAATCTTCGCCCTGCACTCATCGTCAAACCAAGGTTTGGACTTAATTGTTTTCTTAAATCCTAATACTTTTTGGGTTGTTTGTTTGATTGTGTCTCTGATCGATGCCCATTTAGTGTCCACACTATTGGCTCTCCTCCATGCTTCACAAGCGCTGCCGATATGCAGTCGACTCCGGGAGCTTTGTTGTTTTTCAATCGATTTATTGGGTCTACAACTTCGTTGAAAGATGGCTCTGGGATCTGAGACTGGGCTGTATGTACGTCTGGTGCGTTTATTTGTGGTTGGTGGGTGTGCACATTGAGCAGGTTTTCAAAGTACTGGTTCCATCTTATCACGATATTGTTTGTTTCTGTGACCAGACAGCCGTTTGCGTCTTGAATTATTTTGGCTCTCCCTCGGTAGCCATTTATAATTGATTTTATGCCGGAATACATACCTCTGATATTCTTTGCTCTGGAATGTTCTAGGATTTTTTCGATCCGAGTCTTCTCCCATTCGTGTTTTTTGCGTTTCAAGAGTCTCATTGTCTCTCTCCGAATCGTCGCGTATCTTTCTGCGTTGACTTCATCATATCTTTTTAAGTGGATCACTCTGATGCGTTTACGTTCTTCGATCGTCGCCCTGCACTCATCGTCAAACCCAGGTTTGGACTTAATTGTTTGCTTAAATCCTAATACCTTTTGGGCTGTTTGTTTGATTCTGTCTCTGATCGATGTCCACTTAGTGTCCACACTATTCATCACTGCTCCCATTCTCTAGAATGCTAAATCCATTCGTTAGTTCGTCTTGATATTCAGCCCTTTTGCGCAAGTCTTTCAGTTTATCAGTGTCGAACTTTTTGGTCGTCTCCCGTGACTGCCCATGTGGGCTTGCTACGAGGCGACTCCTGATTTTGCCCATCACTAGAAGATGATCTGAGTCGCAATCTGCTCCTCTATATGATCTTACGTCAAGGATATTCGAGTGGTGTCTTTTGTCTATGAGGATGTGGTCTATTTGGTTACGCGTTATGCCGTCGTGTGATAACCATGTGGCTTTATGAATTTGCTTGTGCTTGAACATCGTGCTTTTCACTATCAGATCTTTTGACGCTACGAATGTGATTATTCGAATTCCATTATCATTTGAAACGTCGTGTAGACTTTCTTTACCTATGGTTGGTTGGAAGATATCTTCCTTTCCAATTTTCGCATTGAGGTCCCCGAGGAGGATTTTAACATCGAATGCTTAAATTCTATCTTAATTATCTTATATTATAACTTACTGGTCCTACGCAGACGCTCGAAGCTAAACATTACATAGCGATTGTATAATTTGCCTTTCGGCGACAGAACTTTGCTTGTGGCTGTACTTATGACAGTGGGGGTTCTTTGAAGCTTACCTGAAGAACCGCCCATAATTCCAGTTTAACTTCCCATCCCTAAACCTGCAAATATTCCTCCCCAAAGCCATCGTAATTTCCCTGCATCAAGCAACACAGAGTTTTCTCTAAAAGAATTTCGGTTCACATCTAACATGAACCATTAAGAATCTTATCGATTCTCCTCGCCGGCAATTGTTGTGCCACATGTGCACAGTAATTTTCCTGTATGCACATGTCTAGCCAATCTTTTGCCCAACGACAAAAGCAATGGCAAGCAGCTTGCTTACAAAGCTGCAATACTAATTACCAGGATCCATTTTTCTAATCGACAAACAATCACCGCATAAAGCGAATTCTTCAGCGTATACAAAAGCAAAAAAGAATTCGGTTCTTCCCGCCGGCAGAGATACCAAACAATTTTCACCGTAAGCATTTGAAATCCCTTTTAGCACCTAATGCTTCCCTAATGAGTTGCAATGTGTTTATTCAGCTGCACTCTCATTGCTATGATGCCTTTGGTCGATTTTTCCCTTTGTTCTTTGTCCCTGATGCAATTTTGTTTATCCTTCGTTCCAGCGCATTGATAGACAAAGCGATCTACACGATCATCACACACACATACTCGCTAGGATCTATGTACCAGAGATCTTCTCCCATTGGTCATTTCATTTCCTTTTCACCACACCACCAAACTCACCCCGAACTGAGGGTTGAATCAAAGTCGGAATTCAACCCTCGATGAGTCGTAATTCAACCATCAAGTCGGTCGGGCCGGCTGCCATCCACCGTACCGTGCGCCGGTACGGTGCGCACACGAAAAGTCGAGTTTGAGTCGTGGGAGCCGACTGCGCGAATTATAGTTAAAGTGGAGTTTAAAAATGTATACTGCTTACCTTACCGGGTCCCTTTTTTTCGTGCATAATAATGTATACAGTGAATTTGATCTTATTAAATAACAAAAAATATATTCAGTGGATAGTAACTTGATGATACTTAATTGCACTGTACAAATGGCTTGACATATTACGAATAAAATAATTGTGAACATTCCCCGCATTTTGAGCAGTTAAATAAAAAGAACATTTTTTTACTAAATAACATTTCCTGTGTATTTATTTCTCTGTGCTGTGTCCGCTCAACTGCTGCATCATCTTCACCATAAAAAAAAAAAACAATAAAATAATTACAATAGCAATTCAGTGCATTTCATTTCTTGTGGTGCCGGTCGTCCCGTGGAACAATAAATCTGTTGACCGTTTTGTTGCGGTATTCGGTCAAACAATCAGTGCCTTTTAATTACTATTCGGGAGTGTGTTCGGAGACGTGTTGGGGATAGGAGCGAACCAGTTCCCGTGTCGGTACATCTACTCCTACCCCACATGACTATTTGAATGACAAAGAAAAATTTGGAAAACTTTGTGTAGAATTTTTTTTTTCCAGTCTTCACTTCTTTACTTCGAATTTACCAAACGAAATGGAGACGTGATAAAATGTTTAATTGGTACAGAATCCAACAAAGATTATTGTATGTGATGCCCAAACACATTAGGAAACCTATCATCAACATCATCGGCACTACAACCGGGATCCGGTCTTGGCCTTATTTAACAAGTATGAGGTTTGTTAAATTTTCCATAATAATTTGTTTTTCTGGGCAAGGTTATTACGAAACCTATACCAAATAAAAAATGTTTCTTCGCTAACTCTGTTGGAGGGAATACAAGAATTACACACCATGCCTTTCTAGATATTTTGGGGAACCATACAGAAAAACAAAAATTCTTTATCCTTCCCAATATAGATTCTTTGATGATCAAGGACCCACGATCGACCCACGTTTTCCGTCGTCGACACCGGTGCCGATATATCGGTCCTCCCTCGATCGTTCGCCCGCGCAACTGCGTGCCCGACCCCTTACAATTGTCAGCGGCAAACCAGTTTCCAACACTAACGTATGGACGAAAAACGCTGACACCGGACTTGGGTCTTCTCCATCCCATCACACGGCACTTCGTCATTGCGGATGCGAATGAACCCCTGACAGGTTCCGACCTACTCGGACGACACAACCGGTTGGTCGATGCGACCCACAACAGGCCAGTGCACCCCACCGCACCCCCTTGCCCCTGTCGGCATCACCCGCGGTAACAACCAGGCCCACTTCCATTATGACCCAAGCCCAGCCATGGTACAGAAAATCGTCCACATGACAGTTCCCCTACCTAACCAACGCGTCTACCGAAGCAAGCAGGGCCACCTTGACCTCCAAGCACCCAGCCCTCCTTCCAGCACCGCACCAACCGCCTACACTCCCCTACTTATTTCGTGACAACGTCACTAGGGGGGGGGGGGGGGTGCTGTGCGGGTTCTTTAAAGCTACCCAAAGAACCACCGACAATTCCAACCCCAACTCCTTTTGCCACCTGCACACAATTCCAACCCGAAGGGCATCATTTCATGCATTTAATGCATCACCAAAAAATTCTCTGAAAAGAATTCATCAACATGGATGCAATCATAATAATTCGGAAACCTTATCGGCCCCCATGTCAGTCAGCGTACCTTGCCACACACGTGCGAAGCACATTTTCCTGGCTTATCCGCAGTCACGGCAGCCTTTTGTCCAACCGACAAAAGCAGTTTTCCCATCTCGCGTTTAGCCGCCAAAAACCGAATTCTCCAGCGTGTAAATATATACACAGAGAATTCGACCCGTTCCGCCAGCATAGATACCGTGCACAATCAGCATTGTGCAAATATCTAATTTGCTTATAGCATCAGTTTTCCTAATGGCATGCAGACTATTTACACAGCTGCATGCACGTCTCCTATGATGCCCTTTGTTCTATTGCCTTTTCTTAGTTTCGTTTACCCATGACCATGAGTAAACAATGGATCAGCCGCACACTAGCTAAGATCAACCCGGAGAGATCCTCTCCGATTGGTCACCAGAAAGAGAAACTTCACGTTTCCCTCGAGAACTAAAACCCACCCTTAACGGATGGCCGACTCGGCATTAGTCAATGAGTCAAAATTCAACCACCCAAGGAGTCGGTCGTGTTCGTAGGTAAGCTGTGACATTAGAGTCGAGAATCATCCCCCAAAGTGTGCATACTGGTCGAGTGTTACATTAGAGTCGAGTTTTTACCATGAGCAGAGTGCTCCACGAAGTACGAGTAACGTCAAGCGCGTTTGTGTGTGTGTTTTATTTTCCAACTCGGGGAAGTTTTAGCTTATCTTTCCACGTAAAGTTATCCGTTAATCTAAGTAATAACGTAAAGTTGTGTATCCTAAATTGTTATTATCGAGAACATATAGTGCGGCACAAAAACCATTAGCAATAGCTTCTTTGATTAAAAAGTAACATTAAGTTCGTTCGATAGTTTTTGTAAAAACCTATAAATCATACAACTAAATTAATAGACAACCATAAACCCTTTTATACATTTCACTAACTGATCGACTGTCAAAATAAAAGAAGAGTTAAAATAAATAAACAACGTACAAACAATACCACAGTGTTCTATGCAGTGAACGCGTTGGGGATATTAGTGAAACCGTGCCCGTGCCGGCACACCGACATCTTACCCCCACAGGTACATGACGATTCATCCCAACATCCGTATCCCTTTGAAACAACAAAATCGGAGAACATCTATTCACTCGTTCTTCGTACGTCTCATCTCAGTGATGAACAAAGGGAAAAACTTAATCATATAGTCACAAAGTATCCCAACGTATTTTCGGAACCCGATGAAAAACTTACCTATACCTCAACGGTTAAAGGCACAATATGCTCAGACACTCCAATCTATTCTAAATAGTACCCCTATCCCATAGCTCTAAAAGAAGAAGTCGAAAAGGAAATCAAACAATTGCTCGACGATAGAATCATTAGACCTTTCCAATCCCCATACAATTCTCCTGCTTGGATCGTTCCAAAAAAAACTGGACGCTTCAGAAGAAAGAAAATACAGACTAGTTATCGACTACCGTAAACTGAATTCCTTAACCCTATCCGATAAATATCCCATACCAGAGATAAACGAGGTACTTTCAAATTTGGGCAAGAACAAATATTTCACAATACTAGATCTAAAGAGCGGCTTCCATCAAATACCTCTTGGAGGATCCGATATAGAGAAGACGGCATTATCCATCAATAATGGAAAATATGAATTCACTCGCCTACCTTTCGGTTTAAAAACCGCCCCTTCTATATTCCAAAGAACGCTAGCTGATATCCTGAGAGAACAGTTAGCTGGTGTCCTGTGAGTAGGGCGTTAGAATATACTCACGGCTTCTCGTAAGAAGCGACTAAAGGCCGAGTGGTACGTGGGGCCCGAACGCCCTGTCGCCTGGTGAAATACCATCCCATCAAGCTATAGGCTCCGTGAAATGGTCGGGAGAAATCCCTGGCCATCTTTCGGAGCTTGGCTGATGGACCGGTTCGAAAAATGGCTGGTTTAGGTGGTCGTTGGTCCCAATGTGAGATACCATCCCGTCACGCTTTAAATTCCGCGATATCGTCGAGAGAAGTCTTCGACGGTGTTTCGGATGCGTGGCTGATGTTCCGGACAGACACGGAGATAAGTCATGATGGTGACTTCTGATATAAAGAGTTCCGGAGGTAAACTAGACTCCCATTCGGATCTCCGACAGGGACTATGTCAGGGTGAATATCATGTAGATATTATGATAAATAACCGAACTTTAGGAGGTTCGTCATCGCATAATAGGGCTCGCTCTCGAGGGTCTACCCGCGCTCGACTGGTAGCGGCATTTTGTAACATCAGGGGCATCGGTTTCACCAATACGAATGTAAACGCCGTCCACCAATATTTGCAAACAACGAAACCTGACATCCTTGCCCTAACTGAGACCCAGGTCGATTCGTCAACTGATTCGACATATCTTCGTTGCTTAGGATACGACTTCCATTCGAGATTCCGTTTTAGGGGCGGAGTCTACGTCTTCACGCGGTCGAATGTGGCTTGCCAGAGGATGGAGGCGTTGGAACCCAATAACATGGACATCATATGGTTGAGGGTCGTGTTGATTAATTCTGTTAAATTTCTTTGTTGTCTTTACCGCTTCCCGAAGGACGATCGGCTGGCGACATTTCTCAAACATCTTTTCCGTACCGTCGACTGGATACAGATCAATCACCCGGCTTCTGAGATTGTTGTCCTTGGCGATTTTAATGTGCACAATTCCGGCTGGTTGGTACATTCTAACAGAACCGACGAGGCTGGGAGGGTGGCGGAGATGTTCGTTGTTAGCCACAACTTGACTCAAATCGTGGAGGAACCAACGCGAATGCCAGATACCCGAGGTTGTGGTATTTTGGCGGATTTTATTGTTTTGGTCGGAGTCTTTGAAGTGTTCCGCCAAACACTGTTCACCAACAAAACACGGAGGGAACACAGCACGAAAATAAAACTCGTAGAGTAATTGTTTTATCATCATCATCATCGGCACTACAACCGGGAACCGGTCTTGGCCTTATTTAGCAAGTCCTGAGGCTTGTTAAATTTTCCATAATGATTTATTTTTTCTGGGCAAGGTCATTAGTCTTGCGCCAGGGGCTCCCCGACGGGGAATCGAACCCCGGTCTCCCAGGTGACAGGCGGGTATACTAACCACTATACTATCGAGGAGCCCCAATTGTTTTATAGTTTTGTTTTTATTGACACATAAATTAATATGGATTTACAACACTTGGTCGCCCGTGGCGATTCTATGAGAGCTGGTGTGTGTACATTTGACTTATCTTATATCCTGCTCTGTGTATTGTATGCGACGTAAACTACTCGATTGCGAGCGAATTTTGAATATACTTAATTTGGCTTATGGTCCATTGTTATCTACTGTTAAAAATGTTTTAACTAATATCGCACTTAATTAATTCACAGACACGTTACTTTATGACACGCGCGACGTATTGCCGTTTCCTTTTTCGATTTACTTTTCTTTTTTACTCGCTATATCGACTTTCTTTTACCGTACAATTTTACGCGCGGATCACCTCCTCGTCGAAGTTCCCTGTGACGACTGTGGTTACTTTCTCTGGGGGATGATCCTATTCACCCCATAGTTGTCGTCCTCTTCTTTCGCTTTTCCTGGGTGGTGACTTTCTCTCAATCGAGAATCTCTCCACCAGTGAAAATGCCGCTCACACATACGGACGCGGAGGTTATTGTCTGCATGCTGTAGATCATTCTGCGATCGTCAAAATTTCACACTTCTAATGGATTGCTTGTGCAAACAATCGAGTGAGTGATTGACATTAGTCGATCTTGGGATCGTGTTTACTTTGCCCTATGGGAAGAGCATTTTCGTTTATTGCTGTTGCTCCGCAATGGCCTTTGTTTAAGCGAAGTATAGTGTGGCAGGGACAAAGGTTTTGTCGACGGATCGGTTTTCCGGCAATTCGCTTATCGCCGGAGATGTGATGTTTGTCGACATCTGGCGCAGCTGTGTCAACCGTTTGTGTATATCCAGTTGATGGATCGATACACAATTTTTATGCTGGGTCATGTCCTTCGAGCGCCGTGCAGGCGTAGGAAAATTGGTCGGACTTGTGGCCCATGCATCTGTGGATACGTGGGGTTTTGACTCCAGGATGAACGTTACTTTTGAGGACACGTGTTTGTGGGCACGTGTAGTTTGGATATAGGTGAGTATGCTTCTTGGTGGAACGACGACATCTCGACTTATACTGGTTTGTGTGGTTCGTAGAACCGCCGCAGTATTTCTAACAGATACACACACAATATATAAGTAAATAGTGAAGAACACAGAAAGAAATTCGAATAAGCAAAGCTTCGTAGCCATATACCAAAGCGTTGGCATAGCAATTCCACAACAGTTGAATGTACTTGAGAATAACGGTCGAACTTGAAAATGCGGCAGTGGTCTGATGTGTTGAGCTTATTTTTGTCATCTTTTAGTGATTCTAACCGTCATACCTACGGTTCGAATCACACGTTCTTTACTATCATCGCGAACGCTGTAAGGTGATTATGCGAACACCCTGGATTTGTTTTTGATATCCGAGCCGAGCACTTATACCGTGGAAGTAACTGCGCCATTGTGCATCTCAGATCACTGCTTGGTATCGGTCGCGCAGCCACTTACATTTCAAGCAAATAACCGATCTAAGCAGCTTCGTCATGTATGGAGGTATGGCTCTGCTAACTGGGGCGATTTGAGAGATACCTTCGCATCCTTTTCGGGGTCGGAGGTGTGTTTTGGAGACGCCGATGTTAACACACGCCCGGAGCAGGCCACGGAGATTATTCTTCTCGGAATGGATATCTACATTCCGCAAACGAAATTCATCTGATAAACCTTAGTTTGATGAAAAATGCGAACAGATTACAGCGGCTAAAAATAGACCTTTTAAACAATGGCGCTCCAATCCCACCGAGGTTAACAGGACGAATTTTGTTAGAATCAGAAACGCCTGCAACCAGGCGATTGATACCGCGAACGAAGCTCACAACGACAGAGCGACCAATAAACTCCATCGGTGCCCGACTGTTTCGCGCTCCTTCTGGTCAATGGCAATGTCTGTCAGCAATAACTTCGGTTTCTCCTCTTTTCCCTCGTTAATGACGGACAGCTGGCCGTTAGTCATAAATTTAAAAGAAAAAGCTAATGTGTTCGCGAATTTATTTTCGGCGAATTCAAACCCCGATGCCAGTCTTTTGGAGCCACCTGTGAATGCGCCGCCACGGTGGTGTATACGGGATGAGAGGCTCTGCTCGCGTACTATTCAACGTATTCTACATGAACTGGGCTGTAAGAAGGCAACCGGGCCGGACAGAATACCAGCCATAGTCCTTAAGAACTGCGTTCCAAAACTGTCGCTGGTTCCTGGCAAACTCCTTAGCTTATCTTATGCACGGAGGACATTTCCTTCTTGCTTTAAAATCGCTCGAGTTCAGCCAATCCCAAAGAGGGGGGAAAAGTGTCTCCCACAAAATTACCGGCCGGTGCATTATATGTTATCTAAGGTGATGGAAAAGGTCATCAATGCCGAGTTGATTGAATATTTCGAATGCAACGGACTTCTGAATGATCGTCAATACGGCCTCCGTGGCAGGTGCTCCACAGGAGACCTTTTGACCCTTATAACTGATATATGGACATCTGCATGGTGAGTCAAGGTCGGTCGCATTGGATATCTCCAAGGCTTTTGACCGCGTCTGGCACGGGGCATTGCTGCGCAAACTTCGTTTATATGGACTTTCCCAGCAGCTTTGCGACGAAGAGCTTCATCGAGGATCGGTCGATCCGAGTTACTGTAGACGGCGAGTCTTCGGATCCGTATTCTGTTAATTCCAGTGTGCCTCAAGGTTCTTTTCTGGCTCTAACCTTGTTTTTGATTCATAGAAATGATTTGTTGGAGTCAACGGATAACAAAGTGTTCAGTTTTGCGGATGATAGTACGCTTGTTTCCTCTTTTTTGAGTGATCGCGATCTGGATAAGGACCTGGAGTGGGCAAAGGCCAATTTCGTCGACTTCAATGCATCGAAGACACAGTATACAACATTCACAAAAAAAAAGTGGATCATCGGTTCCGTATTTGATGATGAATGGCCAGGTTTTCGAATCTGGGGAAAGCTTGAATTTAATCGGTGTCATGGTCTGTGGAAATGTATCGTGGCATAAATATGTGTTGAACGTCGCCAGGTCCGCCTCTAGAAAACTGAGTCATCTTTTTAGAACCAAGAAATATAGGGTTTTCCAATAGGGACTTGACAACTTTTTTTTGGTAATAAATTTTAATAATTTGCAGACGTTGTTCGTTCGTGTACTTAACCACGATTAAAATGTTGAGTTTACTGAATTAATTGACAGTGACAGTTCGATGATTAGTGGAAGGGTGCGTTTACAAATTAAAGTCAAAGTTGTCAAGTCGCTATTGGAAAACCCGATATTTTACTCCGGTCCAACATTTGCTCGTGTATAAATCCCAAATTAGTGCCGCGCTTGAATATTGCTCTCATGTTTGGAGCTCTGGTCGTAAGCATACCCTCAACCTACTTGAGAGCATACAGAGACGAACGATCCGCCTGATCGGAGAAAGACGCTGACATCGGGACTACAATCGCTATCACATCGAAGGCGCGTAGCTGACCTCTGTTTTTTTTACAGATATTATCATGGGTACTGTTCCTCGGAGATTCGTGGTTCGTGTTCCGCGCAATTCGGTTTATATGCGCTCCACGAGACAATCCGACGGATCACACCACTTTGCGGTTCATCTCCCGCCGTCGTGAACATCCCTGCATCAGGACTCGTTCCATTACAGAGAGCGGAAGCTGTGGAACTCCCTTCCCGCGCGAGTGTTTCAACTTGCAACTGTTCAAAAAGAACTGCAACGTTTATTTGGTGGCATCTAGGGGCGCCGTGTTGCGCTATAGGTTTGTTACACGTAACATGATTGTTGCACTTTGCTGTACGCAAATTACCAATACCTTCCATGTAATGTATATACATATAATACACGAATGTAGCCAATAGGCTAATAAAGAACAATAATGTTGCATGCATATGGCAAATCTTTAATTAACGTTAAAACCGAAAGAATTCTCTCAGTGTAGCATCAAATATAATTTCCTGCTACAACCCATGGAATCCTTTCGGTGTAGCTGTGAAACCTTATCACATGTCTACCTGTTGCTAAACGCATCCCCAGTTCTCATGCTCAGAATTGCAATCTTGCATTTCCCACATTCCGCCTATGCCCTACAAACAAACCAAATCCCCATCACCTTGAAATGCATGCATTTCCCATTGCCGTACCTAAAATTGCGTTTCTGCAATTCGCACACCCAACAGTCTCATCACCTAGATGATATATTGACCACCCAACACCCCATCACCTTCAAGGTAATTTTACCTGCATGCTATTCGCTATGGGCAAATCAGATTCGCGTCACCGTGAATCGCAATTTTCTCATGGCCTTGGGGTGAAGAATTTTGCAAAAAATGCAACGTTGTGGTTCGCATCGTCGTTGGCTTGGCCTTCGACTGAGACTGGCGTCAGGTGGCTGCCTGGAGGACAGCTATGATCGTGGGAAGGTAGGAGTAAATTTAATTAGAATCCGACAGAGCCAAGTGTGGCATTTCGTCGTAAATTAAATAGTTACCATTAAACTAAACGAAAGGAACGCAAGGCGCCGGACCAAGGTGCCAAAGGAACGCTAGGTGGCGGAGGACAAAAAGAGGTTGGACGCAGCCTTGTGGTGATTGGACATACTTGTGCTGTTGTCAGCACTGGTTCTACTTCCATCACCAGCAAATTCACTCCCTGCACTGTCACCAATTATGGAGTTGCTTGTTCTTTAGTGTCTCTGAAAATCTTCCCCAACTCCAGATCTTGTTCAGATCTCAGTGTAGTATGGATGTCGAAAACAAAGTCTAAATTTTACACATTCCACGGTTCTTTATAACTCTTAAATTGAAGGCTAATTTAAACGAATGTCATCATCATCATCATCGGCACTACAACCGGGAACCGGTCTTGGCCTTATTTAGCAAGTCCTGAGGCTTGTTAAATTTTCCATAATGATTTATTTTGTCTGGGCAAGGTCATTAGTCTTGCGCCAGGGGCTCCCCGACGGGGAATCGAACCCCGGTCTCCCGGGTGACAGGCGGGTATACTAACCACTATACTATCGAGGAGCCCGAATGTCATATTTCTTTCTTAAACAATCTATCGACACTATCGAATTACCTTGGATTTGATAAACGAAAAAACAAAATGAATTTTTTTCACAGATTATAGTATGCACACGTAGTGGTAGTTAGAGTCACTTTGATTTCTTAAAGTAGTTCTAAACAAAACTGAATTAACTTTGATTTAATAAACTAGTCGCTCGACGACGCAATATTGCTACTACAACAGCTAGTTCACCCGGCTGCGCATTTTTACTTCAACTTACTTGACACTCCAAAATAACTCTTTTGTGTTTAAACTCTCAACTAAAGGGTGGTTAATTTCCGACTGACTTATTTAACGCGGAGGCCCGACTTGCCTCCACGGAATCCGTATCGCGATTATTTATTTCGACCGAAGCGACAGAACACCTAAATATTCATCTGTAGCCCCGATGACCATATAAGGGATGATCTTATGGTGATGATCACCGAAAGGATGCGCACACACACAGATGCGGCTACTTCGCACGCTCATGCTGTGCATGAGCAAGCGGACCGTGGATACAACAATTTCATAAGGGGAACATTAGCTGGCATGGTTGCAGCTGGTGCTATTATCTCGACATAGAGATTTAGGTGTTTACACGATCAGCGACTGCGTAAAGAATTTATACTGATCGTGCACATCTTGGCGGCATCTCCACGTAGTCGAATTCTCGATGGTAATTTTCCATCTATGAGATGTCGAATTCCTTGGGCGGTCCGCCGTATGCCTTGATGTATTGGTCGGTCGGATGACCGACCGATGTGGGCATGTATGAAAAGGAAAGATGAAACATCTCCTGCACGTGTGCGGCTGACGCGTAATGGTATACCCTGGTGATATGGGTCGGACAATGTTGGTTGCTTGGTGTATGCCGCATGTTATACTTTCATACTAGGAAATCCGATGATGCAACATACACCCGACGCATGGCTTTCTAGCACATTATGCCCGTGAGGAAAATGTCTCTTGTGGTTCGTGCTATTAAATTAGGGAAAATGTGGTTTAGGAGACACTTTAGGTGGGTGACAAAAAGGTAAGTACATGCTTAATTGCTGGGCAAGCAATCAGTACTTGTTTTACGAGGGTTGCCTTTTATATTTCGGGATTAGAGAACAAAAACAAATATTGATCATCGAAAATCACTTTATTGTTTTTCAAAATATTCCCCATGAAGATCTATACACTTTTGCATGCGTTTGAACCAATTGTCGAAGCACTTTTGCCACTCTGATTGAGGTATCTCCAACACATGCATTCTGAATGCAGCAACCGCTTCGTCAGGTGTCGAAAAACGCTGACCTCTCAGTTTGTTTTTTACGTACGGGAATAAAAAGAAGTCATTCGGTGCCAAGTCAGGACTATACGGCGGATGACCCATCAAATCGATGTTTTGGGTGCTCAAAAATGCAGTTGTCGCAGCCGATGTGTGAGAGCTCGCATTGTCGTGGTGAAGAGTGATCCGTCTTCGGCGGTTGGTTTTCCTGATTTCTTGGAAGACAACTGGCAAACAAATGGTTGTGTACCACTCAGAATTGACTGTTCTGCGTTGTTCTAGTGGTACGGTTGCGACATGTCCAGTTTTTCCGAAAAAACAGGCGACCATTTGCTTGGAAGTGCTTCGTGCGCGAACAACTTTTGTTGGATTTGGCTCATCTTGAAACACCCAGACAGTCGACTGCTGTTTACTTTCGGGTTCATACGCGTAAATCCACGATTCATCACCTGTCACGATGTCATAGACGTGTTTCGAAGCACCGCGACCGTATTTTTTGAGCATTTCTTTCGACCAATTGACACGAGCCTTTTTTTGGGCGATTGACAAATTGTGTGGGAACCAACGCGAACAAATTTTTTTGACAGTCAAATGTTTATGCAATATTGAATGTATGCTGGTCCCACTAACGCCTAAGGTTGTCTCAATCTCACGATAGGTCACATGACGATCTTCCAATATCAGTTCGCGCACAGCATCAATGGTTTTCGGAACAACAACTGATTTTGGACGACCTTCACGAAATTCATCTTGGCGTGAACTACGACCACGATTGAATTCACCATACCATCGATAAACACTGGTCCTTGATGGAGCTTCATCGCCAAAAATTGAATTAAGTTCATCCATGCACTGTTGCTGAGTTAATCCACGCCGAAAGTTGTAAAAAATAATCGCACGAAAATGTTGACGATTTAATTCCATTTTTGGGCCGAGATGAATCTTTTAAGTTACTGTAAACAACACAAATAGCGCTCGTATGTCAAAACGTTCTGAGTGCGTATAACCTCAAAAATGTCCAAATTTACGACAGAGCTATCAATTGCCGGATTGCAACACTGGGGTCGCCAAATCCCGAAACATAAGAGGCAACCCTCGTATCGGTTTTCGGCCGCTCTAGGTGGGAGTTTTTACATGGCTAATGGGAAGATGAGTAGTGACGTTCAAGGGAACCGCCACAGCCTCCCATAACCTCTCTCGCTCCGCCAACGAGGACATCACACCTACGGGCTAACAAGCCGGAAGCCATTAGCCAGGGGCTTGAACAGCCGGAAGTCGGTAAGTGTTGTTAAAGAAGCATACAACACGTTCGTCATTCCCGAGAGAAGTGTAAAAAAAATAAAAAATTGTGTGTTATTAAGAAATTTCCGGTAGACATTGACAGAATGTATGCTCTAACGATGGACTTGAGTTTTACTATTCACACACATATTGTCTCCTAATTTACAGAAATAACTCAGAGATTTGTTGGATTCAGTTATTTTTTCTGGTTAAACATTGTTAATGATCTGCTAATGTGCAATAAATACAGGGTACTTGGTATCCAAAAAAGCCCTTCTGCAGTCATTTAAAACCTTAAAAACTTATTTATCGGTGAAACAGCACTTACTCGACTCCATGTTCGCGAACTTATCTTCCATGTCCTTATTGTTCCACCTTTCTCACCCGGTAAGCTTACATACTAAAAGCTGCTAAATGAAATACACAATCCATCCAAACACAACAACCCATATCCTCACAAGTTTTAAAGGAGTAAGTTTTTCCGAGTAGGAGTACGTGACAGATTAACCATATAAAAGTAAAAGAAAACTTGGAGCCAAGAATAACACCAGCTCCTTCCTGTTGGATTTATTGCTACCTCTTCAAAATTAGCGCTTAGTAATTAAATAAACTTAACGCTGTTGTTAAAAATTAAATACAGTTTTACGCTATGTTGAATCACTCCAGGTTTTTAGTTCGTTCTTAATGGTCCTCAGGTTATACAGAGGCTTGTATCTTAATAGAAGCCCATCAGTACGATGAGCTTCTATTAAGATTTGGTGATTAGATTCTTTATTAAGTCGTTCACAGTCTGAGTTATAATAATTAACGAAGCTCCATGAAGTTGTTATATTCTTGACACATTACGACTGATTGTAGCAAGTGACCGATTGTAGTTTAAGACCAGAATAAACATTTCATACCCCACGGCGAAAACGGGTAACGTAAACTTGCTACTTGAAATTTACGTTCAGATTTTGAAGTTTCCGGGTACCATACACACTGTAGTACCGCACCGCACCGAGGTATAGGTTTTCGCTAAATTTTGTTTAGCTTTTTATCGTGTACCAACTGCCAGAGACGAGCTTACAGCGGTTTCATTTTAAAAATTGAACTGAACACCCCGCCACATAGGTAACTGTCTATAAGCGCAAAACTGCACTCGTACCTTACACGTCAAAATCAACTCAAAATTGTTCTCCAGCCGAAAGGGTTGAAAGCTAGTGCTATTAGCCTTAAGTTCCCATGTAATTTATTTACATTGTAATAAATTATTTAAAAAATAGATTTTCTAAAGACTCCTTATTTATCAACACGACTTCTGCTATTTATTGATATTTTAATTGTAAATAGAAAATGTTACACAGCGTATCCTGTAACAGGGTTTCATAACTTATCAGGAACCCATAACATGACCCTGGAAAGTCGCACATCTTTTCAGTTGTTCGGGTTCTCTAAATCTGCGAAATGTGAAATTTGCATCGTTTATTATCTATACAGATCGGTCAACTGAGCTGGCAACTTTTCAAAACGCCTTAATTTTTATATTTCTTAAAAAATGTTATTCAAAACTTCAGAATCTGTTCGAAATTTTCAATATGGCGTCGATTGGCGTGGACTGTGACTGTGAGTCTTGCGATATTTCGAACCCTCCACCTACTTGAGAGCATACAGATACGAGCGCTCCGCCTGATCGAGTACTCAGCGCTGACGTTGGGACTACACTCGCTATCACATCGAAGGCGTGTAGCCGACCTCTGTCTGTTTTACAGATATTATCACGGGTACTGTTCTTCGGAGATTCGTGGTATTGTTCCGCCCAATTCGGTTTATATGCGCCCCCGCTGCTCTTATCCATATATCTTGATCATAAAACCCAGCCTTCTCAACATCATCACTGCTTTTCCTACAACTTCCACAAAGCTAACTTCCACCTTTTTAAATGAGCATCTTAGCAAAACAGCGTTTCGCTTTGATCATTTGGTGGTAGAAGAAGCTACTGCCACTCTCTATAAGGAGATCTACTATGCCGTCGCCTTATATGTCCCCTATTCTCGTCACAGGTCATCGGTTTCATCGCCGCCATGGTACAACCGCACACTCCGCGCTCTTAGGAACAAGAGAAATAACTTGTGGAACATTTTCCTCAAAACGCGTTTTATAAATTTTCTGAGCTCTATAACTCCCTCTACACCAACTACCTCACAAAAACACAATCTAATTTGATCAATGACCCCAAATCTTTTTTCCACTTCATAAACTACAAACGTAAATCCGACGCATATCCTAACTCCCTTTCTTATGTCGCGACTACTTCAACCGACCCCCTAACTACTGCCAATCTATTCGCTTCGTTTTTCAATAAGGTAAGGTTCCTGCCTTCAAAGAGCTTACTTACCTGATAACGTTGCACGCGCTCACGGACGCGTGTCCCAAAGTCCCACCATAGGGCCTGCAACTCGCAGCCAACGTTGAGACTGACACCAAAAAGCAAGGAACTGAACGTCCCCAAAGCTTTTAAGGTCAAGCTCAACAATTATAATTCATCATGCCTGAAACAAAGGTATAAACATCCATGAGTTCTATTCCTAAAAAAACAATTCCCAAAATGCCATACATGCTGCCTGTGCCCAGGAACATCTCATCGAACCGGCAATTCCGAAATTCGATACAAAAGAATTGCTATCATCAAAGAATGAGCCGATCAACGGATGCACGTGCGGGTAATTTAATGCAAGGACCACCCAAATCCGTTGAACAACAGAAGGCAGCCACGACCTATCGCAACCAAAAATATCTCAACGAGATATGCGATGATTTATGAGGAGTTAAGCCAACAAAGGCAATACTTCGGTCCCACGGCCACGCTAGAATTTCACACCATTATAAAGATCTAATGGATTTCGATTCCGGGTACCAAGTTCAAATAAGACCCACGGACTGCACGTCAAAACAATCGCCGAATATCTCTGGTCTGGGCGCCAGATGTTCTGTGCAAACAGAAGGCCGTGGAAATGAAATTCTATCACCAATGATAATGATGTATGCAAGGAATGACTTTCTCCTTTCAGGAAAATAGGAAATTACCCCTGGGATGAAATAGCATGCTGCTAACAGAGATTTCCGGAATTCTGTTAGCAGATCGAATAGAACATTTTTTCCGTACAGATACGGATACCAGTTTGGAATCTGGATATCTGTGTGTGCAGACAGGCAGTCTAATTTCGATCGTCAACGCGACGGTGAGAGCGGTCAGAGAAAACCTACCGATGAGGTGGATCAGATTCCGGAGAAATATACGAAAAATTCGGTCGATAGGGAAAGCTTTGTCGTGTGTACTATTTATTCTGAGATATATTGTGATCGAAATAATAGAAACCCTAAAAGTAAATAATAAAGAAGCAAAGTGAAGTACAATAAAACCGGCTTTTCCCAGCGTTTTATTTTCGTTGTCCATTCCGTGTCGTTCTCGGCATTAACAGTGTTCGGCGGAACACTCGGTCATCGAACTACGACCAACACAATACCGCCAAACCTTCACAGACATCTCCTTCGGACCCAATCCGTCTTACTTCAAAGACTTGCCCGAATTCTCCCTCGGCCCTTTCACCCCTCAAATTATTCAGCGTCACGTAGTTGAGGAGAAATTAAACTTACTCAAAGACGAGTTCAGCCCTGTTCCACTTCTCTTTCCCTCCCGATATCAATGATATTCAATCTATCTCTATTAAAAGGGATCTTCCCTAGTATTTGGAAATCCTCCTATGTCACCCCCATACATAAAAAGGGACCTAAAAACGATATAAGCAACTACCGTCCCATCGCCAAACTGTCTCATATCTCCAACCTGTTCAAAGGAATTCTTTACAACGCGTTATCTTTCCGTTGTAAATCCATCATCTCATCCAGCCAGCATGGTTTCCTTTCGGGCAGGTCGACCACAACGAATCTGATCGAGTTCTCATCCCATACTCTCCGTGCCTTAGAGAATGGCAACGAAGTCGATGTGATCACCACCGATTTCAGCAAGGCCTTTGACAAAATCTCTCATACTCTCATCCTTTTTAAGCTGTCCTCCCTAGGTTTCGAACCCCTATTGATCAAGTGGTTATCTTCTTATCTGAAAGATCGATCCTACCGTGTCAAATTCAGATCCTCCCTGTCCAATCCTTTTCTTCCCACGCCAGGGGTTCCGCAAGGCAGCCATCTAGGTTCCCTCCTATTTATCCTTACCATCAATGATGTTGACTCCATTATTAAATACTCATCCATCTCCTCCTATGTGGACGACGCCAAACTCTACAAAACGATCATCTCTCCTCTCGACTACTCACTTCTCCAAACGGACCCCGACAGCTTCTCAACTTGGTGCCGTAATAACTGCCTTGAACTCAACGTTGTCAAATGTCACTCCATCAACTTCTCCCACAAACGTTCCCATGCCCATTGTCGAAGCACTTTTGCCACTCTGATTGAGGTATCTCCAACACATGCATTCTGAATGCAGCAACCGCTTCGTCAGGTGTCGAAAAACGCTGACCTCTCAGTTTGTTTTTTACGTACGGGAATAAAAAGAAGTCATTCGGTGCCAAGTCAGGACTATACGGCGGATGACCCATCAAATCGATGTTTTGGGTGCTCAAAAATGCAGTTGTCTCAGCCGATGTGTGAGAGCTCGCATTGTCGTGGTGAAGAGTGATCCGTCTTCGGCGGTTGGTTTTCCTGATTTCTTGGAAGACAACTGGCAAACAAATGGTTGTGTACCACTCAGAATTGACTGTTCTGCGTTGTTCTAGTGGTACGGTTGCGACATGTCCAGTTTTTCCGAAAAAACAGGCGACCATTTGCTTGGAAGTGCTTCGTGCGCGAACAACTTTTGTTGGATTTGGCTCATCTTGAAACACCCAGACAGTCGACTGCTGTTTACTTTCGGGTTCATACGCGTAAATCCACGATTCATCACCTGTCACGATGTCATAGACGTGTTTCGAAGCACCGCGACCGTATTTTTTGAGCATTTCTTTCGACCAATTGACACGAGCCTTTTTTTGGGCGATTGACAAATTGTGTGGGAACCAACGCGAACAAATTTTTTTGACAGTCAAATGTTTATGCAATATTGAATGTATGCTGGTCCCACTAAAGCCTAAGGTTGTCTCAATCTCACGATAGGTCACATGACGATCTTCCAATATCAGTTCGCGCACAGCATCAATGGTTTTCGGAACAACAACTGATTTTGGACGACCTTCACGAAATTCATCTTGGAGTGAACTACGACCACGATTGAATTCACCATACCATCGATAAACACTGGTCCTTGATGGAGCTTCATCGCCAAAAATTGAATTAAGTTCATCCATGCACTGTTGCTGAGTTAATCCACGCCGAAAGTTGGAAAAAATAATCGCACGAAAATGTTGACGATTTAATTCCATTTTTGGGCCGAGATGAATCTTTTAAGTTACTGTAAACAACACAAATAGCGCTCGTATGTCAAAACGTTCTGAGTGCGTATAACCTCAAAAATGTCCAACTTTACGACAGAGCTGTCAATTGCCGGATTGTAACACTAGGGTTGCCAAATCCCGAAACATAAGAGGCAACCCTCGTAGTAATAAAAAAAAAAAAAAACAAAAAAAAAAAAAAAAAAACAGTACATGATTTAATGCGATATTCCGGGGAACTAGTACCATGGTTTGGTTTCTAATTCCTGAATATAATTTAGGTTAACAAAAAAATAAGGCCACGGGGCTTTTGACTCAATGAATATCCACGAAAGTCAGATTTTATAGATAGAAAATTCGGTGAAAGAGGAAAAAATACCATGACCATACATACTAAAGGCTGCATTGGCTAAGTCTCACGCAATTCAAAATCCCATGAAACTAAGATAAGCGTTGACAAACCTTCATAATCTTCCCTCACATTTACACCATCACAGCTTAGAGATTACGAAAAGTGCTCACAGGTTAAAAAAGTAATGAAAACCCAAATAGACAAAATCCAATCCATTCGACCGGCTATCAAGTTCCCAACAAGATTACGTATCAACAGTTGACTTGGCACTCAAATTTGGACCAAATGCGTTCAGTGAGCTAAAAAGCCCTCTGCTCGCCTTTTATTAAAAACTAAAGTTTATCTAACATTACTGACCCACACACACGTGCCAGAACGATTGCCAATTGAAACTCAAGTGCCTATTTGTTCCCGACCTCGAACATCCGAATTCAAAAAGACCAGCAGCATATCGATTGAGCTCGATGACGACCAGCCGGGTATTATGCGAATACCAGGCAGCCACCGAATGAGCCCGCGCGCCGCATAACAATCCTCATTGATAAGCAAGCCGACGTGTTAAGTACCGCCAGCGCCACCGTTGCCCATATTCTGACGCCGCCATCGCAGAGGCTATCGCGCCTCCCAATACAAAGCAATCTAACCCATCTGCGAAAGAAATTCACTTCCCGCTGGACCCAATTAAGAGCCTATACACTAGCTACCCGCCGAGCCTGACGAGCTTTTAGACACTTAGTCTTAGTCTTACAAGACGCCCAGATCAGACGCGTACTGCTTACCGTGAAGACCGAACGAACCGATCGCATTTCAAGTACTCAACGGGTAAAGAGATCCTTTTCTGTGTTTGTGGTTTAGGATTTATTTCGCCACCCGTTCCTTTAATTGCTTAAGTTTAAATTTAACATAAAAGTAAAAATGAATTAAGTAACAACAGCGCATAAAAGTTGAATAAATATAGAAAAAAAGGAAAAAACCAGAGAAAAAACTTTCATTGGAAGACGTGGAGATGAAGTGGAACATGATCCTCACTGTTCTGACGATCGCTTGGGCGTCCTTCATCGACGTGTCCTTAGGCGCAGAAAGTAAGTTCGAATACTGTCCCTTGTCCAATTTCATGTCATGTGTCTCTATGTTCATTTGTGTGTACTTTCAGTCAAATGTTTTTAGTTCGTATATTCAAATTTTGTGCAAGAATATTTCGTAGCGTGTGTTTCATAAGTGAGCCAAATTTGGAACCTTTTAGAGATACACCAGCGATTGGGGCCAATGAAATAGTTTCATTTGATAACCCACAGTCGGCGAGGGGTGACAATTTTTGGTCACGCACACGATTTCTGAATGTGGAATGTGCGATGTGAGAACGAGAATCAGATCAGAAAGTCGAAGGTCGAATCTCGAATTTTAGCCGTTCTCACCTTGAGACTTCCTATCTCAATTCCATTCACCTCAATAGTGCAAGATACAGTCGACCAAAATGTTTTGCCACAATGTCAAAGTGTCATTTAATTTGAGGCCTGTGTTGATAAGAGCGTGATAGCTGGAAATAGACACCGGAAACTGACAAATCCCAATTTCCTGCGAGTCAAAAACGGTCGCAGTTTTTTTATAACGTCGCTTCACTTGGGCGACTCTGGTTTCTTAACAATTACCTGCATTTCTTAGAGAAATTCCATAAGGACAATCTTTCGGTCTAGCTTTTCGACAGTGTTTGAAAGGAATTTTGGGCCTGGACTCTATGAAGTTTTGGTCGACAACAGCTTTTTTTTTTTTTTTGCTTCGAGTTGTTACACTTGGTAAGGCAGGTAGGTGACGGTTTGTACTTATGCTCAACAGACAACCTAATTGTATTGAGGCAGTTAAGTATTAAGCTAACTGCTGAATCCTGTACCGCGATGGCAAGTTGTGGACCTAAACGAACACTCGATAAATGTTGACATGTGTCATGTCATACTGTTGATTCTTTGCTATTTCGTTTCCTTCTTAGGAATCTAGGACCGTGTTTGGAACAACGTCCTTTTTGTGTTATTAGTTTTGGCTCACTTTAAAAGCTAAACTATTTTAAGGTATGGCGCAAGGCTAATATCCTTGTCCGGAGAAACAAATTATTATGGACAATTTAACAAGTCTCGGATAAGGACCGGATGCGGATGGAGACACTTGCTAAATAAGCCCAAGACCGGACTCCGGTTGTAGTACCGACGATGATGATGACTGAAAAAAATTCGACTCATAAAACAGGAAGTGGTCCAGTTTCTCCAAGTCAAAAATATGCAAACATCGCAAGAGATATTTTTTTGTCATCGTTTCACAACAACGAAAGAGCATTTTGACGTCCTTTAATGTCCGTGCGGGCGGAGCAAGATGGGTAGACCTAGTAGAGGGTCGATGCAAATTGTCCCTCAAGGTTGATTATGCAGAGAGTCTCAAACTTATGTAGTTCGATTGAAAAACGACTCCCTCCGCTAATCTATCCATCTATGTGAGCCGGTGTGGATTCTCTGATTGAAATGTACGAATACCTGGATAGAGCGGATGCAAGTTCCACATTAATTTGATTAATGTTTTCTGGTAGTTCATTAATAATCATCATCATCATCGGCACTACAACCGGGATCCGGTCTTGGCCTTATTTAGCAAGTCTCTCCATCGGTATCCGGTCCTTATCCGAGACTTGTTAAATTGTCCATAATAATTTGTTTCTCCGGGCAAGGTTATTAGCCTTGCGCCAACAGTTCATTAATAATACGTGCGCATAAAATGGTTTTCATGATACCGTAACGTCAAGGAACGTTTTGTACTAGTTCATTAATAATACGATAATGTAACGTCAACACAAAACGCAGCCGTAAATGAGGAGAGAGTTGAGAAAGGAGACATCAACGCTTGTTGGTCTTACATGCACGTAAAACAGCGAGAGAAAATATGCGTGGAGTTCGGCTGAAGAACGATCCCGCCTTCATATCATCATCATCATCGGCACTACAACCGGAATCCGGTCTTGGCCTTATTTAACAAATCTCTCCACCGGTCTCGATTTCGAGCCGATGTCATCCAGTTTGCAACTCCCAGGCTCTGGGCGTCCTGGTCTACGCCATCCCCCCATCGCAGACAAGATCTGCCGAGCTGTCTCCTTCCGCACATCCTGCCACAAAAGGCTTTCCGGGCAGGCTCCTCTTCACTCATTCGAACTAGGTGTCTCGTCCACCGGAGTCTACCGAACTTGATTTTTCTTACAACATTAGCTTCAAGGTAGATTGGGCCCAACTCATGGTTGTAGCGTGTCCGGAATAGTCCTCCCTCACATATGGGGCCAACAATTCTCCTTAAGACCTTCCTCTCGAACGGGGCTAAGAGTTCAGACTACTTTTACAGTTGTAGCTTGGATGTTCTGGATAAATTTCGGGATTTAAAGAAGCTTGAGAGACCATTGGCGCAGGGCTAATGACCTTGCCCGGAAAAACAAACTATTATGGACAATTTAATAAGTCTCGGATTTGGACCGGATACCGGTGGAGAGACTTGCTAAATAAGGCCAAGACCGGATTGCGGTTGTAGTGCTAATGATGATGATGATAGACCATAGTACGCTTTGTTGGATTTGATCAGGCGTTCGCGTATTTCTTCTTCCATATTGTTATCGGCTGACACAATTGACCCAAGGTAGTTAAAGGATTGCACTTCTTCAAATTCATGGTCCACTACCCTGATAGTTTGATCAACGTTAGGTTTTCTCTTCGCAGAAGTTGCCACCATGTACTTAGTTTTCCCCTCATTAATGTGCAGTCCCAGTTTTTGTGCTGCCTGCTCGATCTGGCTGAAGGAGTCCTGTACAGCCTAATCAGATCTACCAATGATGTCGATGTCACCTGCGTAGCCAAGCATCTGGCTGGACTTGGTGACAATAGTCTCTCTTGTTGTGACGCCAGAGTCACGAATTGCTTTCTCCGGGATCCTTATTTAGCAGGTCTCTCCACCGGTCCCGATTTCGGGCCGACGTCCGAGACTTGATAAATTTACCATAATAGTTTGTTTTTCCGTGCAAAGTTATTAGCATTGCGCCAACCTTTCTCAGGATATCGCTGCATACATTGGTTGACTACTTGGTGGGTGCTAAAGTAGCTTTCCAGGGGTGTCACGTGGAGATTGAATGTCAAGTTAGATTGAACAGGGACAAGGATCGTCCTGGCTTTCGCTGGGTTGAAAGCAATCAGTGATTTAGCAATGTATGTTCGCTCCCATCTCCCCTTGCTTTATCCAATGCCAGGTTGAAAAGGAGGCAGGCCAGACCGTCCCCTTGTCGGAGTCCATTAAAGATGTTTATTAGTTTGGACAGCAATCCCACTATTTTTACTGCACTAGTTACGTTGGTCATGGTCAACCTACAAAGTGGTATCAATTTGTTTGGAATGCCGAACTCTCTCATGGCATTATATAGTTCTACCCTGGCTATGCTGTCGTAGGCGGCTTTAAACTCTATAAATAGATAATAATAATTAAATTCCTGACATTTTTCCATCTCCTGCCAAAGAGGATATCTGATCAATCACTGATTTGCCTGGGATGAAGCCACACTGATATTGACCAATCATGACTAGCGTATGGGGCTATCCGGTGTTGTAGGATAGAGGAGAGTATCTTAGAGGCAGTACTCAGCAATGTTATACCCCTTTAGTTGTTGCACAGTGTGATATCTCCCTTCTTATGCATGGTGCAAATTATACCGCGACGCCAATCTTCCAGCATCTCCTCTTGCTCCCATACGTGCACCTCGATCTCATGAATTGCGTGATGTTACGCTGCCCTCCTTGTTTGATCAGCTCAGCTGGTATACCATCAGCTCCGGGGGCTTTATTTGATTTGAGCTGTCTGATGGCTTATAGCTTTTAATGTTTCCTCAATGCTTGGTGGCGGCAGCATTTGGTCTTGATCTTGCATTGGTGGAGCCGCCAATTCTCCTGTCAGCTGACCATTTAACAGTTCATTAAAGTGCACTTCCCATCGCTCCAGAATGCCTTCACGATCGGTGATCAGATTACCCTCTTTATCCTTGCAGTAAGTGCAGCGTGATACTGCGGATTATTTGGTAGAACTTCCGTGCCTGGTGTCGACCTCGCTCTCTACTTTTCTCTGATTCACAGACTAGATTTTTTTCTCAGGCACTTTTCTTTTGTCTGTGAGGCCTTTTTTCAGATCTTCTGAGCTCTTTGTACCCGCGTCCTATGAGACTGCTGCATTCTTACGTTCAGGCGCTAGTTTGCACTCATCATCAAACCAGTCGTTCCGATCTCTACGACTACTGCCTAAGATGGAGTTGGCAGTACTAATGACAATATTCTTAAGGCGTGTCCATTTCTATTCTACGCCCGGCATTCTGCCCCAGGACTTACTGTTCCTCCGTCGAGCTCTTCTAGGGCGAGTCCTAGTGCATGACCAAATGTGTTGCTGGTGTTGTCATTGCGTAAGGCAGCCGTGTTGATACGAACCTGATCCGCGGATGCAATACGTCTCCGTAAGGCAATCCGCACTCGGAAAATTATACCAACAAGGTAGTGATCCGGGTCGACGTTGGCACCTCGGTACGTTAGTACCGTCATCAGGCGCGAGGAGTGGCGGCGATCTATCAACATCTGGTCAATTTGGTTGCGAGTGGCTCTATTAGGTGATGCCCAGGTGGCTCTGTGGATATCTTTACGTGGAAACCTAGTACTCGCAACGCCCAAGTTTTTTGATGTTGCTAGTTCGATGGCTCGTAGTCCATTGTCATTAGTGTTCTCATGCAAACTATGCGAACCTGCGTAGTGCCTGAAAACCGGCTCCCGACATATTTTCGCATTCAACTCACCAAGAACGATGTTCACATCGTATCTTGGGCGTCAGGAGACTCCTCTGTAGGTCCGTGAACGTTCATGAGGCTTATGTTCTTAAACTTGCCTCGCACGCGAAGAGTGCATAGCCTTTCGTTTATTGCATTAAACCCGAAAATGGCAGGCTTCAGTTTTTGGCTGACTAGAAAGCCTACCTCGAGCACATGGTGTCTTGCATGAAAACTGTAACAAATGTATGGGGTAAGAAGTATGTGTGCCGGCATGGGAACTGATTCACTTCTATCCCCATTAAACGCTTTCACTACATGCACCACGGAGAAGAAGGTATAGTGCGCTGATCGCTGAACGTCACCGAGGGAAGGTCGCACAAATGAAAATAAAACACGGTTTAGTCGTAAATGGGTATTTTTATTGTTCTCTATTTTATTATTACTATTACTTAACAAGTTCTGGTTTAAAAGAATGGTTCACAGGATCACTTATTTTATTGATATTGTTTGTAAATTTAAAATCACAATCATCGACTTCTTTATTATGTCTTTTGAAATTATTACATACTTTCACAGCAGACCAACCGAGAGAAAAAAATTCGATTAAGCAGCACAGCACTGGTAGTGGAAATTCACGTAAATCAGAAACAAACGACTCGTATTAATTGATTTCCTGGGTATTATCGTTCGTACTCGTGTAGAGACAGTATTGGATTTTTGAGTTGTGTGTGCGGACACCTCGGGGGATGAAATTCGACTCTGGGATGTACGCATCCCCGTGCGCGCTACGGGGAGCGGAAGACAACACAACCGGTGGTTGTAATACGACTCCTCGAGGGTTGAATTCCGACTTTGATTCAACCCTCAGTTCGGGGTGAGATTGGTGGAAGAGAGAGAAGATTTCTCTCTATGGTGAGTCACCAGGGAGAGGATCTTGGTGATGTGTGTGTGTGGTGATCGTGAAGATCGCATTGTTTTACCCATGCACGAAGATCATGGGAAAACGAAATTGAGACAAGAGAAGATGAACAAAGGGAAAATCGACCAAGGGCATCGTGTGTAATGAGGGGTGCAGCTGAGTAAACGAACTATAACTCATTAGGGAAGCATGTAAGGGCTAGAAGAGATTGGGATGCTTTACATAATGGAAATTGTTTATCGTATCTTTGTCGGTGGAAGAACCTAATCCTTTGTTTGCATTTGTATATGTTGAAGAATTCGCGTGGGCGTCTATGTGCGATGGCTTGTCGGTGGAAGAACCAAATTCTTTTGTGTGTGTGCGATGAATCTCGATGCCGCACGAGCAATGTCGTCGGCCGAGATCGTTGCAGATGTTCCGCCGAACGAGGAATGTCGTTCGGGGAATTGCGAAAATGAGCACGTTGATGACGAAGGAGGATTGACGCAGTGGCGTCCGACCCAACGATGCCTGAAACCAAACGGGTTACAGTTGAAATGGAGCAGCAATACCTTTGTGGTCGAAATCCGGTCCAGGTTCTTCGAGGCAACCTGGGTGTAGTTCCCGCGCTGAATGGATGTATTGATGAATTTGTTGGGTTTTGTGTTTAAGTAGGAACATTAAACTTCATTAACTAACTTTGAAGCAAACCCAACGCGAATATAGATAAAGTTCGACTGAGTTCTCGATTGAGACAACTTCATTTATTGAACACTAAAAAGCCACATGGTGGCGTGCGACTAACAATATAGATAAAAGTTCTTATTAAATGTACATAATTAAATTGAGCACCAAAACAGTATTCATGTATTAACAGTTGCCGAAAAATCCGATCAAGCCAAAACAGTAAACAACGCGTTCGTCTCGTTGAAAGTTGATTGACAGTTGTTTTGATGTCATCGTGTTGCCGGCAGGTGTGGTGAATATTTGTCGGGGAAAGTACTAGACGATGTACTAGATTTTCCCCGAGCATATAGTTATGAATCCGAAACAGTTTGCATGTTATGTATGCTGAAGAATTCGGTTTTGGCGACTATGCGATGATTGTTTGTCGGTTGGACAATATTGCAGCTGTGTAAGCAAGCTGCCCGACATTGCTTTTTGTCGTTAGACCAAAAGGTCGCCAGCCAATGTGCATGTAGGAAAATTGTTGTGCACATATGAGGCTGGGATTTGCTTGGCAAACAAGGGTGCCGAATAGTTTTTTTCTCAAATATATGATGCGGTATACAGACGAATTCTTTTTCAGAGAATTCTAATGATGCATTCGATGTGTGAACAGAATTCTTTCAGGGACTTTGAATAATGCATTGAATACGTGAATGATGAAAGAATTCTTTTCAGGAAATTTTATGTAAAGCGTTAGGTGCATTACATGTCCTTGAAGAAGGAAATGTTGCAGGTATGCGAGGGAAGTTGGAATGGAATTGTGGATGGTTCTTGCGTGAGGTTAAATAACCCCCACAAATGTCATACTCGTTTCTTTGAATAACACCATTCCCCGTCCATCTTATTTCTTGTAATGCTGTTATGTCAGCCTTATATTCAGACAGGGCATCGGCTAGCTGCTGTGCAGCTCGAGCTCTGTATAATGAGCGGACGTTCCATGAGAAAATTCTTAAATCGTTTAGCCATTTTCGTTTCCGCGGTCATTGTAGGCCCGTTCGACGTTCTTTTAGTAGTCTTCCTTTTCGTCATCAGAGGACTCCTCTGCAGGTCCGTAAGGTAATTATGTAACAACCCCAAATACTACCGGAACGGAACTCCCAGTCTTGCATCTACGTAATCAAACATTGGGGAATTCCATAAGGGAAAAAAAAAGCAGAATGCCAAATCCTGTCTAGTTCTTTTGTAGTTTTCAGTAAGGTATGCCATTTGTTGCTGTTATGTATGGATACCCAGTGTGGTTGAACATAGGTCCAAAAAATGATGGAAAAAATTTGGTTGTTCGAAAGGAATTATCTCAGAATGTAATGACGCCTTCAACGCCGTGCTTTCTCTATTTGAGAGAAATGCGTTGAACGCGAAGTTTACGAAGGAAAAGTCGATAATCTTTTTAAAATAATGTTCACTTTATTAACTTTCGTCCTCTCCTCGGGACGGTCTTCACAAAACTGCTGCTTACAACTCACTCATTAACTTACTGAACTACCGTGCACCATCCATTCTATTATTCGGGATTCGGGTATTCGAAAAAGGATAAAAAGAACAAAAGGTCAAACAATGCACTTCGGCAGGAAACAGTGGCTAAGAATTTTGTATAGACAAAATTCTTGAGAGAGGATCTCTAATGACCCAAAATATAAACGCGAGACAAACGAACATGTGGTTCATTTATAGCGTTTTTGTGGGAAAAGTAAAAAAATGTGGCTAGACCAAATTTATTGTTAGTGGACTTGAAATGTGCTGTGGGGGTTCTTTAAAAAGAATAAATAAGGATGTGTGAAAACACTTTCCTGGAAAATCATGAAAATGCAGACGCGCATTTTATGATCTTAGATAAAATTAGTGAGCATCTGGTCCACGCATATAATTTGACTTCGCAATTTTAGGAAATTTGAGGATATGGATAGATGATACGGAGATATTGATGTGTATCCATACAGATATGAATTGGGTTATAGGAAAGGACAAGTGTGAAATGTATTGGGGAAGGAAACAGTAGGGCTTCGTGGAGCACGACAAGAACTTGTTTCAGACTATTACGAACAATAATAAAAGGTACTATCCGATAATATAAAGTACTATCCAAATGAGACTTTATATAATGAAGGCATCATAAACAGGATCCTTGGGTAGGAAAACCACATCGGCGGTCTCTAAAGAGGTCTACTTTTTAAAAGTATTTCAATAATTATAATCTACGCTGCAAAAATGCAAGATGTTGGCCGGCATGTCGTAAAAAGCGGCACGAATGTGACACTTTCGAGAAATCGATATTTTTGCATTTTCCGATGGTCTATGTCTTGAAGAATAATATATTTAAATTTCAATGGCATAGCTTTTAAACGCAGCGTTTCAAAGAGCAGTCATTAGAGGGCGCATAAGTTGCTGAAAATTAATCATTGTTATACAAGAAAATTATTGCACATAAAACATTTATTCACAAATTTTTTCCGAAAAATTTTAAACACGATGCAATAATTTTATTTTAATAAACTCCCGAAAATCACAATGTTTAAAGCAATCACACTGCCTGTGTCCTTTAATCGCTCCAAAAAGGAGTCAATGACTCTAAAGCGTTTGCGACGATGGTGAAGAATGTGTGATTCGAACTGACGCTATGACGATTAGAATCACTAAAAATGGAACCAATGCTCAACACATCAGCCCACTGCCGCGTTTACCATTTCGATTTTTTAAACTCAAGTACACTCAACTGATGTGAAATTGTTACGTTATTGCTTGGTATACGGCTGATGCTTTATTTTTATTCGATTTTCTTTCGGTGTTCTTCACTATTTGTTTGTGTATTGTGTTTATATCTGTTAGAAACGCCACAACTCCACCATCTGCTTGGTCATTGCGCATGAGACGTCCATCCTTATTTTGACGGACTTAGACTTGCAATCGCTGGGCCATATCAATAAAACGCCAAAAAGCGGATTAAGGATGATTATTTTGTCGGTTGGACAACTCTTTTGGTCATAATACTTTAGGCAATATTTGTTTGGAAAGCTGTATAAAGCGTGACCTGCCGCTGTGATGATTCAATACTGACTGATTGGAATTAGGGATGGAAATTGGGATTTCTGCTTTTACACAACGATCAGACAATGGTAATCGTACTCTCTTGTGCATCCTTCAATTCCCCACGCTCATCGAAGTGGATAAGTACTTGCGTACTCGTTCGACGTCGACGGACGTAGAAAGGATGAAGAAATCAAAACGAAAGCACAATAACCCAGGGTTGATCTGGCTTAGTGTGTGTGTGTTAATGCAGCGCCTGGGACGGATCCACTGACCTAGTGCGCTGATTGTGGTGATCTCAGAGTGCACCGAGCTATAGAAAGACAGAATTGTGGAGGAGAAGAAAATGAAGTTTGCGCTATTCACCTGTAAAATGAGATCGTTGATCCCAAGCGAATGGATGATCTGAAGAAAAGCCGAAGTAAAGCCAAATTGGCTAGGGTAATTTATCATGAAAACCAAACTCGAATAATTGGAATTACCCCAGCCGTTGCATGGTTATGCAACAGCGTCGTTTGATTTGACTTGTTGTTGCTAACCGACATGATGTGATTTCCGGGGGAAATATCATGGGCTAGCAAAATGGAGCTGCCGTATGGCAAAAGGGTAGCTAAACACAATTATGCATTATCTGCATAGGATAATGAGTTTAGCTATGCGTCCTTTGGGAAATCAATGATTCTCAGGTGAATACCGAACGGTGGGAAAGCGGTCGAAATAAGGCGGAAATTGTGTTTAGAATTGTGGGTTGGTTCTCCATGTAATGTAGAGAACCCCCACAGATTTTACAAGCCAAAAGTTGTGCGTAGAATTCTTGATGGAAGACCAATGGGAAACAGACCGGCAGGACGGCCGCGACGAAGATGGGGGGGCCAATGTTGGGTTTGACCTTTAGGAAATCGGATCTGATGGTCAGGCGTGGAAAGAGAGTGCACAGGACCGGGAGCGATGGCGCAGCCGAGTCGGTGAGATTGTGGGGGTAAGGAGTACTGTGTCGCACGGACACTAGGTTCACTCCTATCCCCAGCGTCGATTTGTTCATTCCGGCACTGTTTACCTAACGCCAGTGAAGGACAATACACCGATCGCACCGGGCAAAATAGTAGGAATAAAACACGCTCTTACACTCGATCCAAATGATTTTTATTTTAATGTATTTCGAGCCAAATAATTTTGGGAGTTCACAATTGGTAATTTATAAAAGAAACAAAATTTCGAGAATTCATTTCGCAATACTGTTCGTTATGTTTGCTAAAGCCATTTTACAGTGGAATTAAGCGTTATGGTATGGAACTAATCACGGACACTGAATACATTTCTCTTGTTACCGCGGGTTTCACATCATCATCATCATCATCATCGGCACTACAACCAGGAACCGGTCTTGGCCTTATTTAGCAAGTCCTGAGGCTTGTTAAATTTTCCATAATGATTTGTTTTTTTCGGGCAAGGTCATTAGTCTTGCGCCGGAACCGCGGGTTTCACGTGATCTTCCATTAAGGGACAATTGCACGACGCTAGTGTTAATGTTCGTTAAGAGTACTCTTGATGCGCGTTTAACAGAAGATTTATGTGGGGTGGAGAATCGACAGGTAAGGAATTCACCAGTACTGAATTAACGGGTTAGGGGGGACTCGCGTAGATACTTTGTGGGTACGCACCGTATCGTGCTAGAATTGCTATGCTTGCATAGGAAATCAGTTCCAGCGAATCCTGGCCGTATAAGCTGAGTTGGATTCGTTGGTTGTGTATACTGGGAAATTGATTTGGCGGCATAGCCAAGTATGATCAAGGGCCTTGGTTGTTGTGATCGTTTCGTGGAAAATTGGCTGCCGCTTGGTCGCAAGCGAGAAGTATAATTTAAGGAGGAAATGAACCGAAGTGGTTTTCGGGGAAAATTGGAATTGCTTGGTATAGTTAGTGGTGTTGGTTAACGTTCCGTTATGGATTTGAATATACGTTTCATTACGGCATATGAATTTCGGGGAGATTAGGATTGCTTGGTCGCAAAGAGGGAATATGGATTCAGTAAGGAATTGACCGAAGCAATTGTGGGAAAAATTATATGAGGCGTGATGTAAGAGATGATTTAGAATATATTCTATTGAATTGTATTCTGTTGGGAGTTTTGGGAAATGGCTTTTATTGCAGATTGGGAGATGAATTCTTGCAAGTTCGAGATGGATGTGCTTGCAGATTGGGATTTGTTTTGCATGTTTATAGGTTAGGGTAGGGTGACGCGCTGTTAGCGGTCTGGATTGGTTGGCATTGTGGGTTGGTTCTCCATGTGGTATAGAGAACCCCCACAAGATCGTCAAACTTCCGGGTTTCTATAGGCCAATAAATAGTAATAAACTGTTCTGACACTAGGTCCCTTCGTTTTTTTTTTTTTTGTAGCTTTTTTTTAGCTTTGCCTTCACTATCTCTTCTCCATTTGTCATACCCACCCAGTATCTGTTGATACTACAAAAGTATTGGCAGTGCGTCTTAAAGGCATATTATTGAAAAAAAAAAAGAAACAACGACGTTCATTTGTGTCGATTTATCAATCAATCTGAGTCTAATTCAGGCTCAGAATATTATGCTTCTCTCCTTGATGTACAGCATTTACTTTCGCTATCTATATTCGACTGGGGAATGATCCGATCTATTACCTTTCTTGGCTTTAACAATTAATATTGCTATTCTTATTTTATGTGTTCCGCCCCTTCAGACACTTTCCCGCGATACCTGTCAATCTGAGAATGCGCATCAGTTTACGTTGGAAGTCAACTTCAGGTGCACAAATAAACATAGGGAGTCATTCTTTAGCCGAACCACACGAATGTGGAATGATCTACCTGACCATGTGTTTCCCTGTACTTGTAATGTCCAAGTATTCAAGACCAATATACATCGACACCTCCTTTACTCATCTGCTTCCTCTCCATCCGCTCGCACTGTGCTTTTACATTTAAGGGTACTTCAAAATCCCCTTTGTGCGTGCGTTAGTGTAAAAAAAATTATTGGCCCGATTAATCGACCAGGACTACGAGTCATCGAATTGGCAGCATCGAAAAACTTGATCGTTGCGAGTACCAGGTTTCCGCGTCAAGATATCCACAAAGCCACCTGGGTATCACCTGATGGAGCCACTCGCAACCAAATTGATCACGTGCTGATAGATCGCTGCCACTCGAGACCTGATGGCGGTACGAACGTACCGAGGTGCCAACGTCGACTCGGATCACTATCTTGTTGGTACAGTTTTCCGAGCGCGGATTTCCTTATGGAGACGTATTGCATCCGCGGATCAGGTTCGAATCGACACGGCTGCCTTACGCAATGAGAATACGAGTAACATATTTGGTCATGGGTTAAGACTCGCCCTCGAAGAGCTCGACGGAGGGAGAGCAAGTCCTGGGGCCAGAATGCCGGGCGTAGAAGAGAAATGGACACGCCTTAAGAATACTGTCATTAGTACTGCCAACTCCATCTTAGGCAGTAGTCGTAGAGATCGGAACGACTGGTTTGATGATGAGTGCAAACTAGCGACTGAACGTAAGAATGCTGCATACCGGGCAATGCAACAGTCTCATAGGACGCGGGTACCCGAGGAGAAATACAAACACCTCAGAAGATCTGAAAAAAGACTTCACAGACAAAAGAAAAGTGTCTGGGAAAAAAGTCTTGTCTGTGAAATAGAAAAGTAGAGAGCCAGGTCCACATCAGGCGGGGAAGTTCTACCAAATAATCCGCAGTATGACGCGGTACGCACCACGCTGCACTTACTGCAAGGATAAAGAGGGTAATCTGATCACCGATCGTGAAGGCATTCTGGAGCGATGGGAAGTGCACTTCAATGAATTGCTAAATGGTCAGCTCACAGAAGAATTGGAGGCTCCACCAATGCAAGATCAAGACCAAATGCTGCCGCCACCAAGCATTGAGGAAACATTAAAAGCCATTGACAGCTAACATCAAATAAAGCCCCTGGAGCTGATGGCATACCAGCTGAGCTGATCAAACAAGGAGAGACAGCGTTACATCACGCAATTCATGAGATCGAGGTGCACGTATGGGAGCAAGAGGAGATGCCGGAAGATTGGCGTCGCGGTATAATTTGCCCCATACATAAGAAAGGAGATATCACACTGTGCAGCAACTATAGGGGTATAACATTGCTGAGTACCGCCTATAAGATACTCTCCACTATTCTACAAGATCGGATAGCCCCATACGCTAAAGCCATCATTGGTCATCCCAGGCAAATCAGCAATTGATCAGATATTCACCCTTAGGCAGGCGATGGAAAAATGTCAGGAATTTAAGATTCCATTATATCATCTGTTTATAGACATTAAGGCCGCCTACGACAGCATAGCCAGGGTAGAACTATATAATGCCATGAGAGAATTCGGCATTCCAAACAAATTGATACGACTTTGTAGGTTGACCATGACTAACGTAACTAGTCAAGTAAAAGTAGCGGGGTTGCTGTCCAAATCAATAAACATCTATAGCGTTTGAAATAATAGTGAAGAAGATCGTGTGATTCGAACTGACGCTATGACAGCTCGAATCACGAAAAAAATTTTACCTAAGCGTTATACACCAGGCTACTGACCGTGTTTTGAATTTGATTTCCAAACTCGACTATATTCCACTGGTGTGAATTATTTTTTTGTTATTTATCGCTTGGTATACGGTTCTGATGTATTTTTCTTATTCGATTTTTCGTTCGTGTTCTTCACCATTTCGCTTGTGAATCGTGTGTATCTGTTAGAATCGCTACACATCCACCAACAATGGACTCCGACAAGGGGACGATCTGGACTGCCTGCTCTTCAACCTGGCGTTGGAGAAAGCAATCCGTGACTCTGGCTTTACAACTAGAGGGACTATTATCACCAAGTCCAGCCAGATACTTGCCTACGCAGATGACATCGACATCATCGGTAGAACCGAATCGGCTGTACAGTATTCCTCCACCCAGATTGAGCAGGCAGCGCAAAAACTGGGACTGCACATTAATGCGGGGAAAACGAAGTACATGGTGGTAACTTCTGCGAAGAAAAGACCTAACGTTGGTCAAACTATCAGGGTAGTAGAGCACGAATTTGAAGAAGTGCAATCCTTTAACTACCTTGGGTCAATAGTATCACCCGACAACAATATGGAAGAAGAAATACGCGAACGGCTGATTAAATCCAACAAAGCCTACTATAGTCTATCAAGACTCTTTCAATCCCGAAATTTATACAGAACATCCAAGTTACTACTGTACAAGACCATGGTCTTACCAGTACTCATACATGGATCCGAGACCTGGGTGCTTAATAAAAGGCCCTCTGAACTCTTAGTCGCGTTCGAGAGAAAGGTCTTAAGGAGAATTGTTGGCCCCATATGTGAGGGAGGACGATTCCGGAGACGCTACAACCATGAGTTGTACGCAATCTACCTTGAAGCTAATATTGTAAGAAAAATCAAGCTCGGTAGACTCCGGTGGGCGGGACACCTAGCTCGAATGAGCGAAGAGGAGCCTGCCCGGAATATCCTTTGTGGCAGGATGTATGGAAGGAGACAGCGCGGCAGACCTTGTCTGCGATGAAGGGATGGCGTAGACTAGGACGCCCAGAGCCTGGGAGTGCCAAACTGGATGACATCGGCTCGAAATCGGGACCGGTGGAGAGATTTGTTAAATAAGGCCAAGACCGGATCCCGGTTGTAGTGCCGATGATGATGATGATTTTCAATACTGTGCCATCCGCAAATGTATATTCCTTATTATATGAGTTGTGCATAATTGATTCCGGGGTACGTTTACAATAAAAATGGCATGGGTGCTGCCGCCTAAACTCAAAAAACAATTAAAGCCCATCTCGGCAGAAGTGTACACCTTCTCAAATATCAACCTCTCCTACAAGTTACTTACACAAGTCAGCAGTAAGAAGAGGTATATACATTGGTTATTAAAAAGCTGTCAGCATGATTCCATACATTAGGAACGTAGCATAACTTTCAGAATAGGGAATCTTTGTGACAAAGGATTTATGAGGAGTTTTAACCTTCCCACGGCTTTGGAATCCCTTTGCAGTTGCAAATCCCTGTGTACATTCCTGCTCACTACCGTACTGTATGTTCCACAATAAGTGGCGCTTACTAAAGTGATTAAATGAGTCCCTCGTCTGAGCTTCTCTCGCAGCGTTGTTTTCCAAAAGTTCCCCAATGATGTTGGCTTTTTTGTACCATTATTTATTATACTACCATTGTGTTTATTAGAATTGTTGATGTGACTGGTTCCACAAATCCGTTTGATGTTATTGCAAACGCTTCAACCATGACAGATTACCCCAAACTTGTATCCGAGAGTTTTTAATTCTCTGTTGAATAATGGGCAAAGTTACGTATAATAAATTGTATTTGGCACTGAGTGGTGTCTAGTGTAACCGATACCCCATCCTACATAATAAGCTGGAATGTTAGGTCGTTGAGTTTAACTTGATATAATTTGTCAAAGTTGTGCAGCTTGTGAATAAGAGAAAATTCCTGCAATACGTTATCCTAATAGACTCAAACATGACCACTAGCAATCGAACTAGAGCAACTGGGTTAATAGGAACCGTATCATAGTTTCGTGAAGGGAATAATTCTTTCGGTGACTGTAGAAGGCTTTTGAGCAATTGGAATTGGTTTGTTGCCCCTCATCATATATAAGAAGGAAACTCCTGCCTGGCAACTATGCAGTGAGCACTACACAGAGAACAGGTCTAATTATTCTGGATTTATGTATTGGCACTGATATTTTTATTTGGGTATGTGGGGGTACGAAGTGGCGACGCCGGCATGGTCGAGAGTTCTACCTCGTCCCCACAAATCACGAAAGTTTCGCCAAGTACAACGCCGAAGGAAAAGGAAAAATAAAACACTAGTGTTGGTTGGTGATCACCACTTTAAATTAATTTTATTGTTTGTTTCTTATTAAAATACACAGTTTTATTTGGACCGCGGTCACTAGCGAAATTGGTGTTTATTTATTTAGTGGGGAAATTTACACATTAAAGATTAACAATACGACAAAGTTAATTGTGACACTTTTTGGCCAACGTACTCAACACTACATCCACGACTCCGGGGTGTTTTAATTCGCGACTGGACTATATTCGCGTCACCGTGCGCACCGGTGAGCGGAAGTCGGCATGACCATTGTGGTCAGCGGATGGAAAACGACTCCGGAGTCGTGGTTGTAGTGTTGAGTACGTTGGCCAAAAAGGGTCACAGCCACCGAATATTCCCATCGCGGTCCAGTGCATATCAATTAACTTTGTCGTATTGTTAATCTTTAATGTGTAATAAAATCACTAAATAAATAAATAAATTTAAGATTTTCTGTGTCTCTTTAAACAAAATATAAATAGATTACAAGAGGCAATAGTAGATTAATTAAGAAATCATAAACAATTGAGGGGAGTATATATAAAAATACCATCTTACTTAGTTTCAATATAATATACCTGGAATCTTACATATGTACCCACATATACATAATTATTCATCTAAATGAGTAACATAAGACTAAAAGTTATGTAATAAACTGCCAATTGATTAATTTTTTTTTGATTTCCCCTAAAGGTACTTTATATTTTAATTACGCAGCATTATGTTCTTCTCTATCCTGAACATAATTTTTACTTTTTATTAGCATTAACAATGATATAAAACAAAAATAAACAATGTACCCCAATGACGCAAAAAATAATAATATTGTAAACCTCTTCTGGGTACAGACCGGTGTACAACCATGCCCGCCTCACTCGCGACCACGTTTCAACTCCACACGACTCATTAACACATTCAACTCCTTCGACTCTATCCGACTTCTCGCGACTCCACTCGACAGCCTTCGGCTCCCGTTGCCTAATTAGTCTCTTTTCGTCCCTTTACACCACCATTTAACCCTTACCAATCCGACTCGACTTCACACGCCTTTATCATCATTTTGGCGCAACAATGCCCAACAACGTAACTCCTTCAAACCGGCTCCTCATCACACTTTAGCTACTTCGTGTGGCACACAATCAATGGGATGCCCCGTTTCACCTCTCGCTCGACACATTTTGACCTCTCTCTGGCCTTCTTTAAATATTGGCATACAACGCCCTCTATTTCCACCCACCTTTTTAGGCCTTTTCTCCACATGTTGGCGCACATGCCCACCAAGCGCGGACTTCACGCGACTCTGCGCGACACCCTTCACCACCCTAAATACCGGCTCCTCACTAAACCACAGCTACTAAGCGTAGCAAATACTAGTTAGGACGCCGGTTCTACCTCCCTTACTCCTACGTAAGGATCTTTCCTCCTAGCGACTCTCAATGTCCCACGGCTCAATTCAAGCGGCAACCAAAGGCAGATCACGCCCCTCCACCCAGCCACATATCCCAGGTGCAATAACCACCCTTCGGAACGCGCTTCCATTTCCTAGGGCGCCCTGCGGTTGGGCACAACCAACCAGGAGCCCCCTAAGCAAAGTCGCCTACCAAGCGAGACCGGGCCGGCACCTCCTCACAAGTTGCCGTTCGGTCGAGGTCGCAGCTAACGCTACATTGGCGCCGGTGTACCGGGCCTCCCTCGATCGGTAAGCCGCGCAACTGAGTGCCCACCCCCTTCACCAGTCCCAGCGGCAAACAATTCGCCATACAAACGTTTGAGCGAAAGACACCGACTCCTGACTCGGGTCTCCTTTCCATCCCGCACACGGCAACCCGTCGCTACGGATGTGATTAATCCTGGAACAAGCCCCCCCCCCCCCCCCCCCACCCCGCACACGTCATTTCGTCAATGCGGATGCGGGCGGATTTCCGATAGGTTCCGACCTATTCGGAAGATTAACCTGTTGGTCCAAGCGACCCACGACAGGCCAATGGACCACGCCGCACACCCTTGCCCTTGACGGCATCAACGCGGTCACAACCGAGTCCGCACCAGTATCGACCCAGTCCCTTTCTATGACCCAGGAGCTCCTTTTTTTTTTTTAATTAGACTTCTCTCGGGAGAGGCGAACCTATAGCGTCGAGTGGGCGCCCCGAGATGCCATCAAATAACTGTTGCAGTTCTTTTTGAACAGTTGCAGGCTGTAACGCTCCGGGTTCCACAGCTTCCCCGCTCTGTAACGGAACGAGTTCTGATTCAGGGATGTTCGCGCCGTCGGGAGATAAACCGCAAACGGGTGCGATCCGTCGGATGGTCTTGTGGAGCGCATATAAACCGAATTGCGCGGGACAATACCACGAATCTCCGAAGAACGGTACTCGTGATAATATCTGTAAAACAGACTGAGTTCGGCTACGCGCCTTCGATGCGATAGCGACTGTAGTCCCGACGTCAGCGCCGAGCCCCCGATCAGGCAGATCGCTCGTCTCTGTATGCTCTCAAGTAGGTCGAGGCTATGTTTACGAACCGAGCTCCAAACATGAGAGCGATATTCGAGCGCGGGTCTAATTTGAGATTTATATAGGAGAAGAAGTTGGGCCGGAGTAAAATATTTCTTGGCTCTAAAAAGATAACTCCGTTTTCCTGAGGGGGACCTGGCGATACTCGACACGTGTTTATGCCATGATACATTCCCACAGACTGTGACGCCGATCAATTTCAAACTTTCCCCAGCCTCGAGGGCCCGGCCATTCATCATCAGCTGTGGAACCGATGATCCACTTTTCTTTGTAAATGTTGTATATTGTGTCTTCGCGACATTGAAGTCGACGAGATTGGCCCTTCCTCGCTGCAGGACCCTATCTAGATCCTGATTCAGAGAGTCAATCTGTCTACATCTCAGCTGATGCGACGCAGATGCACCAATCGGCCGAACGCTCGAAAAGGAGGAAACAAGCGTACTACATCCGCAAAACTGAACACCTCGTTATCCGTTGTCTCCAACAAATCATTTATGTGAAGCAAGAACAAAGTTGGAGCCAAAATAGAACCCTGTGTCACCCCCGAATTAACAGGATACAGATCCGAACACTCGCCGTCCACAACAACCCGGATCGATCGATTTTCAAGGAAACTCCTCGTCCAGTCGCAAAGCTGTTGGGAAAGTCCATCTGGATGAAGTTTGCTCAGCAATGCCCCGTGCCAGACGCGGTCAAAAGCCTTGGAGATATCCAATGCGACCGCCCTTGACTCACCATGCCGTTCAATCGCAGATGCCCATATATCGGTTATAAGTGTCAAGAGGTCTCCCGTGGACCGCCTGCCACGGAATCCGTATTGACGGTCATTCAGAAGTCCGTTGCACTCCAAATACTTAACCAACTTTGTATTGATGAGTTTTTCCATTAGCTTAGATAACATAGACAGTAATGCTATCGGACGGTAATTTTGTGGGAGACAGTTTTTTCCCGTCTTTGGGATTGGCTGAACTCGAGCGATTTTCCAGCAGGCAGGAAAGGTCCTCCGTGCATAAGATAACCGGAAGAGTCTGACAAGTACCAGCGATAGTTCTGGAACACAGTTCTTAAGGACTATTCCTGGTATTCCGTCCGGGCCGGTTGCCTTCGTACAATCCAGTTCACGTAAAATGCGTTGAATATTGCGCGGACGAAGTCTCTCATCCCGCATCGAACACCGTACCGGCGAGATCACAGGTGGCTCCAAAAGGCCGGGATCGAGGTTTGAATTCGCCGAAAATAAATTCGCGAACACATTAGCTTTATCCTTTGAATTCGTGACTAACGTCCCGCTCTCTGTCACCAACGGAGGGAAAGAGGAGGTTGTGAGGTTACCGCGGACAGCTTTTGCCATTGACCGCGAACCAGTTGGGCACCGAACGAGCTTATTGATCACCCTGTCGTTGTGAGCTTTCTTCGCAGTATCAATCATCTGGTTGCACGCGTTTCTGATTCTAACAAAATTCGTTCTGTTAACATCGGTGGGATTGGAGCGCCATTGCTTAAAAGCTCTATTTTTTGCCGCTGTAATCAGCTCGCATTTTTTATCAAACCAAGGTTTATCAGACGAACTTCGTTTGATGGAATGTAGAATATACATCTCCATCCCCAGAAGAATAATCTCTGATACCGACTCATACATGCGTTAACATCGGAGTTTCCGAAGCACACCTCCGACCATGGAAAGGATGCGAAGAAATTTCGCAAATCGTCCCAATTAGCAGCCCCATACTTCCATACATGGCGAAGCTGCCTAGACCGGTTATTCGCTTGATATGCAAGTGCTTGCGCGACAGATACCAAGCACTGATCTGAGTTTCCCAGTGGCGCAGAAATCTCTACGGTATAAATACTCGGTTCGGATGTCAAAAACAGATCCAGGGTGTCCGCATAATCGCCTCGGGCATCCGGCACTCGCGTTGGCTCCCCCACGAGTTGAGTCAAGTTGTGGCTTACAATAAACATCTCCGCCAGCTTCCCATCCTCGTCGGTTCTGTTAGAATGTAACAACCAACCAGAATTGTGCACATTAAAATCGCCAAGGCCAACAATTTCAGAAGCTGGGTGGTTGATCTGTATCCAGTCGACGGTATGTGAAAGATGTTCGAAAAATGTCGCCGGTCGATCGTCATCGGGGAGCAGTAAAGACAACAAAGAAATTTAATGGAATTCCTCAGTACGACTCTCAACCATATGATATCCATATTATTGGGTTCCAACGCCTTCATCCCCTGGCAAGCCAGATTGGACAGCGCGAAGACGCGGACTCCGCCCTTAAAACGAAATCTCGAATACAAGTCGTATCCTGAGCAACCAAGATATGTCGAATCAGTTGACGGTTCGACTTGGGTCTCAGTTAGGGCAAGGATATCAGGTTTGTTGTTTGCAAATATTGGTGGACGGCGTTTACATTCGTATTGGTGAAGCCGATGCCCCTGATGTTACAAAATGCCGTCGTCAGTCGAGCGTGGGCAGAGCCTCGAGAGCGAGCCCGGTCATGTGATGACGAACCTCTTAAAGTTTCATTATTTATCGTTACGCGAGTTCCCCCAATATTACCAGAGCGCCTCCCGAAGTACGCAGGGACACCTTGAATTCCAAACGTACGGCCCTCCCTCTCATCATCGCACCAACCATTCGAGCACCACTGCAGCCCTACCTTTCTTTTTCGAGGCTACGTCACCGGGGGGTATACTGGGGGGGGGGGGGGGCAAGTGGCGGTACCGCCGAACCCCAAGGTTCGCTTTCCTGAAAAACCCCCATAACTTTCACCCAATCTCCTAATTTCACTAATGCAATCGCATTAGTATCTTAAATGCTCCACACATTAAAGAGATCAAATCTCTGATCTAAAAAGCCCCTGGAAAAGAAAACTTACCTTTTCATGCATCTCTTCGCATACAATTCTCCGTAAGATTTCTTTCTTAACATTATCAGGCAGAATCCCTATTATTACAACCCAACTCCCATTGTTTCCGACAATGCATTTGCTGCTTTACTTTTTTGGGGCATGTGTATCATAATCCCAGACAACTTGTATTTAAACAAGTGGTCATTCATGGTCAAAGTTTCCAAAGATATTTTTGTATTTCTCATTTATATCGTATTCGGGTATTTGTTTATTTTGTGGGTACCACTACTTGTACCGTAAAGGGTATTTATTTTTCATGATCGTGCCGTCATCGATTTTTTCCTGGGTAGCTCACCTCTATAATTTTTTGTTTGGTTTTGTCGGGTTGAACAGAGGGCCAATATTTGACGCTATATCTTAATTTTATATCCCGTATACGTCCTTTGCAAGAAGTGTACAAAACAATAGGGGCACTGAAACAGTTCACATTAACTTGGGTCGGACTGAGAGTGCCCATTCAAAACATGTCCCCAAATAAGTATGTAGAGTTTAATGTACGTATTCTTAGAGAATCCCCACCGAACCTGCTTCAAAGTATATGTTTCTAACGAGATACAAAAGCCAAGAAAGATTGGTGTCGAAATCACATCACATAACAGTTTGAATTGAAATCTCATCCTGCCAGCCCGGATGTCACGTTTGATACTCTTCCAAGTGTGCCAATCTGTATAAAACATTTTTTACACACTCTATTGTTGAAACGGGACTGCCGCAGCATTCGCATTTTGTCAGATTTGTTAAATTTCAACCCCATGCGGATTAAACTACCACGTAGCCATATATTATCCCACTATACCCTTTACAGCAGCGAATGACTTTGATTATGACGACTTCACACCGCCCAGCCCGTGCCATGTATGGCGGCCAGGAGACCCTGATCTTAACACCTACGACTTGATACACAATTACAACCTAGACCAGCAGTTTGGAAGTGGCGTTGTTCGTGTTGCGGGCTCGAATGAGTTCCAAACGGCGTATCACATCCAAAAAGAGTCCAACATGACAATAGAATCGATCCAAGCATTCCCCCTGGGTGTTCCCGAGCAATTTTCATTCGAATGCACGTTCCGAACTGAAGATCCACCGTTGCAGCCCTGGTACCTGTTCCACCTGATTAACTATGAGTATGAGTCGCAGTTGAGTGTGACTATTAACCCAATTTATAGCACAATTGACTTTGCTGTGCCCTTATACGACGGGACTTTGAAGACCATATCCTTCCAAGAGTCAACGGTAAGATGACGACTGCACTAGAGAGAGGTTTTTAAGTCTTGAATAATTATAGGTGTTCGACGGCCTGTGGCACAAAGTTATGCTAGGACTGAACCAGGACAGCGTTAGTTTATGGGTAGATTGCAAGCCAGCTCGCGATGTGAATGGAAACGAAATTATTCCAATAGATGGCCGCGGATCAATTGATCCAACTGACGGGTATTTCACGATAGCTCGTGATGTTCGATCAGGTGACACAGTCCCGGTAAGTTTGTTCGGGATCATTTTAGATATTTTAAATGACGTTGGGTTCTTTTAAGATCGACTTACAATGGATGGTCGTCAGTTGCGATGCGAGCAAACCAAACAGAACAAAGTGCGAGGAATTACCCCAATACGACCTAAAATTCAAAGAACCAGATCCAGCTGACAAAGACTGGGAAGTCCCACGAGAAACTCCGATGCTCTCAGCTGCACCTGGAAGAAGTGTTTCATGCCCCTCGCAATGCCCAACTGGACCACCTGGGCCGCGAGGTCAAGATGTAAGCTTCATTGTGTATTCATGGTACGACGTCCTTTTTGAGAGTTTATATTATTAAAGGGTCTTCCCGGTATCCCAGGAGAACCTGGTGCCCCAGGCCGTGCAATCAGTCCGGCTGAATTAGGTTGGCAACCGGAGAAAGGTGAGAGAGGTGACCCGGGAATTCCTGGAATACCCGGACCACAAGGACCTCTTGGTTTTAAAGGTGAAGCAGGCCAAAAAGGTGAACCAGGCGACGTAACACGCTCTAGCTACTTGAGGGAGCTTGAAGAGCACCTTTATAGTGGATACCGGGGTCAGAAAGGTGAAAAGGGTGAAAGTGGAACACCCGGTGTTCCTGGACTGCCAGGTTCATTAGCGTATGGAGGGTATCGAGTAATTATTTCTGAGCTGAGTTGTTTATACACTTTTCATACGCTACAACTTCGCAGGGTGAACCAGGCTATCCAGGGCCGCAGGGACCACCTGGCGAGCAGGGTGTGGCTGGTCCAGCAGGGCCACAAGGCTTACAAGGTTTTGAGGGAGTACGCGGGCTTCCTGGCATCCCTGGCGACAAGGGTGAACGAGGACAAAAAGGAGAACCAAGCAGTCTTACGGATTATATTTACCTTGAAGAACTACAACGACACCTTCTTAACAATAGCATTGGACCCAAGGGAGAGAGAGGACCAGCAGGGCCGCCTGGTCCACCCGGAATTGATTATCTTTATGCTGGAAGGTATCATGGACCACCAGGAATCCCTGGACTACCAGTGAGTTTGGCACAAAACACTTTCAATGCATCATTTTTAAAATTTACTTACCTGCTTAGGGCCTCAAGGGTGAACCAGGATCACATGGACCAACAGGAGCACCTGGAGATCGCGGTGCCGATGGAATACCCGGTCTTCCCGGACCAGTAGGAAGAATTGGCATGGCCGGTACACCAGGAGCAGAAGGTCCACCAGGCCCTCCAGGAGCTCCAGGACCCCAAGGACAGTGCACATGTGAGGACCGATATTTACGGTATATAGGAGCAGGAGTACCAGGAGTTCCAGGTCTGAATTACTTCAACTAAAGTTATCGTACTAATTCACTAATAATGCTACACCATATGTCTAGGTGAACGTGGCCAGGAAGGAGAACGAGGTGCACAAGGCATTCCAGGTTCACAAGGTCCGCAAGGTACGCCCGGAGTTCCAGGACCACCAGGTCCACCTGGTTTACCAGGAGTTCCTGGTCCTGCTGGACTGACTGGCACAATAACCAGAGAAAGCCATCACCATGCTCAAAGTGAAATTCATGACATTTGCCTGAGCGTTGTCAGAGGTTTGTAATTAATCGCAATTGTGGACCGTTCCTTCAATAAACTACTTGTGTTTTCTAGAGTATATTGCTGAGATTCAGGCAAGTTTAGTTGGACCACCTGGGCCACCCGGAAGAGCACGCGTCGGAAAGCCGGGACCACCTGGACCACCAGGAGAACGAGGTTAATATTTAAATATCTATGGAATTTCCCTTCTAAATTCAACATCAATGGAATTTCTTTTATAATTTGTTTATTAATCCGTGATCTTCTAGGTGACACCGGGCCTAGAGGTCCCACCGGTGAACGAGGGTATGTTGGTGTACCTGGTTTACCAGGCACTCAAGGTCCATCTGGTCTTCCTGGTGTCAGTGGTCCAAAAGGCGAACGAGGCGAGGATGGCGTTGGACGTGAAGGACCGATTGGTCCCGCAGGTGCACCGGGATTACCTGGAATTGGAATCGATGGAGCACCGGGACGTGTAGGTGAACGCGGTGATCCAGGAAAACCAGGTAACATAGTTATACGCCTTATCTCTGTAACAATAAAACATCTCCCTAAATTTTTAATATTCCAGGTGAACCAGGTCCTCGTGGCCCACCAGGACAAGCGGGATCATGCCCAGCGGATTGCTCCTACTCTAACTTTTTAGCTGCCTACCCCTACATACACCAACAAACCAAGGGGCCGCAAAATATGAAAGGCTAAAGCACTGCCCTATTGAGTACAACATCTCAGCGATAAATCGCATATTTTTAATCGTCAAATTCAATTTACTTAACAGTTGCAATAAATTTTCAAGAATTTACAATTGACTGGTTGTGTGATTTGATTTGATTTGATGAGGACAGAACCGCCATGTATTTAGCTCAGTTATTGTTGTTGAGTTCGTCTCATTGGCGTGCAGTTCAGGCAACTTTAAGTGCTAGTGGCAGTAAGTATTTATCTAGAACGACCTTGCGCTGTCCAACCTATGTCTTTTGACATTATAAGCGTAATTATACCTCCTTTGGGGTGGGCATGTTATTAAAAACAAGAAGCTTGCGATGGTGCGTGGGTTCAATTGATGATCGGGACCGGTGATCAACAAACATATTCTTGAGCATAAAACCTTAGTCATAGAATTCATTTATCTTACGTGGAGTGTATAAGCTGGCTGGTAATATAGTTAATCTACCGAGATTGGTACACAGGTCTTTATTTGCCATTCAACCACCAGAACTGTTGGTGCTGTTTAATTTTATCGTCCAGATCTCTGTGAGAGATCGCCCTACTGAACCGCAAGAGCTCTTCTTCGACGCGATTGTAGATTGACATCGCGTGCCAGTACTCGCATCATGGCCCGCAGCAACATGGCCGAATCCAAGCCTCAAAAGGCGAGCAGCGAGGCGCCGAAGATATCTTCAAAAAATGTAAGCGAGGAAGAAAGAATTCAGAATCGCCAACCGAAAAGCAAATCCGCAGCACAATTGGCACCAAAACAAAGCGACTTAGGGAGTCTGAGCCCGAATAAAAGCGCCGCTACAAACCAGCTCTCTACAGCAGTAGAAGTCGGAATAAACGAAAACACAACTGGAACGGATGCATGGATTACCGTCACGTGATCACCAAAGGAGAATTCCACAAGAGTTTACGAATAATGGACCTCCAAGCAGCAGTAGCAGCGCCACTAACAGGTTCCAGATCCTTGGGGACCTCTCCATCAAAAGCTCGACGGAGAAGCAAGCACCGAGGAAAGAACAGGAACACGTCAGCGAACCAAAACATCCAGGTAAGACCCTTGCTCCCAAGAAAATAATGTTTTGTACATCCATTGTAATTTATGACGCGAATGTGAAACGACTTATTGAGGATCTGAGAGTTGAAGCTCCAGCACTTAACTTTAAGGTAACGTACGCCTCGCGCTCGAAAAGCAAACTTTATGTAGATGACTCTATAATTCATGTAGAACTCATCAAAAGCCTTAGGGACAATCCCGAGGTAGAGGCCCATTCTTTTACACCCAAACAAAACCGATCAGCCCACCTCGTCCTAAGAGGTCTTACTTCTGATTTCGACCCCGAGGAAATCTTGGCTGAATTGGAATTAATATGTCCAAACATAGTCGAGAAAGTCACAAGACTGGAAACATTTAAGTCTAAGCGACAGAATATTTTCTACGATATATTTGTAGTGAGATTACTCTGTGGGAAATTACATCGTCATCATCGGGACTACAACCTGGATCCGGTTTTGGGCTTATTTAGCAAGTCTCTCCACCGGCATCCGGTCCATAACCAAGAATTGTTAAATTGTCCATAATAATTTGTTTTTACGGGCAAGGTTATCAGCCTTGCGCCAACCTTTCTCAGGACGTCTCTGCATGCATTGGTTCACTACCTGGCGGACGCCAAAGTAGTTACCAAGGGGTGTCACGTGGGGACTGCATGTCAACTTGGATTGAACAGGGACAAGGATTGTCCTGGCCTTCATCGGGTTGAAAGCAGAGACTTTGCCCCGTATCCCCCCCCCCCCCCCCCCTCGCCATCCTACAAATTGCTTAGGGTGTCCTAAATATTAAAAGTTGGCACAAGGCTAAAAACCTTGCCAGGAAAAAGAAATTATTATGGAACATTTAACAAGCCTCAGACTTGTTAAATAGGGCCAAGACCGTATCCCGGTTGTAGTCCCGATGATGATGGTGAAATAGAAAGAGTATAATAAAAAAAGGCTGAACTCATCAAACTGGCGGGAGGAAAAAACTCTCACTCGAAAAGAACAAGTTAACCTAGTAGCCGCACGACCAGGTGTCAGCTACGTAGACCTCTCTCGCAGAGAGCAAATCTGCAGCACCGAAACGCCCAATAGGCAAAATGTGCAAACACAAGGCAGACCCGTGTGCGCAATAGCCGAGTTCATGAACTTGTCTAAAAATATATTCGGTATGGTCGTGTCTACACTATTATCAAAGATAACAGCGTTTACGGTGGGCACTCATCGGGGAGGTGAGATAACACTAACTCCAAACTGGAGTACTTGGAACTTCTGGACCTTATAATCGGATTCATCATCATCACCATCATCATCATCATCATCATCATCATCATCATCATCATCGGCACTACAACCGGGATCCGGTCTTAGCCTTATCTACCAAGTCTCTCTACCGATCCCAAATTCGAGCCGATGTCATCCAGTTTGACACTCCCAGGCTCTGGGCGTCCTGGTCTATACCATCCCTCCATCGCAGACAAGGTCTGCCGCGCCGTCTCCTTCCATACAAACTGCCACAAAGGAGATTCCCGGCAGGTACCTCTTCGCTCATTCAACCTACGTGTCCCGCCCACCGGAGTTTACCGAGCTTGATATTTCTTACAATATTAGCCTCAAGGTAGATCGCGTACAACTCATGGTTGTAGCGTCTCCGGAATCGTCCTTCCTCACATACGGGGCCAACAATTCTCCTTAAAACCTTCGTCTTGAACGCGGCTAAGAGTTCAGAGGGCCTTTTATTGAGCACCCAGGTCTCGGATCCATACATGACCATGGTCTTGTACAGTAGTAGCTTCGATTGAAAAGGTCTTGATAGACCATAGTAGGCTTTGTTGGATTTGATCAGCAGTTCGCGTATTTCTTCTTCCATATTGTTATCGGCTGCTACTATTGACCCAAGGTAGTTAAAGGATTGCACTACTTCAAATTCCTGCTCCACTACCCTAATCGTTTGACCAAAGTTAGGTCTTCTCTTTGCAGAAATTGCCACCATGTACTTAGTTTATCCCTCATTAACGTGCAGTCCCAGTTTTTGTATCGCCTGTTCGATCTGGGTGAAGGAGTCATGTACAGCCGAATGGGATCTACCAATGATGTCGATGTCATCTGCGTAGGCAAGTATCTAGCTGGACTTGGTGACAATAGTCCCTCTTGTTTTGACGTCAGACTCATGGATTGGTTTCTCCAAACCCAGGTTGAAGAGGAGGCAGGTCAGACCGTCCCCTTGTCGGAGTCCATTATAGATGTTTATTGGTTTGGACAGCAATCCCACTATTTTTACTTGACTAGTTACGTTGATCATGGTCAACCTACAAAGTCGTATCAATTTGTTTGGAATGCCGAATTCTCTCATGGCATTATATAGGTCTACCCTGGCTATGCTGTCGTAGGCGGCCTTAAAGTCTATGAATAGATGATATAATGGAATCTTAAATTCCTAACATTTTTCCATCGCCTGCCTAAGGGTGAATATCTGATCAATCGCTGATTTGCCTGGGATGAAGCCACACTGATATTGACCAATCATGACTAGCGTATGGGGCTATCCGGTCTTGTAGGATAGAGGAGAGTATCTTATAGGCAGTACTCAGCAATGTTATACCCCTATAGTTGTTGCGCAGTGTGATATCTCCCTTCTTATGCATGGTGCAAATTATACCACGACGCCAATCTTCCGGCATCTCCTCTTGCTCTCATACGTGCACCACGATCTCATAAATTATGTGATGTAACGCTGCCCCTCCTTGTTTGATCAGCTCAGCTGGTATGGCATCAGTTCCGGGGGCTTTATTTGATTTGAGCTGTCTTATGGCTTTTAATGTTTCCTCAACGCTTGGTGGCGGCAGCATTTGGTCTTGATCTTGCATTGGTGGAGCCTCCAATTCTTCTGTGAGCTGACCATTTACCAATTCATTGAAGTGCACTTTCCATCGCTCCAGAATGCCTTCAGGATGGTGATCAGATTACCCCCTTTATCCTTGCAGTAATTTGGTAGAACTTCCGCGCCTGGTGTGGACCTTGCTCTCTACTTTTCTTTATATCGCAGACTAGATTATTTTCCCAGGCACTTTTCTTTCGTCTGTGGAGTCCTTTTTCAGATCTTCTGAGCTCTTTGTATTGCTCCTCGGGTACCCGCGTCCTATGAAACTGCTGCATTGCCGGGTATGCAGTATTCTTACGTTCAGTCGCTAGTTTGCACTCATCATCAAACCAGTCGCTCCGATCTCTACGACTACTGCCTAAGATGGAGTTAGCAGGACTAATGACAGTATTGTTAAGGCGTGTCCATTTCTCTTCTACGCCTGGTGTTCTGGCCCCAGGACTTACTTTCCCTCCGTCGAGCTCTTCAAGGTCTTAACGCATGATCAAAGGTGTTGCTGGTGTTGTCATTGCGTAAGGCAGCCGTGTTGATTCGAAGCTGATCCGCGGATGCAATACGTCTCCGTAAGGCAATCCGCGGTCGGAAAACTGTACCAACAAGATAGTGATCCGAATCGACGTTGGCACCTCGGTACGTTCGTACCGTCATCAGGCTCGAGGAGTGGCGGCGATCTATCAACATGTGGTCAATTTGGTTGCGAGTGGCTCCATCAGGTGATACCCAGGTGGCTTTGTGGATATCTTTACGCGGAAACCTGGTACTCGGAACGACCAAGTTTTTCGATGCTGCCAGTTCGATGACTCGTAGTCCATTGTCATTAGTGTTCTCATGCAAACTTTGGGAACCTGCGTAGTGCCTGAAAACCGGCTCCCGACCTATTTTCGTATTCAAATCACCAAGAACGATTTTCACATCGTATCTTGGGCAGGCATTGAAGGCCCGTCCGACGTTCTCGTAGTATTCTTCCTTTTCGTCGTCAGGGGACTCCTCTGTAGATCCGTGAACGTTTATGATGGTTATGTTTTTAAACTTGCCTCGCACGCGAAGAGTGCATATCCTTTCGTCTATTGCATTAAACCCGATAATGGCAGGCTTCAGTTTTTGGCTGAGTAGAAAGCCTACCCCGAGCACATGGTGTTTTGAATGACAGCTGTAATAAATGTCATACCCGTTTCTTTGAATGACACCACTCCTCGTCCATCTTATTTCTTGTAATGCTCTTATGTCAGCCTTATATTCGGACAGGGCATCGGCTAGCTGCTGTGCAACTCGAGCTCTGTATAGTGAGCGGACGTTCGATGAGAAAATTCTCAAATCGTTTAGGCATTTTCGTTTCCGTGGTCGTCGTCGTGTATCCGGTCCATATCCGAGGCTTGTTAAATATTGCATAATAATTTATTTTTACGGGCCATATCCGAGGCTTGTTAAATATTCCATAATAATTTATTTTTACGGGCAAGGTTATTAGCCTTGCGCCAACCTTTCTCAGGATGTCGCTGCATGCATTGGTTTACTACTTGGCGGCTGTCAAAGTGGGTATCCAGGGGTGTCACGTGGAGACTGCATGTCAACTTGGATCGGATTAGGATTTTAAAATGACGGTATTTTTAACCCTTAACGTTTCGTCTGTTGTGGATCACGCGAGCGGAATAGATCTCCCCGAGCTCCTCCGACAACAAAATATAGTGGTAGCCTTCATACAGGAGACACACCTGAAATATCACCACAAAGTGATTCTAGACGAATAACACCTCCTCAGGACCGACGCCAATCAAGGGCTAGCGCTAGCTCTAGCTATAATGAAGAAACTCAGAAATAAAATAATCCAAACAAATCTATCTATCCCAAACGTTTTTATGTGAATATAACGTCCGCATTTTACTATTATTTCCCCTGTGAGGAGGACACACACCCACACACTTCAACAACTGCTCACATATGGGCAGGAGCCGCACAGGATAAGTCGTACATGAGGGGAGTGAACTCAACACATAGGCCGGATTCCTACCGAAACCAAAAAAAGACACATCTACGGGAATATGTGGCTGGCGGGAGATGATTTTAGTAGGTAAAAATTCGGCATGCCTCTGGATCGGTCCAAAGGTATCTTTTAAGAATGTCCACCTTCCTATAGAAAAAAAGGAAACACACGCATGTACGTGAACAACACTTTTAATATGTTTGTTGTTGAGGAGCAATGATTGATGTACTTCATTCAATGACTATTCAGGTACTGACAGTATTCTATATTAAACCTACTCTGTTTACTTCACTCATGTTTCCCGCTCCGTAGTACCATCCATCACGGTGTCTCTTTTTTTCTTTATTCCCCACTCTCTTACTTACTTACTTATTCGGCTTTTGATTCGGTCTTGTCCGTGGTAAGCTCCCTTTGAGTTCATGGCGAAATCAGCCAGTTTGGCTTCCCCATTCGTGTGATCCTCTTTTTTAACCAACGCGCTAAGAAAAGGGGATTTTGAAGTACCCTTAAATGCTGCCTCGCGCCTTAAATCTTTACTTCAGAGTACTGTGGGGAAGAAGTATGGTGCGCCGGCGTACGGCGCTGATTCCCTTCTTTCCTCCATCATAAATTGTTCCTCCGACACAATTTCATAACTGATAATAGGTCCGCTGATGACAGTTTGCAAAATACCCAAAGGAAGAGATAGACACAACCAGGATACCACAGCACAGAAATTAAACACACTGGATTAATGTTCGAATGATTTTTTATTGCAATTATAGTTTACTGAGGTTCTTTTTATTTAAAACTGATCTTACGGTATTTAATTCGCTTACGGAAAACAGATTCTACTTTCACCGACGATGACGTGGATGCGCAAAAATATAAGACAGTGTACACTACTTGTGGTGATTATACTTTAGGCACAAGAAAGAATTACTTTTGTATTAATCGCGCGCTCACTCGACTCGACTGGTGTATATTCGCGTCCGCGTGCGCACCGGGGAGCGAAAGTGGTAACGGCCTGCTCGGTCGATAGGTGTAAAACGACTCTGGTGATATCAATTCGTTGACAAGGGAAATTCGGCCGGTGGTACTGGCTCTCTTAATTTAGGGATGCATTTCCTCTCCCAAGAGAAACGTGAAGTCTCTCTTTGGGGGTAGGTAACCGGATCTCATAGAGAAGATCATAGTGGTACGCATGTACGTGTGAACATTGGTTCTTTCATGGGACAAAGCCATGAGAACGAATCTGAAAAATCGAATGGGATAATGGGCATCAATGAGATGTGAGTTCGGTTAAGTAAATAAGCCGGATCTGGTTGGGTGCTAATGGATTCTTGTTTGCTCATGCCGCGAGGTCATCAAGCGGATCCAGAAATATTGGAAAACAAAGAGATCGTGTAGATCATTGCCTATGATGTGCATTGCAGCTGTATTGATAGACCGCAATGTATCGTGGACATGGTGCTAATTGGTTTTAGCATATTCACTGAGAATTGGTGTTTATGGTATCGCTGCCAAGGGTAAGTACACAATTCCTATTTGCATTTGCTTTTGCTATAGGATTTGGGTTATGCCTTTAGACGCTAGATGCGTGTATTTGCTTTTGTCCCTTGGACAAAGGTCGCCAGCCAATGTATTTTTGTTTTTTTTTTTTTTTTTTTGGTTTCGATAGGAAGGTGAAATTCTTCAAAAGATACCTAAAACCTCCTCCCGTCAGGCGCATATTCCCGTTGATCCCCGCGGAACATTCTTTTAGATATTCCATCGCGGGGCGGGCCGGAGTTTGCCTGTTACTCCGCTCGTCGCGTCGCAACTGCTGCATCATTTCACAGAGAATACGGACCATGCCTGTTTTGAACTAAGCATGTATTCTATTACTCCTCCCGGAGTAACTGTCCGTCTCAAATGTCTCTCCAAAATCGTTCGCGCGGTCTCGAATCTCACGCACTCTGTGAATACGTATTCCGCATTTTCTATTTTGCTTTCGCAATACAAGCAATATGGGTGATTCACATGCTTATACTTGTATAAGTATTGCCGAAAGCATCCATGTCCTAATATTAGCTGAGTCAGGTGGTAATTCAGCTCGCCATGTTTTCTTTTCACCCATGTTTCTATATCAGGTATCATGGTGTGGGTCCATCTTCCTTTGGTGGAAGAATCCCACCTTCGTTGCCATTCTCTTAGGCTTGAGTGCTTTAATTGTGACCGCATTCTCCGACGATTCTCTTGGGAGACCTTATGCAATGCAGCGTTTTCTTTAACTGCAATGTCAGGTGGTGTCCTCCCACCCAAAATATTTATGGTATCTTCGGATACCGTTCGGAATGCACAACATACTCTTAGTGACGCCAGCCTATGTGCGGAGTTCACTCCCCCCATATACGACTTATACTGTGCAGCTCCTGCCCATATGTGAGCTGCATACATTATAATGGAGGTGTTGACACTGGTTATGAATTTCCTTATGTGGGGCCGGGGTCCACCAACATTGGGTAGCAGTCTCGCCAAAACTTTGCATACTCTTGTCGTTTTTCCACTCGTTTTCCTCAGGTGTTCCTTGAAGCTCAACCTGTTGTCGAGTATCACACCAAGACATTTAATATAACGACTGGATCTGATTATTTGTCCTTCTATTTCCAAATCAAGGTGTTCAACTTTCTTGCGGCTGCTTATTAAAACTGCCTCCGTCTTATGTCCAGCTAGTTTCAGTCCGGCTATATCTAGCCAGCATTTAATGCTCTGGATTGCTCGGGAGCAAATATTCTCCAGGTCATCTAGATGTTTATCTACGGCCACTATTGCCAAATCATCTGCGTACCCAATGATTCTAACCCCCTCCGGTACATTGACCCTGAGCACACCATCATACATTATATTCCATAACAGCGGACCTAATACAGATCCCAGGGGTACCCCCGCTGTTATTTGATAATCCTGTGGTCCCTCATCTGTATCATACAGCAGTCTTCTATCCGAGAGATAGTTTGCTAGTATACGCACCAAGTAGGGTGAGACTTGTAGATCGCCCAACGCTTCTAGAATCCGATTCCAATTCACCGAGTTAAACGCATTTTTAACATCTAGCGTCACCACCGCGCAATATTTCTTTGTACCCCCTAGCCATGGTGCTCCAGCTATCGCATTACGGGCGACGTCGCACACCACAGATAGTGCCTTACCGGTTGATCTTCCTTTCCGGAATCCATACTGCGATTCCGAGAGCCCCGATGTCCCCTCAGTGAATTGTTCCAGGCGAGTGGCAATTACTCGCTCAAGCAGTTTTCCTTGTTTGCCGTATTTGTTTGTGTTGAAGTGGTAAGCCTTGTATGACGTTACCCTTGTTGGTGACCCTTGCTATCGAATCCGTGCCATCCCCGTTTTCCTGTCGTGTCCAAGATGCACAACGGACGATAAGACGACGGCGCCTCTGGATTCTTGACTCCTTTTGGAATAAGCACAAGCCGCTGTTTTTTCCATCGTTTGGGAAATTGTCCTGTTTGAAGGCAGGTTGTGAAGAGACTGCTGAAGACTTCCGGGTTTTTTTGTTAAAGCACTCTTCACTACAGCGTTAGGGATACCGTCCAGTCCCGGGGTCTTGTTTTTTTTTTGACAACCCTTGCAGCCAAGACCACCTCTTCGGGGCTCACGGTGGGTATCTCTCCTTCAGTGATACCCCACTCCTCTTGCTCTCCCAACACCACTGTGGGAAGAGAACAGCAACGTTTCTTGCCATGTCAGTTTTGCTTTTTTGCATTTGACTACTGTTGTTCTGTAGTCTTTTCATGACTACCCTGTAGGCGCTGCCCCATCGGTTGTTATTTAATTCATCCCTTAGGGGGCAGAACGCGTCATATTTACTTTCGCGGATCACATTCCTCAACTCTTTCCGTTTGTTGACGAATTCCGCATGCAACTGTGGGTAGGTGTTACGGTTTCTTGCTCTTTGTTGCAAGCGTCTTAACCTGTTGCACTCCGATCGCACATGGGCGATTTCTGAGTTCCACCAATAGACTGGTGTGATAGCCCCTGCTGGTTGTCTTTGTCGTGGCATAGAAGCATCACATGCGGTTGTTAGCCACTTCCTGACTTTTCCAGCCTGCCTGTTCGCATCGGCCTCTGCGTCAAACTGTGCGATTTGGTCTTCCAGTATATAATCGAGCAGTTCCACATCGAGGCCCTTCTCTTTCCACCCATTTTTTTGGGCTTTCTTCGCCAATTTGCCAGTGATGAATCCCTTTTGCGGTAATATTTCGTACATCACGACTTGGTGGTCACTGTGGGTGTAGGTGTCCAAAACTCGCCACTCCATACTTCTTGCCAACATGAAGCTGGCAAATGTGATGTCGATTTTGGACCGGCATCTATCGTTTATGAAGGTGTCATCAATACCATCATTAAGTAACACCACATCTAGGACTGTGAAGGCTTCAAGTAGTGCCTGGCCCCTACTGTTGGTCGTTGTGCTTCCCCATTCTACTGCCAAAGCGTTGGAAAACTCCAGAAACTATAAGGGGGCTCTTATCTCTAACTTCTTGTGTTATCCTGTCCAAAAAGCATTTGAAATATTCTATTTCCCACCTTGGCGGAGCGTAACAACAGTAGAAATGACTTCCTTTGATCTTCGTATAGGCGAAGCCTTCCAGCAGCTGGACACTTCTGCATTCCATGGGGGAATTTCCACTTGTCCAGATGGCCGCTGTTGCGCTGCTGTCTTTCTCCCATGTAATTGTACCAGTGCCAGGCATTCTGTACTTCTCATTGATTAGTACCACGTCGGCACCATATTCCTTAACCATTTGGGAAAGGAGATCTTGTGCGGCTCCACAACGGTTTAAATTAATTTTAATGCACTTAAACCTGTCCATTCTTATTGAGGAGATTGGATATCCCGTTTTTAAATGTTCGGCTTTTGTAACTCCCTGTTGAGTGGTGGTTACCGCCTTCCCATCCTGATTCGCAGAATATACATTTGGGTTGTGCTTTATAGCCCATTGCTTTGTGGCCTTTTTCACCGCATTTCAAACAGTTTTCCGAACGATCTTCTTCTGAATTGCAGGATTTCCCCACATGACCGTATCGTCAACATCTGAAATATCGTGTGGGTGCGATGTGTTCTCGTAGTCTGCATCTCACTCATCCAACCCGTAGGAAACCTGTAGCCAGCAACATGCTAGCCTTTTCTCTTGGTATGCGGAAAATGGCAGCCTGTGTGCCATCTGGTTTCCTCCTTAAACTCTTTACCGCTTCCTTTGGGATCAAGTTCAGTGCAGGGAACTCTATAGCGATCGCTGTCAGGATTTCCTTCAGAGTGGTAAACTCATCTAAATCACGACACTCGATCGTGATTTCCTGTGACACTGTTTTCACACTAATATCTTCCTTTAATACTTGTTGTACCTTTGCTTTCAGTGTATCGATGTAGGGCTCTGGTCGGCGTTTCAGTTCTAGCTCCTTATTCTGTCTTTCGAACTTTATTTACGCTTTTTCCGAGTTCACTTAGCTCGGGCTTGGCCTTCATGAACTTCAATATATACGCACATGTTTTTTCCCCAGTTTTGGATATTATTATAGCGTCCGGGCGTGGTCCCCTCCATTTCATAATGTTGGCCTTCTCAGTATCACCTTTTGGAGCCTCTTCACCCTCCAATCTCGCACCCCTCTTCCTTCCCCTTTGGCCGATTGTAAACTAATTATAATTGGGTGACTCAACATTGATCTGCCCCGGGACCCTGCTTACGTTTGTGTGCGAATTTTGCTTTGGCTGGATTTGCACGTTTCCGCCGCTTGCTTCAGGCTTCTTTAAGCTATTTTTCACTTCTTTATCGTAAAGGCAGCCAATGGCCTCAATCAGCTCTCGCACGGCCTTTGCTTTTTAATTTTAATCGTTCTCGTTAATTCCGCGATACGCTCTCCGACCTGCCCGAACACCAAAGAACCATCGTCACTTAAATCCTGCAAAACCTTCCCTTGTACAACTGTGAAAGCCCAGCTGATGCTGTGACTGGAGTGGAGCAAAATTAAATCTGCGAAAAGCGAATCGAGCATCGAGCGGGTACCATGCAAGTTGGGTTGTAGTTATGGGGGGTTTTTCGGGTAAGTAGACAGTGGCGTTTGGCGGAACCGCCACAATACTTTCCCTCGATTCCTCTATATGCGTTCGAATTAAGTGTCCCATTCATCCAAGTCTTCCGAGCTTAATGTGTATGTAAAGGAATTTGTTGTACACATGGTGAGGCTGGGAATAGGCGACTTATTATTTATTATTATTATTATTTACTGGCCTGTAGGAACCCGGAAGTTCATGACCTCACCGACTCGGCTCCGCCATTGTTCCCTGTCCTGTGCGCTCTCCTTCCACGTTCGATCATCCGATCCGATCTCCTCGAGGTCCAATCTAACGTTGTCCTCCCATCTCCGTCGCGGCCGTCCTGTCGGTCTCTTCCCCGTTAGTTTACCGTCAAGAATTCTATGCACGGTCCTATCATCGCCCATTCGCGCTACGTGTCCGGCCCATCTTAATCTTCGCGACTTGATCACTCTCACTATTGTAGGTTTGCGGTATAGCTCTTCCAATTCGTGGTTGTGGAGTTTCCTCCATTGTCCTGACTCCTCGTCATATTTACCGCCGAATATACCCCTTAAAACTTTATTCTCGAATACGCGGAATTAGTTCTCTTCCCGTTTTGTGAGAGCCCATGTTTCGCAATCGGCATGATTATGGTTCTATAGACACGCAGCTTTATATTACGTGATAGCAGTTTGGATTTTAATAGTTTACTGGCTGCATGCCAACTAGAGTTGCCGGAATGTAGTCTTTTGTTAATTTCCTTCGACGTTTCGTTTCTGGTCGTCAGTATCGTTCCCAGATATTTAAATTCTTTGACATTTTCAAATAACTTGCCCCTGACGTTTATATGTGTTCTCTGAGGTCCACCTGCTGTCGTCGTAATCATGTATTCCGTTTTGTCTTCGTTTATTTCTAGGCCCACCTCTTCTGCCGCTTGCATGATGATTTCACAGTTTTTACTTATAGTTTCGAGATTATCGCCCAGAACGGCGATGTCATCCGCATACGCGAGCACTTGTGTGACCCCGTTCAGGGATGATCCGGCCGTGTTGTTGTCTTGTACCTTTCTGATAACATACTCGAGGACAAGGTTAAAAAGGCATGGTGAGAGGCCATCCGCTTGTTTTAGTCCGTCCCGGATTTCAAATGGTTCTGAGAGGTGGTTTTCGATTCTAGCTCGCCCTCTGTTTTCGTTCATGCAGATTTGAATGACTTCCTCTTCCTCACTACTGTCATTCTCTAGGATGCTAAATCTATTCGTTAGTTCGTGTTGATATTCCGCCCTTTTACGTAGGTCTTTTAGTTTATCAATCTCGAACTTTTTGCTCGTCTCCCGTGACTGTCCATGTGGGTTTGCTGCAAGCCGACTTCTAATTTTGCCCATTACTAGAATGTGATCGGAGTCGCAATCTGCTCCTCTATATGATCTTACGTCAAAGGATGTTCGAGTGGTGTCTTTTGTCTACGAGGAAGTGGTCTATTTGGTTACGCGTTACGGCGTCCGGTGATATCCATGTGGCTTTATGGATTTGCTTGTGCTTGTACATAGTGCTTTTCACTAACAGATCTTTTGACGCTGCGAACGTGATAATTCGAATACCATTATCATTTGAAACGTCATGTAGGCTTTCTTTACCTATTGTTGGTTGGAAGATATCTTCCTTTCCAATTTTCGCATTGAGGTCGCCGAGGAGGATTTTAACATCGAATGATGAGATCCCATCAAATACTTCCTCTAGGGTCTCGTAGAATGTGTCCTTCGTGTCTTCGTCGGTAGATTCTGTTGGGGCGTGTACGTTTATAAACACAATTGTACCCTGGGCCCTGTATTTTTAGCACCGACATTCGGTCATTACTAAATTGGACATGTTTTACATGGGACGTAATCTTCTTGCTTATGATGAAGCCAGTTCCGAGGTTATGTGTATCGGTACCTCCACACACCAGTGTAAACCCGTTGGTTTCGATTACTTGATGTGGGAGTCGAACTTCCTGAAGCACGACGATGTCCATTATATATCGTTTCGCGTTTTCTACGACCGTCTGTATCGCGCCTGGTTTATATAACGTTTGAACATTCCACGTGCCGACGTGTATATCCCGCCTTTTCAGTTTTTCCCTAGGTCTTCTTTTTGCCGAGTCGGTGTTTTCTTGATGTTTTTTCCCCTATGGTAGTGTCGGCTCATCACACCTACGCCTACCGGGTTTTTCGTGGGATTGTTTTTTGTATATTGGTTATTCATTTTTGATCCCACGAGACTTGGGGTTTCAAATAGTCCGCCACATCAGAGCCCCGTTTTGATGTGGTAAGGTCTGCTTACTGCTCTGATTCGACCCGGTGTCAGAGAGGCGCCGTTATAATACAGCCGGTATACCCCTGGCTGCAAGCCATCCAATGGGCACGGTGACGCCTAACACCCTGGATTAGGAGTGGTAGATCTTTGTGTGTTACTCCTCGCTAGCCTGTCTGACATGGGTGACCCTACTGGAAGCATATGCTTCCGTCAGCATAGCCTGAGTGATTCATTGTACTTTAAGCCCCCACACCACGTCAAGGTTTCTACCAAGCGGGGGGGAATAGGCGACGCAATGTTTATTATCCTTGGTTATGATGGTTACATTATATGTGAACCAAATTGTTTCGTTTACAGGAATTCATCTAGTGAAAATGCATATGGTAAGATTGGGATTTGCCTGGCAACCGAAGGTGCTGAATTGGGCTTTGGATTTATGGTCCGACAAGTTTGGACAGAATTCTTGTAGGGAATTTTGAATGCGAATTAATGCATGAAGGTAAGAATTCTCTTCCAGGAGCTTTCAGATAAATTCATTAGATAAACTTGATGCGTGAAGCATTTACGGGTGCTAATGCGATTGCATTAGCGGGTACCATGGAAGTTGGGTTGTAGTTATGGGGGGTTCTTCGGGTAAGTAGACAGTGGCGTTTGGCGGAACCGCCACCGTACTTTCCCTCGATTCCTCTATATGCGCACGAAGTAAGTGTCCCATTCATCCAAGTCTTCCGAGCTTAAACTTAAACGTCAATGTTGTAGATGGCGATGTTGTAGTGCCTCTGACATTGCTTCCTTACACATGTGACCAACATTTCTCCTCTTAAACATAACCAAACAGTTTGACTTCAATGTAATAAGAAACCTAGTATCGGTGAGACTGGTAGAAAAAATCGTTTACATCAACGTTTTGGAAGTTACTACAAGGATTCGAGTTTTGAAAAGTTTTGTCCACAGTAGATGTTCCGAGACTTCAATACCTTGGACATATCATTGGAGGAATATAAGGTGTTACTCTGTAAAGCTTTACTGATCATCCACATCGTATGTCCTCTCATGTGAAACAAACTCAAAAACGGTGACAGTAAAATGTACACAGAAATAAACACACGTCTGCGTATAACATCTACCAGCTAAGTTCACAAACTGCTCTTTAATTTGTATCCTTTACAAAACAATAAATCGGTCGTTACAAAATATTTGGCTGTGCTTAAGCCTAGTACAATAATAATTTCATAGGGCATTCTAAATAAACGTCAAGCTTGGTTAAATAAATTCGTAAAGATTTTTAATATATAATTCCATCTGTACTTTAAATCTAACTTATTAACTTGCGTTTTCAATTGATTCTGTACTTGAATTTGAATGTTTATTTAAATTCAAATATAAAACTAAGAGTGTATTGAAATGCAGTACTGGCCCTATTTGAAATGTAAAAAAGACAAATTTATATTTTGGGCTAATATTTAAAATAACATTAAACGTTGGATTTAAAATTAATCTGAAATCACACTTGCATTCAATTTTGGTTCATATTAAAATTTACATTTACCTTTGCAATGATAATCATTTAAAGTTGAAGACAAAGTTTGTTTTAAATATTATTCAGACTGAACTGAAATATGTGTATGGCATTTTGACTTAACGATAATTAGTGTTGTAGTCGAAATCAAACAATCCTGAGTTTAGATTAAATTTACATTTATACTGGAATTTTAAATTCAATTCAACTTGACATTTGAGTGTGAAGTCTCAAATTGAATGCTGAATTCAAGTTTTAAATACTTTTTAAAGTAAATTACTAAGAACACGAATTTTAATTTTAAATTAGAAATAAAAACAACCGAAATCCTGGGTGTGGAATTTCATTCGCATCGGAACTTTACCTTAAATTCAACTTTACATGTGGATGTGAAGTTGTAAGTTGAATTTGGAATTCAAGTTATAAGTAAATTTTAAAATGGAAAACATTTGAACACGAATTTCAATTTTGAATTTTGAAATCATGTCAACAATAATCCCGAGAGTGGAATTTCATTCGCATTGGAACATTTTTATGTATTTGAATTTATGTTTAAATAAGTTTTAATTTCAATCACGTTCAACCCAAATTTCAACTTTGCATACTTCAATGGTAAGTATAGATTTAAATGCAGATGAAAACAGTTTGAATTTACAGTGGGATCAAACATTAACTGTAATATTCTAAATTCAACTTTAATTCGAAATACAAATTGAAAAATAAATTTGAATAGCGACAATATTAAATTGAATTTAACCTTGGGTCTGGTTTTATATATAGCTTTTCTTATCGGTCTTGGATCAAGTAAATGTTGATGTATGTTTAGACTAGTGACTGGTGCGGGATACAGTGGTTCTGGATTTGCTAAGTGAGGCTTAAGCCTAGTGTCTATTTACAAGGTATTTACATTCAAGGCTAGTGTACATGAGACGAGTTGTTGTCTTCAAGCAATGCGAGGGCGAGAAAATTCAGAGCTGAGGTATACGTTCTGGCGATCATTTTCGGAGAGTTGCTATAGCTTAATGACAGCGTTTTCAATTGTATAATGAAATGAGTTTCTCGGCAAATATGTCGAGATGTGAACAAGCTTTCTACTTGTGTATAAAAACATAATCCTCGGACGCTTCAAATGTTGACTAGCCGCTCACATAACCATGCGACTCTCATTCTCCGTTGCCTCCAAGTGGCGTGGCAATTGTCTTTTTATTTTATGCTATAGCTGCTATTTCATTATCATACTGAATTTCGTTTTAATCTTAAGCTTTATCTTTATTTAGTTAGTTTGTATTCCTCTATAACTAAGACTACATTCTTTGGTGATTACGGTTTGTGATAATATTTAATATTACAGTTTATAACTTATTTTATATACGTATATAAGAAAAAAATATTAGCTGCATACATTTGTTTGGAGATGCCATAAAGTTCATGTTCTTTTCTTTTTTTGTACAATTTTACAATTAAAATATATTATATAACTAAATAAAAAAATATATATAAATTCCGAACTACACAAAAATATGAAGAGAAAGTGTAAAATACAAAAAAAAAATACATAGAATGCGGACTACACAGAAATATAAATACAACAAACAAGATTTAAAAACACAAAACCACAACAAATTTGTAACCGTAGTGAAAATAAATTAATTGATTCATTGATGAGATGAAGTTGCGAGTTCGTGTATCTTTTGAACTTTTTCCCAATCAGTTGCCCGTGCGACAATTTTCCTATAATCTTAAACGTCTGACGGAAGGATATAGATGCTGGCAAAACAGTCTACATTTCACGTTCAGTTTCGGAATAATCTCAACTTGAACCTTCCATGCAGCTAAACTAAATGAATACACAAACAATACCTTTTTCAAGTGGTGACGTTAAAAATAAAAAATACCTTTAAACACTCGTGGCGTTAATGAACTAGTGAATTAGTGCTATTGCAGTGGACTTGTTAGTGCTAGAACAGTTACGATCTCATAATTTTCTATAAATCAATGTTTATAACAAATGCTTCATTTTATAGAGAGAAATTACAATCCCTTAAGATGGATGGAAGAGCCCAAGACTTAGAGTATCATACCTACCATTTAAAAAGTGAGAGACTATTTAGATTCGTAATCAGAGGACCTCCAGCTTCAATGTCCATAGATATTGTGACGCATATGACAATCGGTACTAGAATATTCTAGAAAGTGCTGGAAAACTGGAGACTATTAGCAATAGAAAATTCGAGGTTATGGAACGGATGGAAACGAAACACCAAATCAACTGAGAATTGTTGTTTATGCGCTAATCAAAACAGGAGACTATCAACGGACCAACCTGAGGTCAATAGCTCAGGAAACTTGTAAGGGTAGACTTTACGGGGCGAAAGTCGCCTGGTGGAATGTGCAGTCCCAGCATCGTAAGTGTATCACAACTCCAATGGAATAACCAAAGTTTGGTTATAACTACGATCGTTAATGCAAGGACAACAACAGGGACCATCGACACTGGAGCAACGAGATCCATAATTCGGCCGGATGTCGTGGGCAAAATAGCCCATAATAAAAATAGAAGATACGCTTTGAAGACTGCCACAGGGGAATGTTCTACAGTCTACGGAGAAGTGGAGAGCATAATAGTGCTGGGTAATATTTCCATCTCCCACCAATTTTTGGTTGCCGATATTACGGACGAATGCATTCTTGGAATGGATTTCATGAAGGAGTATCAAGTTGTTCTAGATATCGGTCAAAGAACACTGCGAATTGGTAACTTGGACGTTGCTATTACACTGCAGGACGAACAATTGCAAAGACTGAAATGTTAAGTGCGCGAGGAGGATGAGATCCCAGCTCGTTCAGACTCGGTAATTTGGACCAGTCTCGAGAGTGATCCTGGTGACAATCGATTTTACATCACCGAGGCTGTACAAAATCAGCGTAAGGGGAACATCCTTGTTGGGAAAGCCCTTATCGATGCGAAGAAGCACATTGTACCCGTCAGAGTACTAAATGCGTCCAAGGAGCCGATCGCAATAAGAAAAGGAGAGGTAATCGCAGAATGTGCACCCGTGTCAATGATAAGCTCAATTCAGACAAGGGGAACGGACCATCCAATTCAACAGCCCTCTGGTGTATTCTCTGAGGTTAATAGGCCGATGCCCCAGAAAATCGGATTAACAGACAGAGAAAAGGCAAGCGTTAAATCACTCCTGAACGATTTTTCTGATATTTTTGTGACAGGAAATGATAAATTCGGACGCACCGGTATAGTTAAACATCGCATTGACACGGGTGAGTCAATACCTATAAGACAGCCACCTCGTGGACTACCGTTGGCCAAACAATCAGAAGTAGGCAACATGATTCGAGAGATGGAAGAGCAAGGAGTCATCGAGAAATCATCGAGCCCATGGGCTTCGCCGGTAGTGCTCGTCAAGAAGAAGGGTGGCACAACTAGATTTTGTGTCGACTATCGCCGGTTACACGACGTTACGAAGAAAGACAGTTACCCACTCCCTCGAATCGACGACACACTAGATACCCTTTCTGGAGCTCAGTGGTTTTCAACATTGGACCTAAAAAGCGGTTACTGGCAAGTGGAAGTGAAGGATAAGGACAAGGAGAAGACAGCGTTTACTACCGGAAACAGACTTTATCAATTCAACATGATGCCTTTTGGATTCTGTAATGCACCAGCAACGTTTGAAAGATTAATGGAAAGTGTTCTACGGGGACTTACATGGAAGCCGTGTCTAGTGTACTTGGACGATATCATCGTTGTTGGAAGGAATTTACCAGACCACATCAATAATCTGCGCTCCGTCTTCGAACGACTAAGACAGGCCAACTTAAAGCTCAATTCAAAGAAATGTGAACTCTTCCAAAGCAGAGTAAATAAATAAAATCCTGGGACACATCGTTTCATCTGCAGGAGTTCAAACGGATCCTGATAAGATAGCAGCTGTCCAAGAGTGGCCTACTCCAGAAGATAAGCAACAGTTAAGAAGCTTTATGGGATTAGCCACATATTACCGATGGCTTGTTAAAGGCTTCGCCAATGTGGCTAAAACCCTACATGAACTAACGGGTAAAGACAAGAAATTCAATTGAACAAAAAAGTGTGACGCAGCATTCAACACATTGAAGGCCGAGTTATGTAAGACTCCAACACTGGCATTCCCAAGATTGGATCAGCAGATATGGAGTTCCCTGTGAGCTTCATTCCGATCAAGGCCGAAACTTCGAATCACAGATATTTCAAGGCATCTGTGCGGCACTGGGCGTAAGGAAAACCAGGACCTCACCCCTACATCCGCAGTCAGACGGAATGGTCGAAAGGTTCAACCGAACAATAAAAGAGCATTTATCGAAGGTCGTTAGTGATCACCAACGAGATTGGGACAAATATGTACAAACCTTTCTCATGAGTTATAGGTCGGCTAATCACGATATGACATGCCATTCTCCAGCAAGAATTATATTTGGACGAGAGATACGATTACCAGCCGATCTGCGATTCGGAATACCTCCAGACGCCATAGAATAGACCGAAGACTACGTGGCCGAATGGAGAAATCGCCTCGATGAGATTCATCATTTGGTTCGAAAGCATATCAAGGTTTCAAGTGACAGGATGAAAACAAGGTACGACGTTCGAGTCAACGCATCCGGATTTAATGCAGGCGATAACGTATGGCTTTATAACCCTCATCGGCAAAAAGGAAGGTCTCCGAAGTTGCAGCAACATTGGGAAGGACCGTATAAGAGTCTCACAAGAATTAACGACGTTATCTATAGGATTCAGCGAAGACCGAACGCCAAGATGGCAGTGGTACATCGTGACCAACTGGCGACTTTTGTTAACCCAGGAGACCAGTGAACTTAATTCGGGACGAACCAATCTAGGCGGAGGGTAGTGTGACGCATATGACAATCAGTAATAGAATATTCTAGAAAGTCCGAAACAAAGTACTAGAATATTCTAGAAAGTACTGGAAAACTGGAGACTATTAGCAATAGAAAATTCGAGGTTGTGGAATGGACGGAAACGAAACACCAAATCAGAATGAGGAAAAACGGTATAAATACGTCGCACGCAGATCGGGAAGTAAAAAGTAAGAAGTAAGCAGTAAAAGACGCGATAAGTACGGAAGCGATAAGTCAAGAAATCGTTAAGTGTACGGTAAAAGTAACGGTTGTTATTAACGGACTAATAAAGTGTTACATTAATTCAAAATCGATTTAACGGCTCTTATTTATTAAAAATAATTAATCCAACGAACCCTAAGCTCGCTACAATATGATTGCAAATGAATTATGCTCACTAAATCATAAAGTGGTAAAGGTAACAAACGTCAGAAAAAGCACCACGTCAAATAATGGAGAAAAAATCTTTAAAGCCTTTCCATTTTTTTATGTCGATATAGTTCAAAACGAGAATAACAAATCAGTTTATGAAATCCAAGAGTTATTATAGTGCAAAGTATCGATTGAACCACCCAAAAAGGTCAGATCGATACCTCAATGTAATAATTGCCAACAGCTTGGTCATACAAAAAATGTCTGCGACTATAATTCAAGATGTGTTAAGTGTGCTGGGCCTCACCACACAACCCAATGCTCGAAACAACGCAACAGCATATCAACATGTGCGCTTTGCCACGAGAATGGCCATCCAGCTAGTTACAAGGGATGCTCCGTGTATCAAAAAAAACTAAAAGCACAGCATCCAAAAATACAGAGCGAGCGGGGCCAACCACAACCGGTACTAACAACACACAAATGTACAACAAACCAAATGAGAAAGCAGATAATAAAAGAAGACAACAACCTATCAATAACGAGCCTACCATCATGGATATGATGAAGATGCTCAGTGTATTCCACGACGACATCAAAAAAAGCATCAACCAGCTAACAGAAAGGGCAGGTAAACTTGAAAATTTTCAAAAACTACCAACCGAGAAATCCAAGAAATAAATACAATGAGTAATCGGCTCCTACGAATAATCACTTGGGTTCAACCAAAGAGTTCAAGAACTAGAAATATTTATAAGAGAGCACAACATAGATATTGCGTTGATATCAGAAACACACTTTTCTCATATCAGCTTCATAAAAATCGAGGGTTATATGGCGTGTTGGACTACGCACCCCAGCAACCGTGCCTGTGGAAGTACAGCTCTGATAATAAAACAAAATATACAACACTTCCAACAAGAAGAAATAAAATAAACTTCTATTCAAGCCTCCATTGTTACTATCAAGCTTAATGGAGCTGATTTAAATGTAGGTGCTGTATATTGCCCACCTAGACACACAATCTCAAAACAACAATTCACGGATATCTTCAAGAAGCTCGGACCAAGGTTTATAATTGGTGGAGATTTCAATGTCAAGCACACTGCTTGGGGGTCAAGGTTGATTACTCCAGGCAAGGGAAAAGAATTGCTTACAGCCATCAAAGAAGCAAAGTGCGAATTTCATTCGTCTTGTTCACCAACATACTGGCCTACTGATAGCAACAAAACTCCTGACTTGATCGATTTCTTTATTTCGAAAGGAGTGTCATCGAATTATATTGAAACGGATAGTTTAGTTGATTGAACGTCTGACCACACTCCCGTACTACTAAAACTGAATGCAGCTGTTCCCAGAAAGAACAGAAAACTAAATCTTACAAACAAATATACAGATTGGGAAAAATTCCGAAAAGAGCTTGACAATCAGATTGAATTAAACGTAAAACTTCAAGATTGTGAAGAATTGGAACAACAAGTACAACAATTTATCGAAACATTGAAAAGCGCAGTCGCAACAGCAACTCCGGTGCCAAGTGATAAACCAGAACCAGCAACCACATACCCTATTGAGATTAGAGATCTAATCTAAGACAGGCGCAAAGCTAGACGAACCTGGCACAGATCCAGATACCCTAACGATAAAAAAATATTCAACAAGGTGAGCAATCTAGTTAACAAATTAATTAAAGGCCATAAACAGAGTTGTATAGATGAGTACCTAAGTGAACTAAGTCCGTCAGCGGATACGGATTACTCTCTCAAGAAGGCATCACGTAAATTTAAACGTCCCCATTTCAAGTGCCACCTATAAAAGATACGCAGGGACTGTGGGTACGCAGAACTGAAGATAAAGTTGAAATATTTGCACAACACCTGGCCTCAGTGTTCAAACCACACAACATCCACAGTAGTATTGATTCTTCACCTAGGTATCAAACTGAGCAAACAATCAAACCAGTGACCCCAATGGAGATTGCCCAAGAAATCGACACAAGTTTGAACCACAAAAAAGCACCAGGCATCGATGCAATATCACCTGGCGTGTACAAGGAATTACCTCGAAAAGCTGTCATTATGCTAACATATCTGTTTAATGCTTGCTTTCGACTAAAATACATTCCAAATTCATTCAAAACAGCCCAGATAATAATGCTCAAGAAACCAGAGAAACCAGCAGAAGCAGTAACGTCCTATAGACCCATATCGCAATTGCCATCCATTTCAAAACTGTTTGAGAAAATACTCCTCAAGCGACTCAAGCCTTTCATCAATATTCCAGACTTTCAATTTGGCTTTAGGAATAAACACTCAACTATTGAACAGGTTCACCGTGTGACCACAGCAATAGAAAAGGCTTTCAAAGAAAAGAAGTATTGCCCAGCTGTCTTTCTTGATGTCTCCCAAGCATTCGACAGAGTATGGCATGAGGTCTTATATATAAAATGAGTAAACTGCTTCCAGCAAACTATTGCCATCTACTCGAATCATACTTGTCTGATAGAACGTTCAAAGTAACACACGAAGGAGCTCACTCTAGTTTCTATCCAATAGAAGCAGGCGTACCACAAGGAAGTGTCCTGGGAACTTTCCTCTACTTACTATACACAGCGGACATCCCAACAACCAAGAACACATTCATAGGGACCTTTGCAGATGATACAGTTATAATAACAGCTGACGATAATCAAAAAAAAGCTACACAACAATTGCAACAGGCACTCAACGAAATTAGCCAATGGACCACTGATTGGAAAATTAAACTCAACGAGATGAAATCTATTCACGTAACATTTACATTACGACGATCAGATAACAATATTTCTACATATCTCTACGGACTTCCAGTTCCCAAAGCAGATTCAGCGAAATATCTCGGTATAAATTTGGATAGCAGACTAAACTGGAGACATCATGTGAAACAAAAAGCTGAACAAATAAAGCTGAAACGTAGACAGATGTATTGGTTAATCGGGAATCACTCTCAACTCAATCTCTATTGTAAAAGATTGATCTATCAATCTATCATCAAGCCGATCTGGATATATGGAATCCAATTATGGGGCTGTACAAAGCAATCCAATAGAGATATAATTCAACGAAGCCGGAACAAATTCCTTCCCATTATCACCAAAGCCTACCGTTTTGTGACAAATCAGAAAATTCATGATGACCTAGAGATCAAATGGATTTATGAAGTTATCCAAGAATATGCTGTCAAACACGAAAGACGCCTACATAATCATACCAACGTAGAAGCTATTCAGCTCTTGGATATTACCCATGAATTGAGACGACTAAAACGGACGAAACCTCATGAATTAATATGTTAAAATCTAACATACCAAAATCGAGTTGGGAGCTGAACACTGGTCCAGTAAACCCTTACACGTTTTATTTAATTAAACTAAATTAAGTACAATTTAAACCTAGTATTAAATTAAATTGTTAAGATTGTACTATTCATATCCAATAAAGGATGTTATTAAAAAAAATTTATAGAGAAAACCCACAAAAAGACTGGTCTCCAAAGACTTGCAGCGCAAAACGCTGGACAGAAAAATGCAAATCGCTGCTAAGATGTGCGAGCAAAAAAGTTCTTAGCATTACGGCAATGATTAGATGGAAACAGCGTTGATTGACATCCAATAACACGTTTTTTTTATAAATTTATTTTTATAAAGACTGGGAGTTCCGTTCCGGTAGTGTTTGGTGTTGTTACATAATTACCTTACGGACCTACAGAGGAGTCCCCTGACGACGAAAAGGAAGAATACTACAAGAACGTCGAGCGGGCCTTCAACGACCACGGAAATGAAAATGGCTTAACGATTTGAGAATTTTCTCATGGTACGTCTGCCCACTACACAGGGCTCGAGCTGCACAGCAGCTAGGCGATGCCCAGTCCGAATATAGGGCTGACATAACAGCATTACAAGAAATAAGATGGACGGGGAGCGGTGTTATTCAAAGAAACGAGTATGACATTTATTACAGCTGTCATGCAAAACACCATGTTCTCGGGGTAGGCTTTCAAATGAAACCTGCCATTATCGGCTTTAATACAATAGACGAAAGGATATGCACTCTTCGCGTGCGAGACAAGTTTAAGGACATAAGCCTCATAAACGTTCACGAATCTACAGAGGAGTCCCCTGGCGACGAAAAGGAAGAATACTACGAGAACGTCGAACCGGCCCTCAATACCTGTCGCGTATTGCGACGATAGTGAATAACGTGTGATTCGAACTGACGCTGTGACGGTTAGAATCACTAAAATTGTAACCAATGCTCAACACATCAGTCCACCGCCGCGTGTAGGAATTCGATTTCTAAACTTAAGTACTGTTGCAGTTCAGCAACATAAGTACACCACTGAGCAGCTCAGATGCCGCAGGTACCCTCCAATAAGAGAACTGCATTTTTCAAGTTGTTCTTTACCAAGGAGCTAGTCGACCGAATAATAATAGATACAAACAACTGTGCTGCAAAAAAGTTAGAGGGAAAGGCGCTATCGTCAAGGTCGCTCTAGCAAACTTGGTACATGTTACGAAGGAAGATTTTTGAGCGTTTATTGCAGTGATTGTAAACACGGGGATAATGCCACTCAGCAATATGAAAGAATATTGGTCAACAGACGAAACAAGTCGCATTCCATTTTTGCTAACACCTTTACAAGAGATCGATTTGCCCAAATTTTTTGGATGTTTCATGTACAAATAGTGTGGGCAGGAGGTAGCAACACTACAACACGTTTACAGCTCATTACTGGTTATCTTTGGCGCAAGGCTAATAACCTTGCCCGGAAAAACAAATTATTATGGACAATTTAACAAATTATTATGGACAATTTAACAAGTCTCGGATAAGGACCGGATACCGGTGAAGAGACTTGCTAAATAAGGCCAAGATCGCATCCCGGTGGTAGTGCCGATGATGATGATGACTGGTTATCTTAATTATATAAATTCAAGACTTTTGGATTATTTTACACCCAGCGAAGAAATTTGTGTCGTAAAACTCAAAGGTCTTTCAATTACATATAACCCACAAAAACCAACTAAATGGCGCATTAGAATTTATACGCTGGTAGATTCCAATACTGATTATATTTACTGTATTTTACCTTATTATGGCAGCCTAACAACGGCAAAATTGCTAAGACTGGACCTTCCGGTTTCGACAAGGCTCCCCTTACATTTATATATACAATGATGCTGAAAAAAATTCCAGGTGCTCAGGGGCGCCACATGTTTACTAACCGATATTATACAGCTTACATATTAACTAATGAATTACATAAACTGAAGTGTCATTTAACTGGGACAATACTCATCAATAGAAAAGAATTGATAGATTCAATAAAAAAAACGACAACTTCCAAAAGGAAAATGTATGGTGGTGTACCGTAGAAACAATAATGTGATTTTGGCTTGGAACAGGATCGTCCCCACATTGACGAATTATCACAATGCAGAAATGAGTACCGTTGATCAAATACTCCGGCATGGTGTCCAAACTGTGGTTTGAAAACCGAATGCTGTGATAAATTACACCGAATTCATGGGTGGCATTGATCTGGCAGATCAGTAATGTTCGACGGACTGCTTTATGAGGACGTCCCTGAAGCGGTGACGCAAACTATTCTTTTGGGGAATGAAAATTTGTATAATTACATTCTGTATAAACAAGTAGAAAGGCAAAGAAACGAACAGCCGCTTAAACATTTATAGTTTCAAAAAAAATTTGGTAAACAAATTGGGAGAAGATTTTCCACAACCACGAGATCGGGCTTCAAGATCGACCTCCAACCCTGACGAAGTTCGTCTAAACGGAAAACTTCATGTAATTCTTACTCGAACTAAGAAGGATTGCAAAGTTTGTTCTACCCGAAACAATCCAGGTGAAAGACATGAGACGACATAATATTGTGAAACATGTCCTAATATGTATCTTGATCAATGCTTTATAAAGTATCACACAAAGGAAACTGTAGTGCTCCATGAAGCCCCACCATTTTCCTCCCACATCTACCCACCTACAAAAATTCCATCCATATCCTCAAATTAACATTGAATTCAATGTCAAGCAAATTGAACCAAACGTTCAATTGTCGAACATTGAATTCAATTCCAAAAATCCGAACATTACAATGTACATTTTTCACATGCATTGTATGTGCAATCAAACACGTATCCAAACAAACCCATGTCCATTTGATCCGCCGACACACAATTCCGGCAATCTGATGTTTGATGACATGCACAAATAGACCCAAATTCCCATCCATATTCTCACCCATTTCCCATGGATTCCGACTCCATTTCAAGTCCAATATAATCTCTTATTTGCATTAGCCAGACACGCTAATGGATAACAAAAAACCTCAAAAAGGATCTACGATAAGGGGCGATGTGTCCGAGATTTCAAGGAAGAAGAAAAGTAGATAGTAGTTAGCGCGTGTTAGATGTGTCAGTGACATCATAGTCAAAGATGATGTACAAGAGATCACACACCTAAACCTAAGAACGCCATCCGATTTTAAACCCGAATGACCCCCGGGGCGATGAAACTATTAATTGCATATTTTAAACCAATTAACACAAAATCAATTGATTGCATATGCCGAAAGCGATTGCCCAATAACGCAAAAGCTATTAACTGCATATTCCGGAACAATTAAATTGCAGAAACGTTTAAACTGCATGTTCCAGCCCGATCAACAGAAATGCAATTAATTGGGTCAGTTCACAGCCGTATAAGGTGAACCGAGTTCAAACCAATGAGGAAATATTGACCGGTTCAGTGAAAACACCGTGGTTGCGAACTGAGGGCAACAAGCGGAAATGAGGGCAATTAAAATGTAATTGCGGTATCGTCATCGGGAGGTATTGACCCCGAGGTGTTGTGAAACGCTGAGGAGGAATTGAACAGGCAGTCTGGTTGGAAGTCGAGAGTAGTGAAGATTAAAGGAGTCGATGAAATAGGGTTTGGTGAAAGGTCGGGAGAACGATCGTTGATGTGAAAAGCTGGTTAGTGTAGTTTAGTTGGGAATGACTGTTATCGATCGGAATCTAAGAAGAAATGCCTAAATAATTGCAAAGGTGAAAATTAGAAGTGGATAAGAATTAAGATTATACCAAACATTAATTATAAGTGCCTACTCTGAAACGTCTGTGAACTTTAATTGTTAATGATCGGAATCTAAGAAGAAGTGCCTAGATAATTGTGAAGGTGGAAATTAGAAGTGGATAAGAATTAAGATATTATCAAACATTAAATATAAGTGGCTACTAAGAAACTTCTGTGAATTTCAATTGTTATCGATCAGAATCTAAAAAGAAGTGACTAGATAATTGTAAAGGTGAGAATTAAAAGTGGACATGCAATAAGATTGTACCTAACATTAACTATATGTATCTACCCAGAAACTTCTGTGAATCTTAATTGTTATTGATAAGCAACTAAAAAGAACTGTCATAAAGAAAAAAAAGAAAAATAATAACTATAATAGACTTGTTTCTTTTATTATTGGGAATAATCCCGTTCGGAAGAAAAAGATACACGCAGAAATATAACTCGCGTGTAATGTAAAGACTCAATAAAGTGAATTAGACTTCGAAAAAGAAACAGTCTGTTTTTTTTCTACGGCTACGGTCGAGAGAGTTCCTCGGTGACCGCGTTAGTTTCGAGCACTTCTAATTGATAGTTTTAAACAGTTCAAATGTCGATATACAATAGAATTAATACCGATAACGTCCAGGGACTTACAAGGTTTCATCGTTCGCTTCTCTTCCTCGTTGATCGAGAAGCACGGAAGCGAACCGTATTATAAAACTACAAATAATAATTTTTCTGAAGATATTGTTTTAAAGGTATAAATATACATAAACAATCGAAATATAACGTTTTTATAAGATAATTTATATGTAAGATCATTTTATTGTATCGTGTAAGTCACTCAACACATTCGCAAAAATCGCGCGTCGTCCTGCTACCTCACCCAAGTCGTCATCCGCAAAGAGTTAAATGTTTGCATGTTAGAAAAAGGTAATATATACACATACGAGCATATATATATATATATGTCCAAAATGTCCAACTTTACGACAGAGCTGTCAATTGCCGGATTGCAACGCTAGGGTTGCCAAATCCCGAAACATAAGAGGCAACCCTCGTATATATATATATATATATATATATATATATATATATATATATATATCTATATATATATATATATATATCTATATATATATATCATCATCATCATCATCATCGGCACTACAACTGGGAGCCGGTCTTGGCCTTATTTAGCAAGTCCTGAGGCTTGTTAAATTTTCCATAATGATTTATTTTGTCTAGGCAAGGTCATTAGTCTTGCGCCAGGGGCTCCCCGACGGGGAATCGAACCCCGGTCTCCCGGGTGACAGGCGGGTATACTAACCACTATACTATCGAGGAGCCCTATATATATATATATATATATATATATATATATATATATATATATATATATCTATATATATATCTATATATCTATATATATATATATATATATATATATATATATATATATATATATATATATATATATATATATATATAGTGGGATTGCTGAATAGTCCTAAAGAATGGTAAGGTTGTTGACTTGAGGATAACCAATTTAAGAGAGGAATTGGAGTATCGAGGATTGCTTGTGACAGGGAATAAGGCGGATCTACAAGCACGATTGTGTAAAGCAATGGAGAGCGAGGGCATCGAGGTTGATGGACATGAGTTTTGTCACGATGCTTCAGAGAAGAGCAGAGGGTAGAGCCGCAGCCAGCCCCAGCATTTGACATGAATGTGCTTCTAGCAGCAACGGCGCAGTAGTCCTCACGCATGGAGGAGCAGCTAGCACAGCGCATGGAGGAGCAGCTAGCACAAAAGTCCTCACGTGTGGACAACCAGCTGGCACAACACACTTCACAACTGTAGGAAAAACTATCGCGCATCGAAGGGAATTCTGCCAGACTGCAGGCGAGGCAGGATGAAATGGAGGAGGAATTACATGAAGTCACACAAAATCACACAAAATTAGAAACAGAAATACGGAGGTTGGACGGCCATATCCGAGAGATACAGTTCAGTGAACCAGTTACAGATTGTTATATAATTAAGTTCAATTAATGATCACCACCCCCCTGAATAATTAACATCTCGTGTCTTCACGTGTATATCCTTCCCTTCCCTCCAAATCACCAATTTCCCATTACAATAGAATATCCCCAAACACAATAGTTGAATAATTTAAATAAAGTTAAACCCCTATTTAAAAACCTCAATCCTATTGTACATAGCCATTTTCTCTTTATTTAACCATAGTCTCCCTACCGCCCATAGCCCAGCCCCCTATTAGCCAATTCCGCTTCCTAGAAATAACAATCGTGGAAGCGGAACACAAAAGGATGTGAAAACGAAGGACACGAGATTCGTTCTTGTTACGTACGCGCTGAGCTAGTGTGGTCGTCGCTTCACTTAAGATAAAAAATATAAAGTCTTCTGAATCGAGTCGTGTGCGCGTGCGGTGGAGAAAGGAAATTAAAATAATAAAAGACAATTGTTAGTTAAAAGAAAAGAAGCAAATTCATTGGTGGTTCGAAATTAAAATAATAGAAGACTATTGTTAGTTAAAAGGAAGGAACTAATTCATTGGTGGTTCGAAAATAAAACAAGAATAAAAAATAGTGTTCAAATTGAATTTGCGCGCTAAATTGCCCGAAGTGGTGATGTGGCCGATGATACAGAGAAAACAGTTGATAAGTGAATAAAATTCTTTTTCGAATTCCACGAAGACAATAGCAACTGGAAACAGACGACCTCGGGAACAGTGGAGGACAGATGCAGGTGCCTATGATACGAAGACACGCCAGCGGCTTTTCCTTCAAGGAGTAAATTAGGGTTGTGTTGTGAGTTTGTGAAAATAAAATATAATAAAAACAATTGTTAAAATATCTTTAACAAGCTGTTAGTGCGACGAAATTGAAAGCGCTAACGTTTGACAAAACTGTATCGTTCAACATTTTTAAACTACAGTTCGAGACCACAGCGTGAACCAATCACTGGCCTACGGCAGACGAACACGTAGTAATGAAGGAAGATCAATTGCTGGACAACTTGGAGGATGCTAATGGAGAGTCGGAAATTTTGAACGAGCAGGACTCTCTGAAAATCAATCCTGAACTTGAAGCAATTAAGGCGCGTGTTAAGGAACTGGAAGAAGAAGCTGAAAAAATAAAACAAATCTAAACTGAGGTCGATAAGAAAGATCGAAGCACCCGGTTTTGCGTTGACTATCGGAAGCTGAACGATGTCACTAAAAAGAACAACTACCCACTGCCACGAATAGACGACGCCTTGGACACATTATCCGGTGCGAAATGGTTTTCAACGCTGTATTTACAAAGTGGTTATTGGCAAGTGGAGACCGAGAAATGCGACCGCGAGAAAACTGCTTTTAGCATCGGAGATGGATTGTGGCAATTCTCTGTGATGCCATTCGGATTATGCAACGCTCCAGCAACTTTTGAACGCTTAATGGAACACGTGTTAAAAGGGCTTCACTGGAAAACGTGTCTGGTGTATCTTGATGACATCATTGTCATGGGCAATAGTTTCGATGACCACCTGGAAAATTTATATATATATATATATTGAATATGTATATATATATATATTGTTGCGGATTCGTGAACCAGTCAACAACAAAAATAATAACAACTGTCAGCAAACAGCTGACATAACAAATAAATTCTTTTCGAACTGTCAATTTGATTGAATGTGGTGTGCAGCAAATGTTTACGCTTAGACTTTTCTGTCGGTTTTAAAGTTTGTAATCTAACTATATCCTGATAATCATAATGAATAACTTTAATAAATAGACTTAATAGTAATAACGAAAATAGTGCGGTTGTGTCTTTGGCTTGTTTCACGCGATAGTCCATCGCAGTTTCGCCCATTTGATTCTCTGCTTCTGCTCGTGTGTTGTTTACAAGAAATCATGTTATTCACAGAACGCCGTTCCAGAGGACGGAGTTCCACATCAACCGGAGCAACATTTAGACCCACCGGAGTGTTAACCTGGATGAATGCACACTGCATCTTCCGTGGATCACCAAACAAGGTAATCATTTGTATGCAACATAATCGACTCGATTGATTCCAGTCAACGGAACCAACATCGTTGGCGGTCAGGAGCTGACGTCATTCCCCCGGCCCGCCAACGCAACCCATTGGTTGGTGGACGATTTGCAGTACGCAAATCAAACATATATAACGAATTCACACTCGAATAATGGTGAATAGCATGCCGGCCGTCTCTCAGTTAGTTCGAACTTGGACGTCGAACGAGATAGATCGACTCAGTAAGCAAACTGACAGCGAATATTAAGTGCCAAAATAATAAGAAAAAAAAAATCTGTTCAGAAAAAGAGAACAAACTTTGAGTTTCCTTGGATTATTCACAACCCAGAGATCGAACCGAGGAAGTCGATAAACGTAAAATCAAAATTACGTAACAATTGGTGCCAGAAGTGGGATTGCTGAATAGTCCTAAAGAATGGTAAGGTTGTTGACTTGAGGATAACCAATTTAAGAGAGGAATTGGAGTATCGAGGATTGCTTGTGACAGGGAATAAGGCGGATCTACAAGCACGATTGTGTAAAGCAATGGAGAGCGAGGGCATCGAGGTTGATGGACATGAGTTTTGTCACGATGCTTCAGAGAAGAGCAGAGGGTAGAGCCGCAGCCAGCCCCAGCATTTGACATGAATGTGCTTCTAGCAGCAACGGCGCAGCAGTCCTCACGCATGGAGGAGCAGCTGGCACAACAGTCCTCACGTGTGGAGAACCAGCTGGCACAACACACTTCACAACTGTAGGAAAAACTATCGCGCATCGAAGGGAATTCTGCCAGACTGCAGGCGAGGCAGGATGAAATGGAGGAGGAATTACATGAAGTCACACAAAATCACACAATGTCTTCACGTGCATATCCTTCCCTTCCCTCCAAATCACCAATTTCCCATTACAATAGAATATCCCCAAACACAATAGTTGAATAATTTAAATAAAGTTAAGCCCCTATTTAAAAACCTCAATCCTATTGTACATGGCCATTTTCTCTCTATTTAGCGATAGTCTCCCTACCGTCCATAGCCCAGCCCCCTATTAGCCAATTCCGCTTCCTAGAAATAACAATCGTGGAAGCGGAACACAAAAGGCTATGAAAACGAAGGACACGAGATTCATTCTTGTTACGTACGCGTTGAGCTAGTGTGGTCGTCGCTCCACACAAGATAAAAAATATAAAGTCTCCTGAATCGAGCCGTGTGCGCGTGCGGTGGAGAAAGGAAATTAAAATAATAAAAGACAATTGTTAGTTAAAAGAAAAGAAGCAAATTCATTGGTGGTTCGAAATTAAAATAATAGAAGACTATTGTTAGTTAAAAGGAAGGAACTAATTCATTGGTGGTTCGAAAATAAAACAAGAATAAAAAATAGTGTTCAAATTGAATTTGCGCGCTGAATTGCCCGAAGTGGTGATGTGGCCGATGATACAGAGAAAAAAGTTGATAAGTGAATAAAATTCTTTTTCGAATTTCACGAAGACAATAGCAACTGGAAACAGACGACCTCGGGAACAGTGGAGGACAGATGCAGGTGCCTATGATACGAAGACACGCCAGCGGCTTTTCCTTCAAGGAGTAAATTAGGGTTGTGTTGTGAGTTTGTGAAAATAAAATATAATAAAAACAATTGTTAAAATATCTTTAAATATTGTTAATAATTGTTAAATATCTTTATCGCGCATCGAAGGGAATTCTGCCAGACTGCAGGCGAGGCAGGATGAGAAGGAGGAGGAATTACATGAAGTCACACAAAATCACACAAAATTAGAAACAGAAATACTGAGGTTGGACGGCCATATCCGAGAGATACAGTACAGTGAACCAGTTACAGCTTGTTATATAATTAAGTTCAATTAATGATCACCCCCCCCCCCCCCCCCCCCCCCCCCCCTAAACAATATTATAAATGAACTTGCAGCAATTAAGGCGCGTGTTAAGGAACTGGAAGAAGAAGCTGAAAAAATAAAACAAATCCAAACTGAGGTCGATAAGAAAGATCGAAGCACCCGGTTTTGCGTTGACTATCGGAAGCTGAACGATGTCACTAAAAAGAACAACTACCCACTGCCACGAATAGACGACGACTTGGACACATTATCCGGTGCGAAATGGTTTTCAACGCTGTATTTACAAATTGGTTATTGGCAAGTGGAGACCGAGAAATGCGACCGCGAGAAAACTGCTTTTAGCATCGGAGATGGATTGTGGCAAGTCTCTGTGATGCCATTCGGATTATGCAACGCTCCAGCAACTTTTGAGCACTTAATGGAACACGTGTTAAAAGGGCTTCACTGGAAAACGTGTCTGGTGTATCTTGATGACATCATTGTCATGGGCAATAGTTTCGATGACCACCTGGAAAATTTAGAGGAAGTCTTTCGACGAATTGCTTCTGCTGAATGATTGAACCCAAAAAACCGAAGTAACTTATTTGGACCACAAAATCACTACTAGAGCAATTCAGACAGATGAAGACAAAATAAAATCGGTAAGAGATTGGCCTCGACCCAAAAATGAAGTGCGAAGCTTCCTTGGGCTCTGTACGTATTACCGCCACTTTGTACCCGGGTTTGCCAATGTTGCAAGAAACTTACACAATTTGACGAAGAAAAATTGCAAATTTGTGTGGAAAGAGGAGGAAGAAAATGCCTTTCAGCAGTTGAAGGAATTGCTTTGTACAAATCCAATGTTGGCCTATCCAGTTCCTGGCGAAAAGTTCATTCTGGACACAGATGCTAGTGCACGTGGAATAGGAGGTGTACTCTCACAGATCATAGATGGTCAGGAAAGAGTAATTGGGTACTACAGCAGAGTTCTTGGAAAGCCGGAAAGGAACTATTGCGTTACAAGGCAAGAACTCTTGGCAGTCCGGAAAGAGCAGATTATGCGATGGATAGTAAAGTTTCAGAATTACGATTGTGAAATACAGCATCGGAAAGGTGGACAACGTGGATATACCGATGCACTATCTCGACGCCCATGTGTATTGGAGTGTAAGCATTGCTCACATACAACGATACACAGTGACCGAGTGCGGACGTGTTTTCAATTCGGCGATCGAGTTAAATGAAAAAGTTGCTTCTATGACTCCCGAGTGGGAATGAAATATAAAGACTATTATAAATAAATAAATTCTAGTGATAAACACAGCTAAAACAAAGTTATTATATATAAATATAAACAAATAAAAGAGAATGAAGCCACGTGTTTTGACAGTCAAAACAAACACAGTTTAATACTAACCAACTGTGAGAGTGTATGTGAGCACGCGTTTAGCAAACAAACAAAAAAAGAAATAAAAGAAAGACAAAACAAAAATAAAAAATATAAATAAAAAAGAAACAAAAGGAACTAAAATATATAGTGAAATTATAAAGTGAAGCCAACCTAATAACTGGTTTAAAACAAAGGCTGGCCTGCTATCTTGGATGCAACAAGCTCGGTGTACTGACCCTCAGCATGCAGAATGGCAGACAAAAAACAAAATATTAAAAAATTGAAACCAAGGTCTGCGTTAATAAAACGCCCAGCGAGCTCCCCACTAACACGAGCGACAACAAAAGTAAACAAGCCAAACGAGGCAATAACAGACTTGCTCGAAAAGGCGCAAAAAACGGAAGAGGACAATACGTTCCCCCCGGTTCCATATAATGACGGCCATGGAACCAATAACATGTTTGCATGTTTAGCGACTACCGAGACTGAGAACGAGGAGGAGGGAATCAGCGATCTTGAAACAAGGCTAGCCCGAGCAAGGGCGCAATTAGCAGAGAAGCGTCGCAGAAAAAAGGAATTGGCTGAAAAGGAGCAGCTAATAGTGAAACAACAGCAGCAGAAAAATCAGCAACAATGTGCTCAACAGAAGCCTAGCCAACAAAAAGGATGTCCACCGCAAGAGATTACACAACAACAAAAACAACGAGAGCAACAGGCAGCAAAAAGGAAAGCGAAGATGCCACCCATCAACATTACAGATATGGATTGTAACGAACTGGTAAGTCTATGTAAGCTTTCTATTGGGGACTGACAGGGAACAGATTTGCCATACAGACAAATTCGGTTGAGGACCTCGAAATAATGAAAAATGTGCTAAAAAGGGCCACCGCGGAATTTTACACGTACACCCCGAAAGAAATAAAAAATATAACGGTTCTACTAAAAGGCGTTGACCCTGAAAAAGAACCAGAAGTTCTATTACAAACGCTACGAGAGCTTAACTGTAATGATATTGAATTTATCGCGGTAAAACCTTTCAATACAGCTAAGGCTAGACGGGAGAATCATAAATTACCATTCTACCTGGTGCAGCTGGGCCCCGGTAGCAAAATTGGCGGACTTAGGAAAATCACTATCCTGAACCATCAAATTGTCACATAGGACAAATTGAAAAAAGGCAAAGATATAATCCAATGTCTTCGCTGCCAAAGGTTCGGGCACTCAGCAGCAAACTGCGAAATGCAGTATCGATACGTAAGATGCGGACAGGACCATAGTGCAGAACAATGCACGTTAGGTAAAGAAAGGGTAGACGACAGATCTCTTCTAAAGTGTGCAGTTTGTAAGTGTGATTATCGAGGTTGTCCTAAATTCCGCGAACTTCAGGTAAAAAAGTTTTCACAGCAACGAAAATTAGAACACCCTATAGTTCAAGCCCGACCAGCACTAAATGTAACACCCCAGTTCTCGTATGCTCAAGTAACAGCTGGTAGGAGAAACACGCCACAACCCACCACACGGGTACAGCCGCAACATACTGTGCCTCCAGAAACAGTAACACTAGCAGATGTGCTCACAACCTTGCTCGCTATGCAGACGCAGATGACACAAATGCAAAAGCAAATAAAGGACCAGGACACTAGACTAGACTGGGTCTATTCGCAGTTGTCTAGCCAGCCGTCAATATAAACCCCCCAACAGAAAGCACAATTAAGGCTTTAGTCGTGAATGTAAATTCACTTATCAGAATCGAGAGAAGAGCCGCTCTCTTTAAACTGTTGCAAGACGAAAGTCCTGACCTGCTTCTGGCTAGCGAAACTAAGCTGAATCAGAGGCATAAACTATGTCACACAAACTACGACATTATACGAAGAGACCGACCCAACTCCACACAAGGAGGAGGGGTGGCAATCTTTGTTAAAAAACAACTTCAACATAAGGTAATATATAGTGGTGAGATGCGCAGATTTCAGGTGCTTGAAGCGTGCATTATCCGCATACCCCTCCGACAAGGTAGGGGGATGTATGTGATATCTGCCTACGCACCAGAAGCACATCAACAAAATCTATTTATAGTGGAGCTAGAGACTCTTTTCCAATGCTTACAACTTTACTCGGAAGGGAACTATTACATCGTAGGTGGCGATTTGAATGCTAAACACCTAAATTGGGGAAATGGCATATCCAACTCGAGAGGAAATCAACTAGCTGGTTGGCTAGATCAACATAACATTGAATATAAAGCTGACCTGCTAGCTACAGAATATCCTTCTTTCCCCAGAGGGGGATCGTTTCTCGATATTATGCTTATTGACACACGACTTAAACATACACATACTAACAGACAAAATATAAACTGCCTACGCACAATTGAGTATGACAGCGACCATTGTGCATTATCGATCGTGATAAAAACACCAAGCGAAGTTGTGGAACTCGGTGAATGTATGAAACCGCAACTCTATAACTATGGGTGTATGCGATGGACGCGTTTCACGAGAACCTTAAGAGAAATTCGCTTAAAAGATATTAACCCTCCTACCAACAGAAACATATCCAACGATGATATCGACAAATACATACAAAAAATGGACGAAACCATAAAACAAACTATGGACAAAACAATACTAAAAACCACACCTACGGACAGGATTTGGGAACGAAATCTTAGGCAGATCCAAAGTTATAGGTCATTAAAGGGTCGGGTCTCCCGCGGATACAAATTCGTATCATAGGTGGCAACTACCGTGTATTTAGAAAGATGCAGACTATCCATTTATGGGCATTAATTTGCTTCGTTGTTGGCTTGGGCCAACTGCCACTTCTTTGAATATGTAGCAATCTTGTACGACTGAACAACATGTTCATAAGCGGTAATGGATAGTCGCTCCTGTGTATGTTGTTTTTACATTCGGGCGTACTGCGGGTGACCTGCGATTGCCTGAGTTTTAGTTAGTTTCATATATATGAAACTAACTTGCCCGTTGCACGGTGCTGGTGGTTTTTTCTTGTTTGGTGACTATGGAAGATGTTCCTACCGGTGACGTCACGGGGTATGTATTTTTGATGTTTCTTTGTTACTTTTTCATGAGGAGGAAAAAGTATTTAGTGTAAACGTGGTCTCAGAGCGTGCAATGCTCGCGTTTAGGCGTCCGTTTCATACGTTTTTCAACCGTAAATTTTTCTAACATAGTGTTAAAAAACGTTAAAGGTTCGCGTAAGTTAGGGGTGCGTCCAGGGAGTCGATATAAAAAACGAAAAGGATTTATGGGAACTGTACATGAACAGGAAACGGAGTATGCGACTACATCGGCACAAAAATTGGCTACATCACCCGACTTCGCTCCAACGGTCACAGTGACGGCAGCATACGTGATGTTACTTTTTTTTCAGTTTTTTCGGAACTTTCAAACATTATAAAGTGTAAAAACTGTGACGGTTCGAGAAACTTTTCAAAAAAATCTGAGAAAGTTCTAGGATTCAAAATGATCGTCAAACTGTGGTTAGAGCGTCATCGAGTCCTGTCCACGAATCGCCAACAAAGCTTACGAAATTAACCGTAGAATAGCATTCGTAATGCGCATCTAGGGTGTCGGGTTAAATGGATTACATTGGTTCACTTCACTGATGGATATTGGCGAATTTACGAAACACATCTACTACGCTGGTCTCGATAATGCACACACCGCTTGTATCGGCGTTTTTTCTTCCGTGATAAAAAAGACTAGCAAAGAAGAAAAAGGAAAAACTGATCAAAGTGAAGATAAACAATTTACTGCTTCTGGAGATGGTAGTTGGAGCAAAAGGGGTCATACTGCTAATTATGGCGTTATGACATTGATCGGCAACAAAACAAACAAAGTTCTCGATCTTACTGTGAAACCGCGTTATTGCCAAGGCTGCAACCTTATGAAAACAAAGAAAGGCATCCCTGAATATGATACTTGGTGGGATGAGCACGAACCAGTTTGCACATTGGATCACAATGGAAGTTCGGGTAAAATGGGGCCTGACGGAATGTTAGAGATGTTCGAGCTCCCTTTTGTATGCACGGCCGCATTTACGAAAGGTACGTTGGAGACGGGGATGTAAAAATAATGAATGCGTTGCAGAAATCATTTCCAAATGTTGTAAAGGCCGAGTGTATCAATCACGTGGGAAAGCGAATCGGTTCGCAATTACGCGGTGTCATAAAACTTAAGGGAAACATAACAGAACTGACGACTTATTACGAACTTGCGATTAGAGGCAATGCTCACTCTGCTGAAGAAATGGCGAAAGAAATTTGGGCAACATACTACCACCAAATATCAACCGATGAAAATCCGCAACATCAAAACTGTCCAGAGGGCCCGGAGTCATGGTGCAAATGGAAACGCGCGGAAGCTGCGAATGAGCTGTTAAAGTTCCACCACGACAAACCTCCCTTGGATCCTAAAGTACGAACAGCTATTCACCCAGTTTACTTAAAACTGACAGATCCCGATTTGTTAAAAAAATGCGAGGGAGGTTTCACGCAAAATAACAACGAAAGTTTCAATGCAACTATCTGGCAAATGGCGGCAAAACACATATACAGTGGTAAGAAAATCATTGAAGTTGCGGCTCTTACCGCAGCTTGTATGCTTAATGAGGGGTTTTTATCCGTATTGCTAATAATGCAAGTCATGGGCATCAAAATTGGGTACGCCTCAGGACTTGCTAAATAATGCCAAGACCGGTTCCCGGTTGTAGTGCCGATGATGATGAATAATAATAATAATAATATAAAAAAATCCCAACAAACAACGGAAAGCTTACACAGATTTGGCATTTCGAAGATTTAGTCTTGATGTTAGGTTTAGTTAAAAAATTAGTTTGGTATTTAAGTTAGATATAAGGTAAAAACAATAACAAAAACAACGTTTTTCCTGTTCTTCATTTTCTTTGTAGCTAATTAAGTTCCCTAAAAATGCATGTAAACAAAATAATCATAATGTCGAGAGACAAATTTTCATGCTTTAAGCGTATGCATGTAACTTAGAGAGTCCGCAAGGGACCAGTAAGTTAAGAAATAAGATAACATAAGCTAGAGTTCAATCATTTTTGTCTAGCGGGTAAGTAAATTATAATAATAGGAAGAAATAAAAAATGATATAAAAACGAAAATGGTAGAAAGGCTTAACCGCACATTAGAAGAACATTTGCGAAAAGTAGTAGACAAATGTCAGCGCAATTGGGACAAGCACATTCAAATGTTTCTGTTGGCTTACCGATCAGCAGTCCATGACACTACTGGCCACTCACCTGCGAGGGTTATTTTTGGCACAGAATTGAGACATCCATCAGATCTCAAATTTGGAAGAAACAACGAACTTACCGAAACTGGAGGCAGCTACTGGGAAATGCTTCAGTCCGAAATGGATGACATACACCAACATGTGAGGCAGCGAACACAGTTGATGAGCAACAAAATGAAGGATCGATATGACCGAGCTATGAATTCTGATGGATTTCAAGAAGGCGACTTGTGTTGCTGTACAATCCGCAACGGAAAAAGGGTATGTCTCCAAAACTGCAAACATCGTGGGAAGGGCCATACAAAGTCATAAAGCGACTGAACGATGTGGTGTATCACATACAATCCTACACGCAGAGACGAGGTAAAATGAAAGTCGTCCATTTGGAGAGACTAGCCTCATATGGATCTAGGAGTTTGGTGTCTTAAGTGGAGGGCAGTGTGACAAATTTACACTCGAATAATCGTGAATAGCAGGCCGGGCGGCTCTCAGTTAGTTCGAACTTGGACGTCGAACGATATACATCGACTCAACAAGCAAACTGACAGCAGATATTAAGTGCCAAAATAATAAGAAAAAACAAATAAAAATAAATCTGTTCAGAAAAAGAGAACAAACTTTGAGTTTCGTTGGATTATTCACAATCCAGAGATCGAACCGAGGAAGACGATAAACGTAAAATCAAAATTACGTAAAAATTAGCATATATATATATATATATATATATATATATATATATATATATATATATATATATATATATTGTTGCGGATTTGCCAATGAATGTACTGGAGGAATCTAGTACGTTCACTTCTGCTTGTCATATGACGACTGACACCCTCCAGCCAACCACGCGTCATTGAAAAGGGGGCGCCACCTAAGCGTTACCGGATATGAACGAGATCAACGGTCGCTAGTTCAGTCTTCATTCGTCCTTCACAACGCGTGCACACCGCCGAGTTGTAAGAGCCAAAGTTTGCCATTTCAATTCACTTAAATAGCATTACCTCATACTTTTCTTTTCCTGCAATCTCCTATTGTTTTCTAATGTATTTCAGTTACATATGTTGAACTAAGTTCTATAATCGGCTGTTATATCAAAAGGGAGCAATTACCACAAAAATCTGTGTTTATGTATAAGATTTCCCGAAATAAATGTATCATCAACTTAAAGAGAAGTTTTAATCAAAAGACAAAGAAAGTAAGTAACAATAAACTCACCACCGTGTATGGGGACATTTCACAAACAATACATATATATATATATATATATATATATATATATATATATATATATATATATATATATATATATGTATATATATATACATATATATATCTATATATATATGTATATATATATATATATATATATATATATATATATATATATACATATACATATATATATATACATAAATATCGCCTGGAACAATTCACTGAGGGGACATCGGGGCTCTCTGAATCGCAGTATGGGTCCCGGAAAGGTAGATCAACCGGTAAGGCACTATCTGTGGTGTGCGACATCGCTCGCAATCATAGTACCAAATTGACCACCGACCGGTAAAGACGAATCGTTCATTGAAACAAAAAATAAAGTGAAGTGAGTGCAAGTATTAGACAATACACTGTGCATATAGTAATCAAAAAACAATTAGTGCCGATACGCGACGTACGAAGTGTTCCTGTTTGTGTATGTGCATAGCATAATAAACAAACTCCTGATTATCTATCTGTCATTCGCGCAAAAAAAAAAACAATAACAAAAAAAAATAGAAAAAAGTGAGAACACGTGGTCCATAATATGGACGTAAAACAAATGAACGCCAAAATGGCGCCTCGGAGAAGGCAAAATACAGGCGTAAATCTAAACGCTAAACGCCTTAGAACAAATGAAAACAAGGATACAGACACGTTGATCGTCAACAGCGACGATGAAGACAACGCCCATGGTGCCCAGTTCTCAGGGGCTGGAAACCGATTCCAAGAACTAGCTGTCAGCGAAACAGATGTAGACGCTAGCAATCAGATCGAGGTCATCAACAGGTTCATCCATGAGATTAGTCGTAAAAAACAAGAACTGGATAAACAAATGGAAGAAGTTGTTAAACTAAAAAACAATCTGAGCCAGAACGAGCGAAAAACGAAAATGGTACAAGAACAAAGACAACAGCAACCCACGAAGGCAAAGAAAACACGACAAGATAAGGAAACTCAACAGCAGGAATCACACCAACAGCAGGAATCACATCAACAGCAGGAAACATCTCAGCAGGTGCCAGTCAAAAAAAGGGAGAAAGTACCTCTTATCTACATCAGTTACATGGAGACAAAGGATCTCATCAAATTGGGTGAGTTGGCATGCAAAACTTTTAAAACAAAACGGATAAATAATTTTAATATAAGTTTAACATGCGATGATTTAGAAGGGTATAACAAAATTAAATCGGCATTGGGGAAATCGAAAAGCGAGTACTACACGTACACCCCTAAAACGGAGAAAACTGTCTCCATGCACCTCAAAGGAGTTGATCCTACCTTTATCCCGAAGAGGTGTTCGAAGAACTAAAAACCATTTTCTACAACAAATTCTAGAAATCGCAACCGTAAGTTGCATTTCTTCATTGTATCGCTAAGCCCCAATAGTAAAATTGATGGACTTAGATATATTAAATACATTAATCACCAAACAATAAGTTGGGAGAGAATAAAGAATTCCGACCGCGTATTGCAGTGTATGCGCTGTCAATACTTCGGGCATGTGGCAGCGAATTGCAATATGCATTTCAGATGCGTCAAATGCCTAAATAAGCATATCATTGGAGAATGTCCATTGGACAAAGAATAGAAATAAACTATCCTGGAGGAGATCATTGAGCACGTTCTGGCAACCGGGGGGTACTGTGGGTGCGATTTCGTTTATCCTTAGCCACAGTGCACCGGTAAACAATGTGATCTTCACGATCACCACACACACACCACCAGGATCTACCCAGCGAGATCCTCTCCCTGGTTTCTCACCATAGAGAGAAATGTTCTCTCTCCACCACGAAACTCACCCCGGTAGTGAGTCGGCTCTGCACGATCCAAGGGTGGAATAGCGGTCGAACAAAAATAACCAGAATCGAGTTTCACCATCCGAGGGAGTCGGGCGTTCTGGGGCTTAATACAAGAGAGTGGCGACTGTCGGTTCCGTTCTGTCGTTTACTCGTGACCAGTTTAGTCTTGTGCGGCTTAAACATACCAGTGTCACTAGACATCAGTTTAGTCGTGTCCAGCTTAATAGAACCAGTGTCGTTCGAGTACAGTTTTTGATCGAGTTCTCTCACTAACCGGCCGTTTTGCAATCATCAAGTTAAGAATAATATCTTTGGACAGAAATGTATCGATTAATGTGTTTATAACAATCAAGTTAAGAACAATATCTTCGGACATAAATGTATCGATTAAGGTGTCAATAAAACCAATTTAAAAAAACGATTGTGTGGTGTCTCATTTATCGGCGCACAACATGATATAGACCCACAATACCAAGGGCCAACGACCAATTTGAAAGGGTGAACTGTACCCTATTACCACTGCTGACAAAACTATCAGCTCCTAAACCAAGTGAGTGGTATCGGTACCTGGACACTGTACAAAGATGCTACAACGCCACGCCGCATCGGAGCAAAGACATGTCACCATTCCGTTTAATATTCGGAGTCGACGCTCGTTTGAAGGACGAACCGCAGATTAAGGAGCTTCTGGAGGGAAAATTGATTGCCTCATTCGACGACGAACAAGTAAAAAACTCCACAAACAGGCAAAGAAGAACACACAACTTCAGTCCGAAAATAAAAAGAACTTCAATAAAAACAGGATGGCGGCGTTCCGATATCAAGAGGGCGATATCGTCGCTATTCACAAAGTACAGCAAGGATCTGGCTTAAAGCTCGCACACAAGTTCCTTGGACCGTATGCGGTTATCAAGACCCTGCGCAACGATCGCTACGTTATGCGTCGGATAGGAGAGAGTCAGGGGCCCAAACATACATTATTCGCCGCCGACTATATGAAAGTCTGGGCAAGCGATCACAGTGAGGATCTATTTAGGAGTGACGACGAGGACGAAGGCGATGAACATTCGGGTCGAATGTCCAGTCAGGACGGCCAAGTGTGGAATGGAAATGACGGAGGTAAACTTGAGATAAAGTTAGAGATCACAGTCACACCGTGACTATGGAGGCAAGTTGAATCTTGTTTAGTCCTATAATTCACAGTCAATAAGAGCTGGGCACTCTGGATAGGGTGAGCAAAAGAATAAAAGATAAGCAGCCATGAACAAGATTGTAAAAGAGGAAAACCTGATTACATTGTAAACAAAATTATAAAACTCATTGTAAACAAAAACTAGATATTGTACAATCTTAGGGTGCTTGGAATGAGACAGTAAGTTGACATAAGAACAATAGTTGCAAAATGGGACATGCATTTAATCCTACATAAAAAAATGTATAATTTGAATCTGAAAAAAATAAATGCAGACTTGAAATCAAAACCTACTGTTAAAACTCTTCCTCCTTCTAGTAGACTGCAGACAGGTGTCAGGTTCGCCAATAAAATAGAGATTCGTCAGCTGCTTACTTAAAGAATGGAATTACTCACTACCACTAAAGTGTGACACCAATTACAACAAATTCCAGTGTAGAAAAAGTAATTGCAGAGTATATGGTAGGTATCAAATCTAAATCCTTAAGGTTCACGCGCTACCCGTTTAGAAGATGCATTTACACAATGCAATACAAGCCAAAACAAAACTAATGGACGGCTATTCCCACAAAGAGAAAGTGTCAAACGTGTTACGTGCGTCCGCCACCCCATCAATTAATCATTTTGTAATTTTAATGTAATTTGTTTTAAGGTGGTATGGTGGTAAGGTGGTGGAGGAGTTGCACGATCGAGAAGTGAGTTTTCGAACACGCCCCGATTCGGGTGTGGATCGTGCAGTTCTTCGAGTTCGAATTCGGTTTTCGAAGTGGACGTGAATGGGGAGCGAAATGAGAGACAGGAGGATGTTAAAATTCGGTTTGTTATGATTCCGTTGTTGACGGTTGTTTTTGAAGATACGGTTTTTTTTTGCGATATAGAGAGTGGGTTAACAGTTGAAAAGGCAAGGAAAGGCAACGTCCCGGCTGAGAAAAAGTAAAAAAGAGACTGTTAAAAACTAAAGATCCGAAAGGAAAATGTTAAAGCTAAAAGTTAAAAAAGGAAACTGTTAAAAGCTAAAGATTCCAAAGGAAAATGTTAAAACTAAAAGTTAAAAAAGGAAAATGTTAAAGAACTAAGATTCCAAAGGAAAATGTTAAGGCTAAAAGTTAAAAAAGGAAAATGTTAAAGAACTAAAATTGTAAAGGAAAACGTTAAAGCTGGAAGTTAAAAAGGAAAATGTTAAAAACACAGAAAGACAGAAAAAGTTTGCCCCGTGTGTTTTTTTTTGTTTGAATAAGTTGTAACATTTTGAAAAAGAAAAAGACTGTCAGCATCAAAAGTTTGAAGATTAAACGCCTAGAGAAAGGAATAAAGACTGGTTTTCTTTCCTTGGAGCGCCGTTTGCCGACGTGTTTCGTGTTCGAAAACAGAGGGTTTCAGAGGAGGAACCAACTGAAGAATCAAGGTTGTGAAGCTGTCACCAACGTGAAGAGGAAGAGCCTGGAGAGGAAAAACAGGTAACCAATTTTTGTATTCACATACACAATTTTATGTGGCAGCGAATCTGTCACAAACGCCAGCGTCTATACCCTACACATCAGACATACGATTATATTAGTGTTTTGAATAGAAATGCATCTCGAAGGTCGTGGACGGAATGCATACAAACCATCCCGCCGATACGGCCATTAAATACGTTATTAAATAACAAAATTCTAACATCCTAAAAATCTTAGTTTGTATCTTATCCTTAGCGAAGACTATGTACAACTGCCTGCCTGACAAGCAACAGTTCTTAGACTACACGACTCCATAAATTACACAATAATCAAAAACAAACATAAAAACAATAAAAAAAAGAGAACTAGTTTAACTGCCTTCTGTAAAACGTCGGGCAAACACAAAGACGATCGAGTTATACGTTCATCTAGTGATCCGTGATGGCCGTTTCGTCGATGTTGCTGTCCCAGTTGAATTCAGTGATACCCTGCTTGTAGTTGATGTTTCCAAGATTCGCATAGCGTCTTTCGAAGTCGTTATCCTTGGCCTTGAGGTGCTCGAATCTGTGGAAGAAAGAAAAAGGTAAAAGTAAGAAAAATTCGAGAATCACTAAATGCTTTTTAAGAAGGGTCCTCAGAAATCTATCCTTTAAATTTGAGTTTGAGTCGGCAAAAATCCGGCATACACAATACACAACATTCACAAAGAAAAGTGGATCATCGGTTCCACAGCTGATAATGAATGGCCAGGCCCTGGAATCTGCCGAAAGCATGAAATTGGTTGGCGTCACAGTCTGTGGGAATGTATCGTGGCATGAACACGTGTCGCACATCGCCGGGTCCGCCTCTGGAAAACTGAGTTATCATTTTAGAGCCAACAAATATTTTACTCCGGCCCAACTTTTTCTTCTGTACAAATCCCAAACTAGACCGGCGCTCGAATATTGCTCTCATTTTTGGATCTCTGCTCCTAAGCATGCACTCAACCTACTTGAGAGCACACAGAGACGAGCGATCCGCCTGATCAGGGACGCGGCACTGACGTCGGGATTACAGTCGCTGTCAAATCGAAGGCGTGTGGCTGACCTCTCTGTTTTACAGATATATCACGGGTACTTTTATAGCGTTTTGGATGATAGTGAAGAACGTGTGATTCGAACTGACTCTATGACAGTTAGAATCGCCAAAAATGCAACCAAAGCCCAACCCATCAGGGCACGGCCGTGTGTACGAATTCGATTTTTAAACTCAAGTACATTCGACTGATGTGGATTTTGTTATGTTGTCGCTATGGTATACGGTTCTGATGCATTTTCTTATTCGATTTTCGTTCGGTATTCTTCACTATTTGCTTGTGTATTGTGTGTGTATCTCTTAGAAACGCCACACTATTTTTTTTTGTTTATTCGGATCCTTTTATTGATCCTATTTTTTTGTTTAAAAAAAACGCACTTAAATTGCTATAACGCGTTACTAGTGTTCGCTAGTCTTTCTTCGGGAATGAGTGACGCGGAATTAATGGACACAAGGATTGTTCTTATTGTTTCTACGGCACCTGGTAGGCGACAGTGATTAATGGAAACCCGGATTGCACCTAGTAATTCGTGCACGCACCTAATTACCGCACAACACAACTCTAATGTCCTGAGCGAGGATCTTGGGTCGGCGCGCATTGAAAAACCGAATATATGTTTTTGATGTTGCCGTCGGTGGCAGTTCGGACAAATACTTTGTTCACTCGCGTACCTTAGTGTACGTTGTTATTTTTCAACTCTATGGCACGGCGCGGATTTACTTCCTCGAAGGGATTCTGTAACTGTACTAACTCGTAGACTGAAAATTCTCATCCCCATTTCGAATTTTTCGTCCCCTCATCTGCAAAAGAAAATTTCCCATCGTCATGATCCTTCTCCTTTCCGTCTTCTTATCGGAATCTTGTTCCTTTGTTTGGAAGATCGAGCATACCGCCACTTATTTTCCGATCTTTTCGTAGGATTTGTTTGGGTTTCTAATTGCATTTCCAAATCATAGGCATCTAGCGTGAGATCTACGATAGGATGTTTATGATTGCATGGGCTCTGAACTCCTTTCCCACGCGAGTGTTCCCGGAGCGTTACAACCTGCAAATGTTCAAAAAGAACTGACAGTTATCTGGTGGTATCTCGGTCCGACGAATCGGTGCTATAATTTTTTTTTTTAAATATTATTATACTTCTCTCGGGAGCGGCAAACCTATAGCGCCGAGTGGGCGCCCCGAGATGCCCCCAAATAACTGTTGCAGTTCTTTTTGAACAGTTGCAAGTTGTAACGCTCCGGGAACACTCGCGTGGGAAGGGAGTTCACAGCCCATGCAATCATAAACATCCTATCGTAGATCTCACGTGGAGTTCCACAGCTTCCCCGCTCTGTAACGGAACGAGTTCTGATGCAGGGATGTTCGCGCCGTCGGGAGATGAACCACAAACGGATGCGATCCGTCGGATTGTCTTGTGGAGCGCATATAAGCCGAATTGCGTGGAACAATACCACGAATCTCCGAAGAACAGTACCAGTGCAATAAGTTCGCCTCTTCCGAGAGAAATGTAATAAAAAAATACATCTGGATCGGCACAGACGCAACTTTTGAAGGTTTCCACGTTCCTGCCGAAAAAACCGGCCCGCCAACGTGTACTACGTAAACAACAAGCGAATATTCAAATACAAAAAGACCCTCGACAGTCGAAAAAATCGTTTTTTTATTTTTTTATTTTTTTATTATTTATTGGACTGTAGGAGCCCGGAAGTTCATGACCTCACGACTCGACTCCGCCATCTTTCCCTGTCCTGTGCACTCTCCTTCCACGCTTGACCATCTGATCCGATCTCCTCAAGGTCAAACGTAACATCGCCTCCCATCTCCGTCGCGGCCGTCGTACCGGTCTCTGTCTCGTTGGTCTACCTTCAAGAATTCTACGCACGGTCCTATCGGTACCCATTCGCACTACATGTCCGGCCCATCTTAATCTTCGCGGCTGAATTACTCTCACTATTGTAGGTGTGCGGTATAGCTCTTCCAGTTCGTGGTTGTGGAGTTTCCTCCATTGTCCTGCCTCCTCGTCATATTTACTGCTGTAGGCTGCTACGCTAATTACTAGGATATACAGCTCAGATGACTCCAATTTTTTGATTTTTCCTTTGGTGCTGTGCTTCACTACGGTTTTTGGGTGTTTGATTTTGTCGTCTGTTGAAATTATCAAGGAAATACCGGAACCGCCAACATATATACCGAATGGCACTTTAGACAAATAGACCATCGAGGTGGCGACACACTCTATCTACCTCGGTTTCGATATTAGTTCAGAATAGAACTCTCCAATGACGTGAGGAGTTATCATTGGTAAAGGTTGCTTCTTTGACCTAACCGGGTACTTAGTAAGACCTTGGTAAGAAGCACCAAGGTATAAAAGGTCCCGATTGTCTATATCCCGCTCTGTGCCGCGACAGTATTTTTTTACACGGACTGTTACGTGCGGCTTCCGCCATCCCCATCGTTTGTTTCGTTTTAAATATAATATAATAATAGATGGTAAGGTGGTGAAAAAACACACGATCCACATGTTGAATGTACGAACGTACTTTTGTTCGATTGTGGATCGTGTGGAAGCTGGATCCCTTTTCGGAGTGGATGGAGATGAAGAGAGAGAAAGATTTAGTAAGTGTACATAGCGGGAAAAAAGAACAGAAAGTTTGTTGCGTAAAAAAGAAGAAAAATAAGAAGAGTGGTGATCGTTTTTTTGTTTCACAGTTGAAAAAAGAAGAAGAAGAGCGTCGATTGTTCGATGAACAAAGAAAGTAAAAAGGTTGAAATTGTGACAAAGTAAAAAATGAAAATTGTAACAAGTAAAGGAATAAAATTGTAAAAGTTAAAAAGCAAAATTGTAAAAGTAAAAGTTGATTGAACAAGGAGAGACAATAAATTGAGATTATCATTGAAACTGCCCCGAACGACGTGTGTTTAACAATTTGTCCGGAGAACCCGAACATTATCGAAGGTTTCCTAAGATCTGTAGATCAATTTACCAACTTGGTTTTACACCGGACCATCGAGAGGATTCATGTTGGAAGCGAATTTGGAGACATCCCCAGAGGAGTTGTTTTAGTTTCGTGGAGAGACCGTAATGCTTCTAGGCGGGAATAACGATAGAAATACTGGATGCCACGCGCAGGAAAAACGGCAGGTAACCTATTTGATAAATATATAAATTTTTGTGGCGGAAAACGTCACAGAACGCCCGCACAAAGGTGAATTTTGAAGTACCCTTAAATGTCAGAGCACAAGAACCGGATACCTGTGGAGAGACTTGCTAAATAAGGCAAAGACCGGATCCCTGTTATAGTGCCGATGATGATGATGATGATGAAATAGTGGCCAGGTTGGACGGAGTGTAGTATCGTTTGCATCTCTTAAGGAACCCCGTGCACTTGGCCGCACTTTTCGCAGCTTCAAAAATGTGGTCGCTCCAATTAAGAGTCGAATTAATTCGAGTGCCGAGGATTGATAGTTCCTTGGCTTCGTCGATGGAAGTGCCATTCATTGACAGTATATTTACTTTGGGGTTCACCTTTGACGACAGGAGACTGCACTGGGTATTTAAGGCATTGAATTCTACTCGGTTAGATAATCCCCATTGATATATCTTGTTGAGATCGGAATTTAATGTATCAAGCATAAACTGCTGGTTGGTAATGACATTCGAAGAGTTTTCTCGGGAATGTTCGTATGAGTATAAGAAACTCCACGTGCTATCATCAGCAAACGAGTGAATTGGGTTTCAGGTAATTGACAAGAGATCATTTATAAAGATCAAGAAGAGAGTGGGTGAGAATACAGAACTCTGGGGAACACCTGCACTATTTTGGTGGGAGACAGATTTGACACCATCAAGAACGGCCAGAAACACAGTCTATTATCCATCAGATCAGGGATTTGTCCACTCCATATGAATGCAATTTTGACAAAAGGACTGGATGCCAAAATTTGAAATATCCAATGCGACTACCTTGCCTTCGCCGAGGTAGTGGATGGAATGGCTCCACTTTCCGGTAAGGTACACCATTAAATTTCCTGTGGACCACACGCTACGAGAACCATATTGGCGGTCATTGAGGCGGTCATTTGATTCCAGATTTTTCGAAAGTTGCCGGTTAATCATCATCATCATCGGCACCACAACCGGGATCCGGTCTTGGCCTTATTTAGCAAGTCTGGAGGCTTGTTACATTTTCCATAATAATTTATTTTAACTGACAAGGTAATTAGCCTTGGGCCATGTTGCCGGTTAATCAGTGATTCCCTTATCTTCGAGAGAATAGAAGTTACTGCTAAGTATCGATAAGAAGAAAGGGTCGATTTGTCGCCCATTTTGGGAATTGGTTGAATGTTCGCTGACTTCCATCTATTTGGGAACCGGCAGCGGAATAAGATAAATGGAAGTTTCGGCATTGGTGTAGCTAGTGAAGAGGAACATTTCTTCAAGAGAATTGAGGGAAGGCCATCGGGACCTGCGGATTTGTTTGCGTTTAGCTCCTTGAGTGCGCGGGTACACGTTAGGAAGTGAATCTGGCTCATAGTGTACGGCTTATGGTCAAGTTGGGATAGACCTGATGTGGTATGAGGCAGCGTTGAGTGTGTTGCAAAACGTGCAGCATGTAGATTCGCCGCCTCTATTGCACTGGTGACTGGTCGGTCATCGATTATAAGCGAAGAAATGGATGAGAAGACAGAGTTTTGAGTGTTGTTCACTAATGGCCAGAAGTTTCTACTACCTGTAGGAGAGTGTAGTATTTTTTGTCTCACTCTCTGGTCATACAAAAACATTGCGCATTGCAATTATTGGGTTGCACCACAAAGAATGTCCGATTTTCGCTCAGTCGGAAACAAGTTCTCGAGTGAACATCTATGCCAGAACGATAAATTTTCTTTTTTGATAAAGTAAAGTGGTAGGCGTGCTTGACGTGTAAGAATTTTAGGGTTCGTTACAAGTATATTGTGTTTTCTAGGAATTGTTTACCATGTTGTCGGCAGTTAAAATTCGAACCCTCTTCCTTTATGCATTTAAAATGGGACATAATGCATCATTGGCAATGAAAAACATTAATGACGCATTTGAGGATGTAGCGGTAAACGAACGCACTATACGACGAGGTGTCTGCCTGTTAATAGGCCTGTTAATAGGTAATTAGGCACTTCAAATATAATTACATTATGTTCATGCCATGTTTCTGTTATGACTATGTTATGCTTATGTTATGTTTATGTTATGGCTATGTTATGTTTATGTTATGGCTATGTTATTTTTATGTTATTATGATATGTAACATCTTATCTCGTTCTGATGTGGGTGCTTGGAAAGTTCCGTTCGGGAGATTTCAGTCTCGAAAATGAACCACGTGGGAAGCCGGAAACGTTAGTTGACGAGGATGTTTTAAGAGCAACAATGGATGCGGACCCAACGAAATCGGTGCGGGAGATTACACAAAGTAAGGTATCCCCAATGACAATAAGTCGACACCTTTCTCTCATAGGAAAGGTAAAGAAACTCGATTAAAGGGTACCCCATGAACGGTACGAGTCCTAAAACGATGGCGCTTGGAAATCTGCACACCGTTTAGATTAAAAAACCAAACTGAACCGTTTTTGCACCGGATAGTCACCTGTGATGAAAAGTGGATTCTGTATACTAACCGTAGAAGACCTGGGCAGTGTTTGGATGCAGGTGAAAAACCAAAACACACCCCCAAGCCCGATCTTCACCCAAAAACCGTTATGGTGACAATTTGGTGGACATCGAAAGGACCAATCCACTTTTCATTTTTTCAACCAGGAGAAACGATAAAGGCTATCAAATATTGTGAGGAAATTGGTATATGCCAAATTGGCTGAAAAGAAACCTGCGTTGGTTAATAGGCACGACTCGATCCTTTTGCATGACAATGCTAGACCCATACCTCACAAGTCATCATCGTCATCGGCACTAGAACCGGGATCCGGTTTTGGCCTTATTTAGCAAGTCTCTCCACCGGTATCCGGTCCATATCCGAGACTTGTTAAATTGTCCATAATAATTTGTTTTTCCGGGCAGCATTCCGCCAATCTTTCTCAGGATGTTAAAGGAAATATTCGCTGATGATAGCCTTGCACCACATAACTCACAAGTAATGGTGCAAAAACGGTTGCAGTTGGGATTTGAAATTCTTCCGCATCCACTGTACTCTCCTGACATTTCCCCAACGGACTACCATCTTTTCCGCAATCTGGATTCATTTTGCCGGCAGAAGGTCTTCCGGAACCGAGCAGAGGTCATAAAAGCCTTTGAAGATTTCATTGCCTCAAAAAGTCTGCACTTCTGGGAAAAAGGAATATTTGACCTTGTATCAAAAATGTCATGTATGCCAACGGATCCTATTTTGACTGAATGAACATTTTCATCGGCATTACAACCGGCATCTCGTCTTGGCCTTATTTACCAAGTCTCTTCACTGGTACCCGGTCCTTACCCAAGACTTGTTAAATTGACCATAATGATTTGTTTTTCCGGGCAACGTTATTAGCCTTGCGCCAATCTTTCTCGGGATGTTAAAGGAACTTTGGTGGTTTATACTAATGCGTCGACACGGGCGCGGATTCAATATAAACACCACCTACGTTATGCTGTTTGTCAAGACGCTGGGAAAGGTGTGTTACACATAACATGGCACCTTGCTGTTCGCAAACTGCCAATACCCTCAACCAAATCGAACAAATAACCCTATCAATTATTCTGCGAAAGAACCATAAAATTTTATACATTAATTAATATTAAAACCGAAAGCAATTCTCTAAGTGTAGCATCAATAAATTTTTACTACAATCCATAGAATCCTTTCGGTGTAGCATGTGAAACCTTATCACATGTCTACACATTGCTAAACGCATTCCATACAAAAAATGCAATCTTGCATTCTCCCACATTTTTCGTATTCCAAACGAATAACCTTGAATGCCTTTATTTTCATACTCCCACCTAAATTGCAATTCTGCAATTCTCACGTACTCACCTGGACGATCGTATCCGACTCCCCATCAGCGCCCAGGTAATTCTACCTGCACACTATGAGAAAATCAGATTCACGTCACCGTGAATCGAAATGTTTTCATGGCCTTAGGGCAAGCATTTTCGCAACGCTGCGATTCTCATCGTCGTTGGCCTGGCCTTCGACTGCAACTGGCGTCAGGTGACTGTCTGGAGGACAGCCGTGACCGTGGGAATGCATGTGGGGTTTTTTGTTTCTTTTACCTTAAATGAATTGATATAAAAAGGGGAGCTCCGTTAGGAGATTTTTAATTAGTATCAGACAGCCAAAGAGTGGCACATCGTTTAAAGAATGAGAATCCGGCAGCCAGGTGTGGCAATTCATCATAATTAAATAGTTAAAATTATACTAAACGAAATAAATATATTATAAGGTAATAATCAACAAAACAAATAGTCGGCCTTGTTATTTAAAACACCATCGGTTCAGCGCGGTCCCAACAAGGCGTTCCAAAGGAGAAGACACCGGCCAAGGTCCCTCAGCCGAGGAAGGCCAACCTCAGGGGGACCACCGGAAGTCCAGAACCTCTACCTTCACATCAGCTACAGAAGGAACCCAACCAGCCGGGTGGCAAGTAGGTAAGCCAATTATAACACGCTTGAAATAAGCGCCGCTAAGCACACGGGCTTGACGCACCAGGGAGTTGACAGACGTTCTCTCATCCAAAGAGGTTGGAACCACCACAAAATAAAGAACAGCACAAAACCCCCGGGTCGAACACCCCATTCCAGAAGCCTTTCGGTAAGCATACAACATTTTGTGCACCAGCCCGAAGGAACACCAAGGTACCGAGGGAACCCAAGGTGGGCTCGAAGTGGCACAGCGACGGCCCCTCAAGAAGACGGGGTCCACGCCATCAACCGGTAGAGGACCAAAGCTGGAGCAGGGAAGCAATCCCCTGGCCAGACCCCACACCACGGAAGGAGGCAGTACGCACCCTCGCCCAACCTCTCTCGCTCCTCCAACGGAGACATCACAATTTACGGACTCCACGAGTCGGAAGCCGCAGGACAAACTTCCAGCGAAGAGGACGACCTACGGGCGAATAAGCCGAAAGACGAAGAACACGGGCTAGCCAGCCGGAAGTCGGTAAGTTGTGTGATAGTGTTTAAATATTTATACAACAGGTGGAAGGAAATAAAACGCAGTGGTTTAATTGTTCATTGTTCTCTTTTATTTAAACTTCTTAAAGAGGAGTAAACGTTCACAATTATTCGTTCGGACAGGTGTAAGGAAATAAAGCGCACTGGTTTAATGCAAGACAACGACACTTTAGAGCAACAGAACATAACTTGTTTTACAACACCATAAGTAATTTAGTTACACCGGAAAAAAACTTGTCGTCAACGAAATACGACTCTATAAATCACGTGCGCACACTTACGATGTTGAAATCTGACGCCTGGTGCCGCTGCACCAATCATACCGCCAGTCGCAACTGGGGTGGATTTTCACGCTATGGTGAAAAACGATTTTAATCCTCTATCTACCCGGCAGCCAATGAGAACGCGATTTGAGTTTCACTGAAAGGGTTTCCATGTATATCGTAGAGATAGGTTGGATGTCCGTACCTTGGAAGTGAGGTCAACGAAAAATGCATTGATTAAGAAGAAGGGAAACCAACCAGCGGCTGTTCAAACAAATGTTCATGCACAGAGGCTGAAGGCCTTGCCATTGTAAACAATAGAGGGTATCGCCGGAGGCAGAAATGGATTTTTCTGTGATGTTACGTCGTTCGCGACGGCAAGGGCTAGGATGGATGGGTGCATGTTTGTTTTAGAAAACGGATCGTAGGACATGACCATTGATATGATGTTTGTATAACAATTATGGTCGTGTCCAATTCGATGATCGGTTATCGGTTAGGCGACCGATCATGGGAAATTTGGCTTGCAGATGTGCAAGCGAGCAACTTGCTAGGCTTGTCTTTGGACCAACGGATTGTTGGAAAAAGTAAACGCAGGGAGATTGCTGTGTATATGATAGACATGGACGCCGGCAAGAGGACCCGGGAAGATTCTCGAATGGTTCGTAATGGTCATGGGTGCCGACTAGAGGAACCGATTACGCTTTGGGGAATACAGCAATGTTGCTTGATGCTGTGGCATGATTATGATCTAGCCATGGGTTATTTTTCAGGTAATTAAAATCATTGAAGGGTAGCTTAACGCTGCCCGATTGCAGGTAAGGTAAAAAGTCTTTATTAGGTGAGGAATGGGGAGTTGAATTAAGGGAAATGGGTGGTTCTTTGAATAAGCCAAAAAAAAAACCACAAACTGCTCTCTTATGATAACAAAAGACACAGCGCGGACGCCAAAGAAAAAAAGAGATAGGAAGAAAAGGGCAGAGATTTGTTTCTGTAGGCTTCCAAGGGCGGGGCCTGAAGGAAAGGGATGTACATTTGCACACACGCCCACTGAAGAAAGAAAGGACGGCCACAATGTTGTTTCGAGCAACAATGAACACAAAACGACAGAAGTGACAGCAATCACTTTGAAGATCGATTCTAGTATGTGGTGGACAGGGATGGTGGATCATTTTACAACTGCTACCACGTATGCTGTTTTATGTTCATCGCTGCTCGGAGCAACATGGTGGCCTTCCTTTCTTCGATTCGCTGTTTCAAAGAGTTAGGTGTGTTGTAATCGTGCTTCCTCAATAGTGAGGGACGAGCGAGTAAGCGGAGAGTTAATGAAAGTAATATTACCTTGTTTTGGCCTTTACCAAATTGGCCTTTCAACTCGTTCTTTCTTGTTTGCAACTTATTTGAGTCTTTCTTGTTTGCAACTTATTTATAGTGGACTAAAAGCCTACCTGGCTACTGGATTAACTCTGAGTTGTTCTCCGTTACAACCACTCTTTATATGCCCAAATTATGGGTGCAGAAACGCATCCGATGCATCATATTCCTTCGGGTATGGCTAAAGTGGCTGAACACTAATAAGAAACAAAAAGTCCAAATAGTTTTAAAGTAAGGTGTTATACTTATATAACACCTAATAATATACCTATAAGACTAACCCCGTACAGATACTTGGTAACAATTAAAAAATATCTTACCTTTGGAATAGCAAATTCTTAGCAAACACATAAAGTTCCATGTCCAGGCCGTTGAGCTGCTCAATGAGTTTCCTTTGATCTGGACGCAAGCTACTAATAGCTGCCGATGAGATCGTAGTGTTGTGCTGTTCAAAAGGGATAGCAAATCGTAGGTTGAAAGTTTCCTCAAAAATATACTGGGACATCTGGAAAATAAAAAAAAAGAATTCGTGTTAGTTTCCGGGGAACCAGAGATGTTCACAGATATGTGGAATAACCTTTTGGTACTCTGTGAGTCCGAAGTAGGCCATAGCTGCTAGGTTACGTTTAGCACTGGCCAACATAACGCGGTCTCGCTCGTGATGAGGCATTGATGACTTGTTGTAGCAATTAACTAAAGCCAGATCGGCTAGCATTCGGGTTTGTCGATTGGCTGCGAGGTTACTCTGACAATTAGCGAAATCGTCCAGTGTCACATGGAGCCAGTCCTTGCCTGTAAAAATGTAAGACGAGAACTCGATTATCTGGATTTCTTTTAAGCTCACTAAAACAGAAAGTGAAAATGAAAACACAAGAATCTGGATTGGATAGAATTGGGGAAGAAATTAGGGTTGATCATAATCATTAGGAAATAAGGACATACAGACCCACAAGCCAGAAGAAATTTTTTAAATAAGAAAGGGGAACAATTATAGCAGAAGCCAGTATTAGGGCTTTGTGTGATAGCAGTTTTCACCATGCACTAGATGTGGTTTATTTAATCGCCTATTATTCAGTAATGAAAATTGGGTTTCACATGTTTTCATAGTATACCGACTTGTGCGTTCGGTAAACCGACCATGTGGACCATAAGTGCATGTAGGGCATTCCTCTTAGAACGCTGATTTTCGTCATTCACGTGAATAATTTGTAGACATCATGTCCAGCTAGGTCTTTTTATAATGAAATGCCAAATGATCATCATCATCATCGGCACTACAACCGGGAATGCCAAATGATACTCAAAAAAAAACCATGGCAGTTGGATAGTTTGCTCTGTGGCATTGGCGGACGATTATTAACAAGTGATTGGTATTTTTATATAAAACGCGCACACAAAAGGAATTTTGAGGAAAGTTTAAATATATATAAATCCACAGTACAAACGAAAGAAGAGAGAAATAATAAGGAAAAGAATTATCAATGTGCATTGACTATAAATGCCTCTCCTAGAAAAGTACCCCAAAATAAATCACCCGATATAACTCACCGAAAATTGGAGCCACTATGTGCACAGTTTTGTCGAAAGGAAGGAGTTGAATATATCAAAAACGTTCACATCCTTATTGACAAAACTGCATTTCCATGGAATTGACAATTCACTGGACAATGTTTCTGACCACTCAATCCTAGCCACACAGGGGAGGGCAGCGAAAAAATGTTCGACCTCGTTATACCAGCAAGACCGCACCCCAAAGGTCCAAAAATGCGTTAAAGAAGGGGGAAGCCTTGATACAGACATAAACAAACCCTTCGGAGCTCGAGATCCTTCTGAGTAAACCGATCAGACTCAGGCTTCTCTCCGAATAAATCTTCGCCTTTTATTGAAGATTTTCGTCGAGGGGAGTTATTCTATGAGTCTAAATGGACATTTTTTAAGGCCGGGCCCAGGACTATAATCCAAACTATAAGGGCAAACCTGGGCGCTCGCGAGGGATGATCAGGCAGTGGAGTTGCCAGACCCAGGGAATATTCCGTAATTCCCTTGGGGTTGCGAGTTAACACGCCATCGAGACTCACCTCCGATGACGAATCGAAGGATTCCGTATCCGAGGACCAACCTTCGGATGAAACACCTCCAACACATTAAGCCTCTGTTGTCGGAAGGTAAGTCGTGGGATGAATTTAAACATCTTGATGGCGACTACCTGGCGTGCACCAGTGCTGGCTTACAGAATATTTTCACAAATTTACGTGGCTGGACAAATGCCAACAGGCATTTGAGACAACAAAGGGAATGTTGATTTTGCGGCCAAAATGGGCCAACCCCAACACTACCAAGCCCTTTTAATCTGGCCACGGATGCGAGTCAAAAAGCACTATTGTGGCAGTCCTGCGAACCTCAAAAACCACTGTGGGGTTAAATACATTTCCGCCCAGCTGAAGGGCACATACATACAGGTCTCCTCAACCACACATTCCACAGACACATGGGCGCAATTCCTGATGCCGGCACGGTTATCGAAGAACACTTGTGGGGAGGAAGTATTGTGCCAGGCATGGGCACCCCGTTCACTTCCATCCCCATCGTCTATTGTCATTAAAGTTCCGCTGAAAGATAGTTCACCTGGTGAATAAAAGTTCCAAACCGCAGAGCAAGACATATACCGGGAAAGAATGTCACACGCACTGATTTAAGTTATCAATTAGATCATCACTTTATTTGTCCCTTTAATGGCTGGCGCAAAACAAACTACTTTAAAAATAAGCACAATTAATGACTCCGCTGATGTAGACATCACACTTTATCAGGCTACACATCAAACTTATTACCGAAATAACACTCTGCTCATAATTGGGAGTTATTTAACTTTATGCGATCTTAAATGTCACACCCAACGGGCAGGACGGAGGATATTGGCGTTTGCCATTTTACGACTCACACTCCGATCGCACCCTTCGATGGTAAAAAGGTGGCCCATCGTATTTACGCGTACCGAGCGCTAATGTAGCGTAGTGGAGACCCGACCGTGGAGGTCTGGTGATGGAATGAGACTCAACGATATTCGTTCGTTGTCAAAAGGAATTCGGCCAGTGAAACTGGCTCTCCTAATAAAGGGGTGGATTTTCCGATTCCAAGAGAGACATAAAGTCTCTCTTTGGGGTAACCAAACAGATCTCATACAGAAGATCGTCACGGTACACATGTATGTGTGACCATTGGTTCTTTTATGGATCAAAGCCATGGGAACGAATCTTAACAAAGAAAGGAAAAATGTGCATTCATGGGATGTGAGTTCGGTAAAGCAAACAAAACCGAAACTCGTCGGATGGTAATTGGATCTTTGTTTAAGATGTGCGTCGCGGTTAAATAAATAGACGCGACGCAACGAAGAAATGGTGTTAATGGGTTTTAGCTAGATTACCATGAATTGGTGTTTATTGCATCGCTGCCAAGGGTAAGGTACTGAAATCCTATTTGCATTTGCTTATGCTATAGTATTGATTGGTGCCAAGAGACGCGAGATGCGTATATTTGTTTTGGTCTCTTGGGTGTAGGTCGCCAGCCAACGTGTACAAAAAGGGATTTGTTGTACACATGAATGAAGCTGGGAATAGGCGACGCAATGATCATTATCCCTGGTTGGGATGGTTACATGATATGTGAACCGATGTTTTCTTTTCAGGAGCTTTTTTAGATTAATGATTTCATCTCTTTAATGCGTGGAGCATTTAAGATGCTAATGCGATTGCATTAGAGAAATTAGAAGATTGGGTGAAAGTTATGGGGGGTTTTTAGGTAAGTAGTCAGTGGGGTTTGGCGGAACCGCCACACACTACCTTGAAACGAAATTATTTGACGACCCATTAGCTGGGCAAACACAAGTGGCCAGCGCGGCAGTGGTAGACACAGACTACCATCAAAAGCCCATGCGATAAAAATATGGCCAAGAAATAAACAAATTTATGACCTTCTCTTCAGCCAACCGCAATTTGGTTTTTCCTTATCGAAAGGACTATTGTGGGAACAAGAAGGTAAACAATAAACGAACCGACACAACCGATATCGCAGTCGTAATGACTTCGGCCGAAGAAATTACCAGGGCTATAAACCACGCCCGGGTAAAGTACACAAAGGGATATCGCATGTGTGTGAAAAGCCTGACGATCCTCAGCATGTCTCCGGCCACATGGGTAGCAAGGTTCGCGTCTGTGTGTGGATGCATCCACACAGTATCACTACGAACAAAACGGAATCGTACTACTCGTACAAGAGAGGGTGCGATCTCCTGGAAAGGAGAAACTCCTTGGAAAAGAGAGGATATCCAAGGGAAGGTTTTATTTAAGAAAAAAAAAGAACAAGCGGCTGAGTTTCTCTTCCTTCAAAATCGTCACAAGTTAGTCCAGTGATAACATCCGCAGGAAAAAGATCCGTGATATTTCGAGAAAGCGGGCGAGTGTGTCGGCGCGAGTGTTCGAATAAAAACGTGTTCAAGTAAAATAAAAATAAAAATAAAAATTAAAAGTGACTTTTATTCATAAACAGTGTTTGGTGGAACACATCAATCAATAAAAATCCACCAAATTGGTGACCCTGACGTGATCTATATACACACAACACACAATCTCTAATAGGTCTATTACTGGTCCCGACTTGCATCCTTTCCCGAGGCGGTATTAGTTTTCTGTGTAGGGCCATTTCAATGGAGTGGGAATTTCGCGTTGATTTGTGTAACATTCTCGACTGGAGATGCAATTTCTCTTCAGTGTCTGCCCATGTTTCTAACCAGAAACCAACTATCCTTGCACTTAACAAAACCCAGGTAATAACTAATACAGATATTTCCGATTTTAATCTAGCTGGATATAACTTAGTGCCACTGTTATTTCCACATCCTGGTATAGCCACTCACATACGAAATGATATTGCTTATCAGCTTCTGCCACAATATGTGCTCTGTTCCAACCCAGAATTTAATTTCTCTTAGCTAAAACTTCACGTTCGTAAGCATATCATACATTACTGCTTTCTTTACAGAAGCCCAAACTTGGATAGAAACGCATCCTTTATCGAATTTGATACCCTGTCTGATTCTATCGATAGGATCTTGACCCTATATCCGCACACTGAAATCGTTATTGCGGGTGATTTTTATGTGTATAAGTCTCAGTGGCTTCGTTAGTCCGGACACACAACACCTGAAGGTCAATATGTCCACCTCTTTGCAGATTCAAATAGTTTAACTCAACTTGTCAATGAGCCAACACGGCTACCAGATATATATGGTCATTTCGCCAACACACTGGATCTGTTTCTCACCTCCCACCCAAACAAATACACAATTGAAGTTTCTTCGTCCTTGGGTACTTCAGACCACTGTGTCGTGTCAGCTAAATTTCCTCTAACCAACAGTAAGGTTAATGAGAAAGCTCCCAAAAGAACAGTATGGTTCTACGAGAAAGCCAACTGGGAAGGTCTGAACGACTTTTTGGGAGGTTAAATTGGTCGTTATTTTTCCTCAATAACGATGTTTACTCTATAGCGGACACGATTCTGTTTGGCATGCGAACCTTTATTCCACACAGAGTAAAGAGTATCAAACCCAAGAGAAATATGTGGTTCGATTCCGGGTGCAGAGAAGCCATTAAGTCTTAAGAGTTGAGCTTCCGGTTGTATAAATCAAACAATACTGAGGAAAACCGGAAAAGATTTAAGAGAGCTATAAATAACTGCAATACGTATATTCAACACGCCAAGTTCTTGGAGAGTGAGACAAAACATACTACACTCTCCCACAGGTAGTAGAAACTCCTGGGCATTCGTGAAAAATATCCAAAACTCGGTCTCTTCATCCATTACATCGCTTATACGATAAGTCGATGACAAACCAGTCACCACTGCAATAGAGAAGGCGAATCCACTTGCTGCACATTTTGCACCCAACTCAACGCTGCCTGATACCACATCAGTTCCACCTCAACTTGAGCATAAGCAGCACACCATGAGCCAGATTCGCTTCAGAAAGCGTACTGTTGTCCGCTCACTCAAAGATATAAGCGCACACAAATCCGCTTGTCCGGATGGCATTTCACCAATTCTCTTGAAGAGATGTTCCTCTTCACTCGCTAAACCACTGCGGAACCTCTTCCATTTGTCTTATACCACTGGCCGTTTCCCAAATAGATGGAAGTTAGCGAACATTCAGCCAATTCCCAAAATGAGTGACAAATCATCCCTTTCTTCTTATCGACCCATAGCACTAACTTCTATTCTCTCCAAGGTTATGGAATCTCTTATCAACCGTCAACTTTCGAAATATATGGAATCAAATGACCGCCAATATGGCTTTCGTAGCAGCAGGTCCACAGGAGATCTGATGGCGTACCTAACCGAAAAGTAGGCCAATCCATCCACTACCTCGGTGAAAGCAAGGTTGTCGCATTGGATATTTCAAAAGCCTTCGACAGAGTTTGGCATCCAGCCCTTTTGTCAAAATTGCATTCCGATGGGGTGGACAATTCCCTGATCCAATGGATAAGAGACTATCTTTCTAGCCGTTCAATTCAAGTGGTTCTTGATGGTGACAAATCTGTCTCCCATCAAATTAATGCAGGTGTTCTCCAGGGTTCAGTACTCTCACCCACTCTCTTCCTGATCTTTATAAATGATCTATTGTCAATTACTCACAACCTAATTCACTCGTTTGCTGATGATAGCACGTTGAGATTCTCACACTCATACGAACAGTCCAGTTCAAACTCTTCGAACGTCACTACCAACCAGCAACTTATGCTTGATGCATTGAATTCCGACCTCAACAAGATATATCAGTGGGGATTATCCAACCGAGTAGAATTCAGTGTCCAAAAAACTCAGTGCTGCCTCTTGTCGTCAAAGGCGAGTCCCAAAGTAAATATACTGTCTATGAACGGCACTTGCATCGATGAAGCCCAGGAACTATCAATCCGCGGATTTCGAATTAATTCGACTCTTAACTGGGATGACCACATTTTTGAAGCTGCGAAAAGTGCAGCCAACCTTAAGAGATGCAAAAGATACTTCACTCCATTAAACCTGGCCACTATTTACAAGGCGTATATTCGTCCCAAAATGGAGTTCAACTCCCATATTTGGTCAGGCGCATCCAAAACTGCACTACATGCGCTCGATAGGATGCAAAAACGAGCAGTGAAACTTATTGGGGACCCGGCCGTAAGTCGTTTAATTCCGTCGTTAGAACACAGGCGCAACGTATCATGCTTATCTCTTCTCTAAAGGTATTACCACGGTCGTTGCTCAACTGAACTTGCTGAATGTGTTGCGCCCCTTCAGACATTTTCCCGCGATACCCGTCAATCTGTGAATGCGCATCAGTTCACGTTGAAAGTGGACTTCAGGCGCACAAATCAACATAGAGAGTCATTCTTTACCCGAACCACACGAATGTGGAATGTTCTGCCTGATCATGTGTTTCCTGGCCGTTGTGATATCCAGGCATTCATGACCAATATACAACGAGAACTCCTTTCTTTATCCCCTTCCTCTGCTTCCACTCGCACTGTGCTCTGACATTTAAGGGTACTTCAAAATCCCCTTTTGTGCGCGCGTTAGTGTAAAAAAAAGGTAAACAGAACTTTACTACTCGATCACGACTTCCGCATAGAGCACCGGCACACTCGCCTTCTCTGGCGTCCTCTCGCTCGCTCGTTCGCACACGAAGTTGATCGAAACAAAGTTACTGAGGAGGGAGTAGTGTGGCGTGTCTAACAGATACACACACAATCAAATAGTGAAGAACACCGAAAGAAAATCCATCAGCCGTTTACCAAGCAATAACATAGCATTTCCACATCAGCCGAATGTACTTAACTTTAGAAATCGACTTCGTACACGCGGCAGTGGGCTGATGTGTTGAGCTTTGGTTCTATCTTTTAGTGATTCTAACCGTGATAGCGTCGGTTCGAATCACATGCTCTTCACTATCGTCGCAAACGCTATACTATCTCGAGGCGAGATTTGCCTGCCCCAGTGGCACCTGGAATATGGTGAAAGGAAGCCACTTCACTATTGTAAAGGAGGGTTTAGCGGAATTGTGTGGGCGGTTCGAACTTTTCACAGTGTTCATAAAGTCGCAGATACGAGGTACCCTCCGCCATATAAATCAAGTGGATTTATATGGTGTTAAATCCACCTTTCACCAAATTAATGCTGGGTTCTGTATGCTTATTTATTTTATTGTTCATTTCAATAAACGATCTCTTCTCCACAAACGATCTTTCTCGCACTCATTCGAACATGTCCTATCAACGTTTCCGATAATCAACCAATAGGATTTCCTGACCTCATTAAATTCCGAACTCTTTAAAATATACCTGAGCAGCATATAACTGAGTAGAAATTAAGGCCCGGTGCTGCCTGGGAATGAACGTAGATTCACTGAATGATCAAGTTCCCCACCAGTACAATCTTCACAAATGCCTGCATACTCTACCTTGGTTTGCTTCCACCCGTGTTGCGCATTGACATTTAAGAGTTTCAGAAAGCCACTTTTGTGTACGCGGTTCGCCAAACAAACAAACAAAAACGTTCAAACATTTCCCGTCATTGATACCCGTCAATCGGATTACTTCAATATTGATTTCAGATGTACGAATAAATACAGAGGAGCATTCTTCAGCCGAACTACACGAATGTGAAAATTCCGTTGCCTGCTTTTTTGTTTGTTTGTTGAACAGTATAATCACTAGGTATTCAAGGCCAATCTGCGTTGACACCTCCTCTTATCCTTTGTTCTATTTCCACTCTATTTGAACATTTAAGGACACTTGAAATCCCCTTCTGTGTGTGCGTTAGTGTAAAACAAAAAAAATCCGATTGAACGCGTTTTCTGAAAAAAAAAAAAAATCAATATTTTTATTTGTGGTCCCCCATATAGAAACAAGGGTCCGTTCTTAATGGCTGTCACACGCATACTAAATTAAACACGACAGTAGTCTATTAACAGATGTTAATTATCATATGTTAACTGACACATGATAACTGTCAGTTAGCAATTGACAATTGGTGTGGTGTTGATCGATGGTGATTGTCAAGGTGTAATTGATGGACAGTAATTGACAGATGGAAACTGGTAGGTAGCAATTAGGGGTTGGTGTTAGTAGGTCATAATTGACTGACGGTAATTGATGGGTGATACTTAACAGCAATTAATTGACAGTCGATGTGGTACTGGTAGGTGGCAAATGACAGGGAGTGATTTATGAGTGATACTTGACAGTTGAATTTTTGTCAATTAACTATTGACAGGTAATGTGATATTGGGTGGTGCGAAATGACAGTTATCATCTGATGCGTGGTAGTTGACAATTGATAACTGTCAGTTAACAATTGACAAGTAATGTGGCATTGGTAGGTGGTAACTAACAAGTAGCAATTGGCAGATGGCATTGGCGGGCTCCTCGATAGTATAGTGGTTAGTATACTCGCCTGTCACGCGGGAGACCGGGGTTCGATTCCCTGTCGGGGAGCCTCTGGCGCAAGACTAATGACCATGTCCGGAAAAAACAAATCATTATGGAAAATTTAACAAGCCTCAGGACTTGCTAAATAAGGCCAAGGCCGGTTCCCGGTTTTAGTGCCGATGATGATGATGATTGGCGGGCGGTAATTAACAAGTGACTGGTATTTTTTATATGAAACACGCGCACAAAAGGAATTTTAAGGAAAATTTAAATATATATAAAAGCACAGTACAAACGAAAGAAGAGAGAAATGATAAGGAAAAGAATTATCAATGTGCATTGACTTTAAATGCCCGGATTATTTTTTTTTTTTTACACAAATGCGCGCGCAAAATGGGATTTTGGAGTACCCTTAAATGTCAAAGCACAGTGCGAGCGGGACCAAGGAGGTGTCAACGTACATTGGTCTTGAATTGAATTAAATGCTGGGGAAACCTACGAACCCGCACAGCATTCCACATTCGTGTGATTCGTCTAAAGAATGATTCTATACTTAATCGTGCGTCCAAAATTATTTTTAACGTGAATTGAAGCAGTTAGGCAGGGTACTTTACGCGTATGTTGTAAAGGTGTTATTGAAGTACTTGCACCTGGATTCCTATTTTGATTCGCTTGCTTTTGCCTCCTATGGAACAGGTGCAGTACTATTAAAGAAGCGACTCACCAAATATGGAAATTTTATTTTTGGATCTGTTAAGAGATCTCATACATTGCGCCCCACTTTTCGCAGCTTCAAACATCCCACCGTTCCAATTACGCTCAAAATTGGTGGCAACTCACATGTGTTAATCGACTGTTGACAGCTGGCAAATAACATTTAGCAGTTGATATCATTAGGTGGTAATTAGCAGGCGGTGATTGATATATGGTGGTTAGTATACCCGCCTGTCACGCGGGAGACCGGGGTTCGATTCCCCGTCGGGGAGCCTCTGGCGCAAGACTAATGACCTTGCCCGGAAAAAACAAATCATTATGGAAAATTTAACAAGCCTCAGGACTTGCTAAATAAGGCCAAGACCGGCACCCGGTTGTAGTGCCGATGATGATGATGATTGATATATTTATACATATATATATATATATATATATATATAACTTTTTTTTTTACACGAAACACAACCACAACAGAGATTTTGGGACAAAGCACAGTGCAGCCGGAAAAAAGGAAAGGAGGCATCGATGTACATTAGGATTGAATACCCGGAGTCTAAAACGACGCGGAAGTACATGAACAGTAGGACAACCAACAGTCATTTGGTGGCATCTCGGGGCGCCCACTCGGCGCTATAGGTTCGCCTCTCCCGAGAGAAGTCTAATAAAAAAAAAAAAATTCCACACTCGTCGGGTTCGGCTGAAGAATGACTCCCTTTGGATAACGGGACTTCTGAAATAAATTTTCAACATGAACTGGTACGACCTCTTTAAGTCATTCTAATTACGAGTTGAATTAAGAGAATTTGGGGGCAGCTGAGAGGTGTCAATCGTTGGGTGGTGACTGGCGGATTGCAATTGACAGAGAGATTGATGCCAAATGTGGGCGGGCTTAAATGATCGGACAGAATGCTCCTAGCTTCTGGGAGCAGACCTGTGGCATCTCTAACAGATACACACAATTCACAAGCATAATAGTGAAGAGCACCGAACGAAAAATCAAATAAGAAAATACATCAGAGCCGTATACCAAGCGATAACATAACAATTCACATCAGTGGAGTATAGTCGAGTTTAAAAATCAAATTCTAAAAGTCGGCCAGTAGCCTGATGGGTAACGCTTAGGTACAATTTTTGGTGATTCAAACTGTCATAGCGTCAGTTCGAATCACATGTTCTTCTTCACTATTATTTCAAACGCTATAGACCAATCCCCCCATGCGCAGCTCCCATATAACATAGGGTTACAGCTCATCCACCAAATTTATGGAATCCCTTCAAAGAAAAGGAAACCTGAGAATCTGCAAGAACAGTGTCACTGAGGCGGCCGCAGTAATTACGGGTCGAGTGCCCATAGAAATAGAAGCAAGATCAGTGACTGAGCACACGAGACTCCAGTATATACTGTACAAAGCCAAACACGCGACTATTCGAAAACGAAGTCTTAGCCAATAGCAACAACAATGGGATACATCCGTCATAGAAAGCTTGAAGCACGATATGATACCGAACATCAAAGAGTGGACAAATAGACCACATGCTGAGGTAGACTTCCACATATCCCAATGCCTGACAGGATATAAGTGCTTTGGACAATATCTGCACAAACCAGGAAGACCCGCACTGTTCGCCCTGCAAAGGATGTGTAGAAAACCTGGAACAGAACATAGGCGAATGCAGTGAATTCCATCGAGGACGAGCGTAGTATGCTATCTAAGCAAGACAGCGGTGCAGTAGACGCAACCAGCATAACAGCGATAGTGCTCAAACGACGGAACTTATGGCTCGACAAAATGTCTGCATGATTATGCTCCTCAGGCTACAAGAGTTGCAACATCGTTATACTTCGACCCTGTCCCCGGAAGAAATGTTGCGAGATGGTACCCGGGGGAACAAACAGGAATAGGTTGCAAAGCTGGGGTGGATTTGATCCGTAGACACTGCCGGATAATGGACAGCGGAGTGAACCGGGCATGCAAATGGACTCGGGCCACCTGTATCATTTGAAGAGTGCCACTCCCAGCAAAGCGTGGTAGTAAATGCGAGTTAGAAGTTGATAGTTCCGCGTTTGCTGACCGTCGATCAAAACCAGCAGCGCATTAATGATTCAACGGCCGGTTTGGCGTTGCTGCAACGTAATCGAGCGTTCTTTTTTCGACGTTTTATGACGACGGATTATGTATAGGTCCATTACCATGCGCCTGAGTCCAATAGACAGTATGCAGAGTCTCTGGAAAGCCGCGAAAGCCAACGAAGTGGCCAAAAGAGAGACGTTCGGTCGGGAGGGTTATGGCTTCCGTTTTTTGGGATGCGCATAGCATCATCGCTTATCTGCACAAGGGAAGAACAGTTACAGAAGAGTATTATGCATCGTTATTTGACAAACTGAACGACGAAATAAATAAAAACCGGGCCCATATGGCGAAGAAAATAGTTCTGTTCATCTCGATAATTCACTGTCACACACGTACTTGAAAGCGATGGCCAAATTGAACCAATTACGATTTGAGTTAATTGCTCACCCACCGTATTCTCTAAACTTGGCCCCCGGCGACTATTTGCTGTTCCTAAACCTCAAGCGGAGGCTCCAGGGAACGAGATTCAGATCGAAGGAGCAACTCATCGCAGAAACCGTGGCGTATTTCGAAGCGTTGGACGTTTCGTACTACAGAAAGGAAAATACTCACTATACCAAGTGTATCGCTATCAAAGGCAACTATGTTGAGGAATAAATATAACTTTGCCCAAAAAACTCTTGATTTCATTAAAAATCCCGGGACTCTTCAGCCTATGTAGTATATGTGTATCTGTAAGAAACGCCTCAGTAGTTGACAGTAGATGCCCGAACGGTAGCAACTGACAGTCGGCATTATTACATAGTAATTGATAGATTTTAACTAACAGGTAGGAGGTGACAGGTGGTCATTGACTGGTAGTATTGTTACGCTCCGCCAAGGTGGGAATAAGAAGAATTCAAACGCTTTTTGGACAGGGTAACACAAGAAGCTAGAGGTAAGAGCCCCCTTATAGTTGCTGGATACTTCAACACTAGGGCGGTAGAATGGGAAAGCACAAGGACTAACAGTAGAGACCAGGCACTACTCAAAGCCTTCGCAGTCCTAGATGTAGTGCTACTTAATGATGGTGCTGATGACACCCTCATAAACGAGAGGCCGGCCCAAAATTGAGATCACATTTACCAGCTCCATGTTGGCAAGAAGTATGACGTGGCAAGTTTTGGATACGTACACCCATAGTGACCACCAAGCCGTGATGTACGAAATACTATAGCGTTTGAAATAATAGTGAAGAAGAACGTGTGATTCGAACTGACGCTATGACAGTTTGAATCACCAAAAATTGAACTAAGCGTGACCCATCAGGCTACTGACCGTGTTTAGAATTTGATTTTTAAACTCGACTATACTGCACTGATGTGAATTGTTATGTTATCGCTTGGTATACGGCTCTGATGTATTTTCTTATTCGATTTTTCGTTCGGTGCTCTTCACTATTTTGCTTGTGAATTGTTTGTATATCTGTTAGAGTCGCCACAATACTACCACACTGGGAATTCGTCACTGGTAAATTGGCGAAGAAAGCCCAGAAAAATGGGTGGAAAGAAAAGGACCTCGATGCGAAACTGTTCGATTATATATTGGAAGACTCAATCGAACAGTTTGACACGGAGGCCGATGCGAACAGGTAGGCTGGAAAAGTCATGAAGTGGCTAACTAATGCATGCGATGCTTCTATGCCACCACAAAGACAACAAGCAGGGGCTATCAAACCAGTGTATTGTTGGAACCCAGAAATGGCCCATATGCGATCGGAGTGCAACAGGTTACGATGCTTATACCAAAAGGAGTTAAGAATCCACAAGCGCCATCGTCCTACCGCCCGCTGTGCATGCTGGACAGAACAAGGACACTGCTTGAGCGTGTAATTGCCATTCGCTTGGAACAATGCACTGAGGGGATATCGGGGCTCTCTGAATCGCAGTATGGGTTCCGGAAAAGTAGAACAACCGGTAAGCCACTATCTGTGGGGCGCAAAATCGCTCGCAATGCGATAGCTGGAGCACGATGGCTGGGAGGTACGAAAAAATATTGCGTGGTGATGACACTAGATGATAAAAATGGATTTAACTCGGTGAACTGGATTCGGATTCTAGAAGCCCTGCGCGATCTACAAGTCTCACCCCACTTGGTGCGTATCTAATCTAACTCTCTCTCGGATAGAAGACTGCTCTATGACACAGATGAGGGACGACGGGAATATAAAATAACAGCGGGTGTACCTCAAGGATCTGTACTAGGTCCGCTGTTATGAAATATCATGTATGATGGTGTGCTCAGGGTCAATGTACCAGAAGGGGTTAGAATCATTGGGTATGCAGATGATTTGGCAATAGTGACCGTAGTTAAACATCTAGATAACCTGGAGAATATATGCCCCCTTAGCAATCCAGAGCATTACATCCTGGCTAGATATGGCCGTACTGAAACCATCCGACATAAGACGGAGGCAGTTTTAATAAGCAGCCGCGGATTGAACACTTTGAATTGGAAATAAGAGGACAAACAATCACATCCAGTCCTTATATTAAATATGTTATGTTGTACTCGACAACAGGTTGAGCTTCAAGGAACACCTGAGGAAAACGAGTGACTAAACGGCAAGAGTATGCAGAATTTTGGCGAGACTGCCACCCAATGTTGGAGGACCCCGGCGCCAGATAAGGAAACTGATAACTGGTGTCAACACCTCCATTATAATGCATGCAGCTCACATATGGGCAGGATCCACACAGTATAAGTCGTACATGAGGGAAGTAAACTCAGCACATAGGCCGACTTCATTAAGAGTATGCTGCGTATTCCAAACGTTATCTGAAGATGGCCTAAATGTTTTGTCCGAGAGGAAACCACTTGACATTGCAGCTAAGCAAAACGTTACGTTGCATGAGATCTCACAATATAATTGCCGGTGAATGCGGTCACAAATGGGAGCTCTCAAGCCTAAGAGAATGTCAACGATGATAGGATTCTTTTACCAAAGGAAGATGGCCCCACACCATGATACCTGAGGTAGAAAAGAAAACACTTAACTCAGCTGATATCAGGACTTGGATGTTTTCGGAAATACTTGCCCAAGTATAAGCATATCAATCACCCATTCTGCTTGTACTGTGAGGGCAAAGTAGAAAATGCAAAACCCGTACTCCCAGAATGGATGAGATTCGAGACCGCACGAACGATTTTGGAGAGACATATGAGACGTACAGTTACTACGACCGGAGTAATAGAATACATCCTAAGTTCTAAACAAGCATGGTCAGTAGCAAAAGACATTCTACGAGACATGATGCAGCAGTTGCGACGAGACGAGCGGAATAACAGGTAAACTCCGTCCCGCCCTGCGATGGAGTATCTAAAAGAAAGTTCCGCGGGGATGAACGGGAATATGTGCCAAGCGGGAGGTGGTTTTAGTCGCTAAAAACCCGACATGCCTCTGGATCGGTCCAGAGGTATCTTTTGAAGATTTTCTCCTTCCTACCGAACTCAAAAACAAAAGGTAGTAATTGATAGGTATTAATCGTCATTTGGGGGGGTGGGGGGGTGAGGGCGAACATACAGGGCAAAGTATTTGCTTTCAACCCGGCGAAGGCCAGGACGATCTTTGTCCCTATTCAATGCAAGTTGACATGCAGTCTCCACGTGACACCCCTGGATAGCTACTTTGGCACCCGCTAAGTAGTGAACCAATGCATGCAGCGACATCCTGAGAAAGTTTGGCGCAAGGCTAATAACCTTGCCCGGAAAAACAAATTATTATGGACAATTTAACAAGTCTCGGATAAGGACCGAATACCTGTGGAGAGACTTGCTAAATAAGTCCAAGACCGGATCCCGTTTGTAGTGCCGATGATGGTGATGAATTGTCATTTGGTAACAGGCAATTAGTAATTGACAAGATATAATTGATACGGAGTAATTGATTGGTGGTAATAAGAAGCTGTTGGTTGCTGCGCTAATGCTCTGGTATATGGCCCTAATGATTTCTTATTCAATATGTTATAGTCGAAAAGGTTATACGTGTGTGGGTGTGCTCGGCGATTTTCACTTTCGCTCACATCTCACTGCTTGTTAATGCTATTTTTTTAAAAGCAAAACCATGATTTAGCCTTAGCCATCACATTTCTCGGACATGGCTCTCCATGTATTCTTTTTATTCCCGAGGCTGGTAGAAACGTGAGAGGTCGACGTTCTGCAACCATTGATGAGACAAAATCAAAACGGCTGAAGGAGCTGAGCGACATAGCAAATAGTGATTCCAGAAGTTCTTCCAAGATACAAAAAACGCCGGCATATGTGTATTATATTTAAGGGGAATTCATTTTAATGGGTCAAAATTAATCAATCAATAAGAATCGGTTGATAAATAAAGTTTCTTTGAGAAGAAACAAAGCTCCCACTTTTTTTATCACACCACATATATAACTATGGAGTACAGCTGTCTTTACGTGACGCATTTTGTTATGAAGACGTACCTCCAGCTCCAAGTTGAATCAGGTCTCCCATCGCTTACAAGCGACACCTTAAGGGAAACAGTTTTTTGCCTCAAGTATGAACTTGGATAATGTTCTGGACATTAACTACAACTATTTATTGTAGTAAAATAAACCCACAAAAAGAGATGGGAAGAAGGGTGAAAGCTTCTCAAGGGTGTATGAAGTGAGTTCCCTACAGAAGTAATATAAGTAAGTAAGTGAGTTCCCTACAGAATGAAATTGCATAAACTCAAAAACAAATTTTAAAGTACAATTTGATGAATTATGTCTACGTGATTTACCTTTGTAGCACGGTGGTAGTTCAGCAGATGTTGCTTGTCGGCCAAGGCACCAATGTCTGGAACCCTTCCATGTTGCTCCTCGTCGTACATGACGATATTCTGACATATATCGGGATATTGGCTCCCTCAGTAATGTTATATAAAAGTATCGCCGCTTTGCTGTTTCTCCTTCATTCTTGTCCAATTCCTGATCAACGCACGACGTCAATTCCGTCCAATCTGCATGCAGACCGCATTTCCATCCCGTCGAGTATCGTGAGAATAGCCAGTTCTCATTGCGATGAGGACGGAAACAATAACAACGCTTTCTCTGACGTTGACACTCACAGGGACGCTGTAAACGTAAACAACCACGAATAGTTATAAATGATTTATGAATCTATTGAATGCAATGTCCGTGAATCAATTGAACCCACGGTCACGTATTATATAATTCTTAAACACACTGCGGTCCGTTCTGCCCCAATCATGGGAATCAACTGAACAATTAATTTACATTTAAATGAGACTACGTATACATCCCCTGTCTTCCAGGGACCAGCTTCTGATTAAGCCATGTAAAACAATTCGCAACATCAGTAACACTAATTCATACCGAAGTGCGTGCCACGCTGAAGTAATTATAGTTAGGCCTGGTGTTTCTGAACACAAAACCTCCGTCGTATTCACTGAATCCCAAATGAATCAACTGTGCTCATACTTCCATGGAACCTGCTTGCATTCGGGAACATATGCAAATTAATAAGTACAAATAAATCCTCCGATTGGAGAGGCAAATACACGGCTCCATATTTAGCGGATACGATTCAGAGGGGCAGTACAAATTAATTCGCTCAACGAAAACAAATGCAGACTTTGACATGAGACCTGGCTGGTAGCGGCAACAGAAAGACAACTTGTCTCCGCCTTATTGTGTAAACATAACTACCGTCCACGCGTATACGCGTAACAATAATCCAACTAGCTCCGAGTTGCTGGGAGCGCGTGTGCCTTTTGTCTTCCCTTCTCAACAGAGACTTCATTGAAATTTATGGCAACATTTATGTTGGAGGCGGACTACGCAGATGGTATATCACAGAATACAACACACTCACCTTCAAATCCAGATCACGTACAAGATGTCTACCAAAGGAAGTGCCACCCGTCTTCTGAATATGCAAGAACACCATGACATCATGTCCATCCATATCGAATTGAAAGTCATCGTTCAGTACATCCTCGTAGCTTAATCCTGCATTCGCTATAATATTCTGCTGAATCGATTTGCTAACTGAGGTAACAGAGCCTGCCGCTACAGCCGCAACACCACGATGGTACTGGGACACTGGATCATTGATGGGCAGGATGTCCGGCTGTAGGATCATTCCTCTCTTAGTCAGCGCACACACCTGTTGAGTAAAGTCAAACACCAAATTCGATCAGCAACCAACGATCATTAATTTTAGAATATATACATTTATCAAAGGGACCAAATATCGTCCGTTACACTCGTGAGAGTAAATAACTTCACGAAATAACAAGTTGAAAATACTTATACTCCCTGTCATGCCTATTGATTTGGATTTGGTTTTGGAAAGGTTATGAGAAAGAAAAGGGGACCTAGGTGACTCTCTTGTGGCACACCAGAAGTAGTCAAGGAAGAAGATGAGAAAACGAACTTGAAGCGGTTTTCCGGGTAAAAAGATATCAATTTGAATAATATGGATTCAAAGCTAATGGCTGACAAATGCAGGTGATCTACTGATGAGGTATCACTTCGAAAGCTTACCTGAGTCTAGTACGATAACATCGACTTCGGCCACTTAAGAGAGGGCAAACGACACGAATCCGATGCCGTTTGTGGTAGTTAAGCGAGATGAAGGTATTCCGGTGAAAGACGAACGTCTCAAATACTTTTGGAACATTAGGGTATACGCATTAGAAAATCTGGAGTATATTGAGTGACAGATTACAAACTTTCAACGGCTTTCCATAGTTGACAGGCACAGGAAGTGACTCTTGTAAAGTTATCCAATGCAATGGATAAAGTGGCTACACGACATATAACATTTGTGCACGCGTACCAGGTGGCTACACTATCCTTGCACTACCGTGTTATTTTTACAATTATTTCCGAAATGCAACTATGTTATCTGAGCCCCATAATTAGATTGACATATAAGCTGTGAACGGATATTCCACCAATATACCAGTTGTAGGTTCACAACATAGACTCCTTTAATTCATATTGTCACACATTCAATTCATTTCAAAACCCTTCGTCCATCTATCTCTTCCGTTTTTTTTTTATTTGAAATGATCCTGTCTCGGCTGATATCCACGAGAAGTCATTCTTCTTTTAGGACTCGAGGAATAATCATTAATAATTAATGGTACCTTCTGACATAAAGAATTCCGGAGGTAAACTAGTTTCCCATTCGGATCTTCGGCGTGAACTATGTTAGCGAGAACATCATGCAAATATTCTGATAAATAACCGAACTTTAAGAAATTCGTCTTCACGTAATCGGGCTCGTTCTCGAGGCTTTGTCGACGTTCGCCAGACGATGGCATTTTGTAACATCAAGGGGATCGGTTTCATACGAATTTAAACGCCGTCCACCAATATTTGCAAACAGCGAAACCCGATATCCCTGCTCCAACTGAGACCGTCAACTGATTTGACATATCTTCGTTGCTCAGGATACAACTTACATTCGGGATTCCGTTTTAAGGGTGAAGTGCGCGTTTTCACGGGCTCCGATCTGGCTTGCCAGAGAATGGAGCCGTTACAACCCAACAACTTGGACAACATGTGGTTGAAAGTCGTGCTGGGGAATGACGATCGGCCAGCGACATTTTTCGAACATCTTTTACGTACCTTCGACTGGATACAGGTCAACCACCCAGCTTCTGAAATTGTTTTTGGCGATTTTAATGTATACAGTTCCGGCTGGTTGGTGTATTCTAATAGAACCGACGTGGCTGCGAGGCTGGGAGACTGGCGGAGATGTACACTGTTCCCCGCAATTTCACTCAACTCGTGGAGGGACCTTCGCGAGTGCCGGATACTCGACGTGAATATTCGAACACCCTGGATCTGTTTTTGACATCCGAACCGAGTATTTACACCGTAGAAGTTTCTGCGCCACTGGGAACCGCAGATCACTGCTTGGTAGTGGTCGCACAACCACTTCCATTTCAAGCGAATATCCAACCTAAGCAGCTTCGCCATGTATGGAGGTATGGGGCAGCTAACTGGGACGATTTGCGAGATTTCATCGCATCCTTTCCTTGATCGGAGGTGTTAGCGCATGCGCGGAGTCGGTCACAGAGATTATTCTTCTCGGGATGGAGACTTACATTCCGGATTCCATCAAATGAAGTTCATCGGATAAGCCTTGATTTCATAAAAAATGCGAACAGATTACAACGGCAAAATATAGAGTTTTTAAGCAATGGCACTCTAATCCCACCGAAGTTAAGAGAACGACTTTTGTTAGAATCAGAAATGCGTGCAACCAGGCGATTAATACCGCGAAGAAGGCCTACAACGACAGAGAGACCAATAGACTCCTTCAGTGCCCGACTGGTGGGCGTTCCTTCTGATCAATGGCAAGGGCTGTCAGCAGTAACTTCGCTTCCTCCTATTTTCTTCCATTAGTGACGACAGTGGGACGTTAGTCGCAAATTCAAAAGATAAAGCTAATGTGTTCGTGAGTTTAAGCATCGATGATGGTCTTTTGGACCCATCTGTGATCGCGGCCGTACGGTCTCCGATATGGGATGTAGGGTTCTGCTCGCGTACCAACGCATTCTACGTGGACTGGACTGTAGGAAGGCAACCGGCCCGGACGGAATACCAACAGTAGTCCTTAACAACTGTGCTCCAGAACTATCGTCGGTTCTTGGCAGACTCTCTAATTTTATCTTATGCACCGAGGATATTTCCTATCTGCTGGAAAATCGCTCGAGTTCAGCCAATCCCAAAGAGCGGAAAATAGTATCTCCCACAAAACTACCATCCGATAGCATTACTATCTATGTTATGTGAGGTGATGGAAAACGACATCATCATCATCATCATCATCGGCACTACAACCGGGATCCCGTGTTGGCCTTTTTTAACAGGTCTCTCCACCGGTCCAAATTTCGAGCCGATGTCATCCAGTTTGGCACTCCCAGGCTCTGGGCGTCCTGGTCTACGCCATCCCTCCATCGCAGACAAGGTCTGCGGTGCTGTCTCCTTCCATACATCCTACCACAAAGAACTTTCCGGGCAGGCTCCTCTTCGCTCATTCGAGCTAGGTGTCCCATCCACCGGAGTCTACCGAGCTTGATTTTTCTTACAACATTGGCTTCAAGGTAGATCGCGTACAACTCATGGTTGTAGTGTCTCCGGAATCATCCTCCCTCACATGCGGGGCCAACAATTCTCCTTAAGACCTTTCTATCGAACGCGGCTAAGAGTTCAGAGCTTTTTATTGAGCACCCAGGTCTCGGAACCCTACATGAGTACTGGTAAGACCATCATCATCATCATCATCGGCACTACAACCGGGATTCGGTCTTGCCCTTATTTAGCAAGTCTCTCCACCGATATCCGGACCATATACGAGACTTGTTAAATTGTCCATAAACTGGTAAGACCATGGTGTTGAACAGTAGTAGCTTGGATGTTCTGGATAAATTTCGAATTTTAATGAGTCTTGATAGACCATAGTACGCTTTGTTGGATTTGAACAGCCGTTCGCCTATTTCTTCTTCCATATTGTTATCGGCTGATACTATTGACCCAAGGTAGTTGAAGGATGGCACTACTTCAAATTCGTGCTTCGCTACCCTGATAGTTTGGCCAACGTTAGGTCTTCTCTTCGCAGAAGTTGCAACCTTGTACTTAGTTTTCCCCTCATTAATGTGCAGTCCCAGTTTTTGTGTCGCCTGCTCGATCAGGGTGAAGTAGTCCTGTACAGCCGAATCGGATCTACCGATGATGTCGACGTTATCTGCGTAGGCAGGTATCTGGCAGGACTTGGTGGCAATAGTCCCTCTAGCCAGAGTCACGGATTACTTTCTCCAACGCCACATCGAAGAGGAGGCAGGCCAGACAGTCCCCTTGTCGGATTCCATTAGAGATGTTTATTAGTTTGGACAGCAATCCCACTATTTTTACTTAACTAGTTACGTTGGTCATTGTCAACCTACAAAGTCGTATCAATTTGTTTGGAATGCCGAATTCTCTCATGGCATTATATAGTTCTACCCTGGCTATGCTGTTGTAGGCGGCCTTAAAGTCTATAAATAGATGATATAATGGAATCTTAACTTCCTGACATTTTTCCATCGCCTGCCTAAGGTTGGATATCTGATCAATCGCTGATTTGCCTGGGATGAAGCCACACTGATATTGACCAATGACGACTTCAGCGTATGGGACTATCCCGATCTTATAGGATAGTGGAGAGTATCTTATAGGCGGTACTCAGCAATATTATACCCCTATAGTTGCCACACACTGTGATATCTCCCTTCTTATGTATGGCACTCGGCACTCGAATTAATTCAACTTTTAATTGGAGCGACCACATATTTAAAAGCTGCGAAGAGTGCGGTCAAATGTATGGCGTTCCTTAAGAGATGCAAAAGATACTTCACTCCATTAAACCTGGCCACTATTTACAAGGCGTATATTCGTCCCAAAATGGAGTTCAACTCCCATATTTGGCCAGGCGCTTCCAAAACTGCACTACACGTGCTTGATAGGATGCAAAAACGAGCAGCGAAACTTATTGGGTACCCGGCCGTAAGTCGTTTAATTCCGTCGTTAGAACACAGGCGCAACGTATCATGCCTATCTCTTTTCTATAGGTATTACCACGGTCGTTGCTCAACTGAACTTGCTGAATGTGTTCCGTCCCTTCAGACATTTTCCCGCGATACCCGTCAATCTGTGAATGCGCATCCGTTCACGTTGAAAGTGGACTTCCGGCGCACAAATAAACATAGAGAGTCATTCTTTACCCGAACCACACGAATGTGGAATGTTCTGCCTGATCATGTGCTTCCTGGCCGTTGTGATGTCCAGACATTCATGACCAATATACATCGAGAACTACTTTCCTTAACCACTTCCTCTCCATCCACTCGCACTGTGCTCTGACATTTAAGGGTACTTCAAAATCCCCTTTTGTGCGCGCGTTAGTGTAAAAAAAAAGGTAAACAGAACTTTACTACTTGATCACGACTTCCGCATAGAGCACCGACATACTCGCCTGCTCCGACGTCCTCTCGCTCGCTCGTTCGCACACGAAGTTGATCGTAACAAAGTTACTAAGGAGGGAGTAGTCTGGCGTTTCTAACAGATACACACACAATCAAATAGTGAAGAACACCGAAAGAATATCGAAGAAAAAATGCACCAGCCGCTTACCAAGCAATAACATAGCATTTCCACATCCGCCGAATGTAGTTGACTTTAGAAATCGAATTCGTGCACGCGACAGTGGCCTGACGCGTTGAGCTTTGGTTCTGTCTTTTAGTGATTCTAACCGTGATAGCGTCGGTTCGAATCACATGCTCTTCACTATCGTCGCAAACGCTATACTATCTCGAGGCGAGATTTGCCTGCCCCAGTCGCACCTGGAATATGGTGAAAGGAAGCCACTTCACTATTGTAAAGGAGGGTTTAGCGGAATTGTGTGGGCGGTTCGAACTTTTCACAGTGTTCATAAAGTCGCAGATACGAGGTACCCTCCGCCATATAAATCAAGTGGATTTATATGGTGTTAAATCCACCTTTCACCAAATTAATGCTGGGTTCTGTATTCCTATTTATTTTATTGTTCATTTCAATAAACGATCTCTTCTCCACAAACGATCTTTCTCGCACTCATTCGAACATGTCCTATCAACGTTTCCGATAATCAACCAATAGGATTTCCTGACCTCATTAAATTCCGAACTCTTTAAAATATACCTGAGCAGCATATAACTGAGTAGAAATTAAGGCCCGGTGCTGCCTGGGAATGAACGTAGATTCACTGAATGATCAAGTTCCCCACCAGTACAATCTTCACAAATGCCTGCGCATACTCTACCTTGGTTTGCTTCCACCCGTGTTGCGCATTGACATTTAAGAGTTTCAGAAAGCCACTTTTGTGTACGCGGTTCGCCAAACAAACAAACAAAAATGTTCAAACATTTCCCGTCATTGATACCCGTCAATCGGATTACTTCAATATTGATTTCAGATGTACGAATAAATACAGAGGAGCATTCTTCAGCCGAACTACACGAATGTGAAAATTCCGTTGCCTACTTTTTTGTTTGTTTGTTGAACAGTATAATCACTAGGTATTTAAGGCCAATCTGCGTTGACACCTCCTCTTATCCTTTGTTTTGTTTCCACTCTATTTGAACATTTAAGGACACTTGAAATCCCCTTTTGTGTGTGCGTTAGTGTAAAACAAAAAAAAATCCGAATGAACGCGTTTTCTGAAAAAAAAAAACATCAATATTTTTGTTTGTGGTCCCCCATATAGAAACAAGGGTCCGTTCTTAATGGCTGTCACACGCATACTAATTTAAACACAACAGTAGTCTATTAACAGGTGTGAATTATCATATGTTAACTGACACATGATAACTGTCAGTTAGCAATTGACAATTGGTGTGGTGTTGATCGATGGTGATTGTCAAGGTGTAATTGATGGACAGTAATTGACAGTTGGAAACTGGTAGGTAGCAATTAAGGGTTGGTGTTAGTAGGTGATAATTGACTGACGGTAATTGATGGGTGATACTTAACAGCAATTAATTGACAGTCGATGTGGTACTGGTAGGTGGCAAATGACAGGGAGTGATTTATGAGTGATACTTGACAGTGAATTTTTGTCAATTAACTATTGACAGATAATGTGATATTGGGTGATGCGAAATGACAGATATTATCTGATGCGTGGTAGTTGACAATTGATAACTGTCAGTTAACAACTGACAAGTAATGTGGCATTGGTAGGTGGTAACTAACAAATAGCAATTGACAGATGGCATTGGCGGACGATAATTAACAAGTGACTGGTATTTTTATATGAAACACGCGCACAAAAGGCATTTTAAGGAAAATTTATATATATATATAAAAGCACAGTACAAACGAAGGAAGAGAGAAATGATAAGGAAAAGAATTATCAATGTGCGCTGACTTTAAATGCCTGGATTATTATTTTTGTTTTTTACACAAACGCGCACACAAAAGGGGACTTTGGAGTACCCTTAAATGTCAAAGCACAGTGCGAGCGGGACCAATGAGATGTCAACGTACATTAGTCTTGAATTGAATTAAATGCTGGGGAAACCTACGAACCCGCACAGCATTCCGCATTCGTGTGATTCGTCTAAAGAATGATTCTATACTTAATCGTGCGTCCTGCCTGACAGGACATAAGTGCTTTGGACAATATATGCACAAACCAGGAAGACCCACACGGTTCACCCTGCAAAGGATGTGTAGAAAACTTGGAACAGAACATAGGCGAATGCAGTGAATTCCATCGAGGAGGAGCGTAGTATGCTTCCTAAGCAAGACAACGGTGCAGTAGACGCAACCAGCATAACATTGATAATGCTCAAACGACCGAACTCATGGCTCGACAAAATTTCTGCATGATTATGCTCCTCAGGCTACAAGAGTTGCAACAACGTTATACTTCGACCCTGTCCCCGGAAGAAATGTTGCGAGATGGTATCCGGGGGAACAAACAGGAATAGGATGCAAAGCGGGGGTGGATTTGATCCGTAGGCGCTGCCGGATAATGGACAGCGGAGTGAATCTGGCATGCAAATGGACTTGAAGAGTGCCACTCCCAGCAAAGCGTGGCAGTAAATGCGAGTTAGAAGTTGACAGTTGATATTGTTAGTTGGTATTTGAGAGTTTATAATTGTCAGGTGGCAGTCAGCTGGTGGCAATCGACAGGCAGCACTTGACATATGGCATTGATAGCTAGTCATTTGGAGTTAACACTTGACAGTTGATGTTAATAGGTGGTATTTGACAGGTTATAATTGACAGGCGATAACCGAAAAGTAGCAATCGGCAGTTATAATAGTATTTATTGATAAGTAATATTTGGCAGGTTGTAATTAACGCTAGGTAGTGCAACGTTTGGGACAGTGGTGAAAATCGTGCGATTTGAACCAACGCTATAAAGGTTAGAATCACTAAAAGACAGAATCAATGCCTCAACACATCAGACCACCGCCACGTGTACGAAATCGAAAATTTTCATTTCAAGAGGCGCATCTGTCACTAGTTTATGTTATATATATATATATATATCCTATCATCTACCATATATATATATATATATATATATCCTTACATATGCCATATATATATATATATATATATATATATATCCTATCATATACCATATACATATATATATATATATATATATATATATATATATAAATATATATATATATATATATATATATATATATATAAATATATATATATATATATATCCTATCAGTCTGAAGCAAAATTCACCAAGCGTTGGATTGTTCACCCCTGCAAGGGAACGTGAGCCACCTTCCTACCGAAACCACAAAAAAGAAACCTTTCCTTATCCACTTCCTCTCCTTCCGCTCGCACTGTGCTCCAACATTTAAGGATACTCCAAAATCCCCTTTTGTGCGCGCGTTTGTGTGCAAGAAAAAAAAACCTACTTTGGTGACACCCACAACTTAATAAATGAAAAATAATTACACAATATTTAGACTAAATTTGTTGCTTCTGCTGAATTTTCTGCAACCATAAAATGTTTGTTTACAGCAAATTGTTAAGCATCTAACGTCACCTAGGATATCGCTAAATGTGATTTCCAGCGCAGCTGCAAAAAACAGTGGTTTGCATACAATTTCCCTCAAGTACCTTGCTATCGGTGGAGGTTTGTAGCCGCAGGACTCCAGGTAGATGAACTCGTTAACCGTAACCAAGAGGGAACACTCTGAAACGTACCTAATGCCATGGACCAGCAGAATTTGATTCTGCCGCTTCAGTGACTACAGTCCGAGCGGGTGGAAAAAATGGCCATGGAGCCTCAAAAGTCCTTTCTACGCATAATATAATAAACTAAAATAATTTATTTTATGGCAACGTGGAAATTGCAATACATAGTTTTCTTTCTTTTACTTTTAGTTGCGATTTTAAGGCCCCTGGGTTCTGGAAAGGACCTTCGCCCCTTCGCCGTAGAAATGAGACGAAAGTGCCAAAAGAAAAAACGAAAACAAAAACCTACTCACAGTCTTTGATTTTGATTATTATTACACACATCGTGAAATAGCAATCGAGTGTATCGAACAGAACAAGGACATGGCGCAGCTGGAACAAAGTCTAGCCTTTCGAAGCTTAAGGATATAAAATGTAGAGAAAAAATCGATGCAATACAATAAATTCTGATTAAATGAATCCACAATTGGAGGGTAATGGCCGATATTGATGCTGATGCTGATGCTGACGCGAACACCAACGTCGACCCCAACCTCGGTTCAGGCACCGGTAACCGGAACAGTAAGTGCTCCAATATTGATTCAATTATCATAAATTGACGGGCCGGAGAGAGGAATCGGCAAATAGAATCCAATAATAGGAAAATTGACACAGTTTGCACGACCACCAAGCTGCGGTGATGGCGCATAAGGAAGAAAACTCTCCCCCTCTGAGCTGCCCTTGGACCGAAGCGAGCTTTGTGAGGTTGTTAAGTAGAGCAGAATACAATTCACCACTCCAACCTGAATAAGGAAAGATCTGTTATGTTGTTACTTGAGGTATATCGTGCGAGGTACACAAGTGTCCTGCCACATCAACTTGCCTCTTGTCCTTCTCGTTAGCGTCAATTAAAGTCAACAAACTCCATGGATGACAATCTATCCCTCCCCGAAATAGCTACCGCGCGAGTGAGACGCTCTCAAATTTTGTGGGACATAATTAAACATTCTTCATCCTTTTAGTCGACGTTCCCCTTATCGTCAAATATTTACTTAAAATCCAACATAAGAAGAAGAAGAACATAAAAAATCCCTCAATTATTGTAATCCATCCAATTGTGTCGCATTAGATTAGGAGATGAGATGCTGACTGATGGCAGATCCATATGCAACCGCCCAACTGAAGTGGTACCGACGAATTGCCGGCTCCCAGGTAGCTGATGGCAGGCAATACATCTTTCGATGCTTGGATCCGGCGAGGCAGAATTATGCCAGATTACATTTAGGCAGCAAGCCCTCCAGAGAACACTCCAAACGAAAACGGCATGTTTGTGGTGTGTGTTTACTTCCCTATTCAGCGGCGATGGCCGTTACTGCTGGAATGTGGAGGTTGGCGGTCTGCAGGTCATTATGTGGCGTCGACGTGCGGAACCGATATTCGGAAATTGAAATTTAACAGGCTCCCGTTTGTTTTAATTATCTGGGCGCCGGCAGTGGCCCCGAAGACGAGTCTCCTGTTCACCCAAAGGAACGACATACGATTGTTATTATTAGAGAAAGAAGTCCGTGTTTGCTTCTATCGCCAGACTTTCTTCCTCTCATGTCGATGCCATCGGTCCCCAACACATTATCAATTTAATTTTGAAATTTATGTCACGGAGTGACTTTATTCTAGACGGCACCGGCAAGGCGAGGTTGTGTAAGTCTCTGGCTCGCGACATTGTACCAGGCACCAGCCGGAAGCTCCTGACTCTTAGTCGAAAGCAACGTGCTGCGGAAGAACAATTTATTGGCAGGAGTGAGGCCAAAGGAGGTAGGCTACACCGGTAATGGAAGATTTAGAAAGAGTGTAGATGGAAGGTTAAGGAAGATACACCTTATGATAGTATACATTGTACAGGTTTGTTGTTTAAAAGCCCCTCACCCCTCGCCACCAGTTTTCTCTAAATGATTTTGTGGGAATAATATCCCCTTTGGAGCCAAACACAGCTATGATACAAGGTGTATGGCAAAGAAATTGGAATATAAAAAAAATGAATATAAGTCCGAAGGACGACACAAAATACAAGAAAACAGACCTAAGGAGTTGTCCATAAACCACGTAACGCTTTTTTGGTCATTTTATATTACGTGGTTTATGAGCGACCTCTTAGGTCTGTTTTTCTGCTTTTTTTCAAACTGAAAAGCGTACGCATTAGAAGGATAATTAGTATCGTTATGATGTTGAAACGAGCACCGCAACTAGAAAACATCAGAACCTCAATTAATAACATAACTTTGATGAAACCACAAGTTGGATGAGCCGACAACTTGAACGAAATCACAACATAAGTTAAAAATCACAACATTGTGGGCTTTACTTGGATGACCTATAAAACTTGGGTGAGAGCCTAACTGGAACAGAAAACAACATGAATGAGATCACAGCTTGGACGAAACCAAAATTTGAATAAGACTAAGTTCCGTTGTCGATATATCGAAGTTTGATAGGACTACAATTTGTACAATAATTCTATCGGAATAAAATCACAACTCTGAACAGGCTACAATTTGGATGAGACCAAACCTTGGATGGATTCACACTTTAAACTCCAATTTGGAACATATCAAAACTTGAATAAAACATCAAGTGGCATGAGGATAGAAATTGACTGAGGCCATAATTTTGGGGAGACAAAAATGTATGTGAAACCACAACCTGGAACAGACCATAAGATGAATAAAACAGCAAGTGCGATGAGATCAAAGCATGGATGAGACCACAATTTGGATCAGACCACAATTTGGATGAGACCAACACTTCTATGAAACCACAAATGGGATAATTTTGAAACTGGGATGAGACCACCTGGGTGCTAGTGTAGCGTTCTACTAACGCACAATTCCACCCAGGTAAGGTTCCTACCCTTCAAGGAACATACTTACCTTATTCATTACACGTGCCCACAGACACGTGTCCCAAGGCTCCTAATCATACCTCTAACAAGGGTCATAGGAAGCTGCATCAATGTTGAACCCGATATCAAAAAACAAGGAACTCAACGTTCAAAAACTTTCAATATCGAGTCAACACATCCATTCATCGTATGCAAAACCAATTCCAGAATACAGGTCATAAATCTCCCATCGTAAACATCAACGCGAGGTTTCCCAAGGAAATACCATGTTCGGTAAATAAACCATTCTTATCGAGTACTTCAGAGCGAACAGACGTTCGCTCATAGCATAGCTGAAACTCCTGTTTGTGAAAGTCTGTAACACACGTGGGTGAAGTGCACGTGTAAAAATACTTTTAGTAATACTTTTAGTAATAAAACAGTGAAAACAGTGAAAACTAACAGTAACGCATGCTGGGCGACGGCCCCAGTGATGACCAACAATTCACGATAGAGCGTAAAAGAAGAGCCACCGACGATTTACAGAGCGCAACAAAGAAACCAACAACCATGGAGACACAGGCTATGGACTACAAAAAAAGTATCTGGAAGCCGTGGATTATATCAATACACTTCGACTCCAGATGAAACAACTCCACGAGGAAATTCGCTCCCTAAAAACAACCAATAAAATCAGAGATCACGTCTGCATGGAAGAAACGCCTGCTCAACACCCCGGACTAGCCCCATCATCTCCAAACCAACAATTGTTGTCCCCCGAAACACCATCGCCCCAACAAAGAAGACAGCTGGGAATCAAATGCCTAACACGCACGCCAAAAATACAAGACCACCACCCATCTATATTAAAAATATAACAAGCATCAAAGAACTAATTAGAATGCTTGAAAGTACCTTAGGCCACCGCAATTTCACCACAAACACAAGAGGAGCTTCGACTTCCATCACAACAACAACTTTAACGGATCACAACAAGGCGGTAGAAAAACTTGCGCAACATAAGCTTGAATTTTTCACTTTTCAACATGGACAGTTGAAACCAGCAACTTTCATCTTAAGGCATATCGATCCAGCATGGACTAATGAGGAACTTGCAGCAGAGATAGTCAGGATCTGACCGGAACTGAAAATAAACTGGTTGGACTACTTCCAAACACCATATATGCGGACTAACAAGAATCTGCATTTACGTATCATACAAATTCCTTCAACTGATGACACCCGGCTCAAACAAATAAAATATCTGTTCACGCATAAAATTGCGATTGAGGAACCACATAAACAAAACGTCCTTCATTGCAAAAGATGCCAAGGTTCAGGACACTTGGCGACCGCATGTCATCTAAGCGTACGATTCGTAAAGTGTGCGGAGCAACATCAACCTGGAGAATGTAAGGCCAGCCCGCCTGGGATGGAACCAGGAACAATCCAAACAACAAACCCCGATGGATCCATTACAACGAAGAAAATCACAGTGACTTGCTGTAACTGTGGAGGACCCCACCCTGCCAACTTCACGCGATGTCCTCATAAGCTGAGGATTATAGAAAGGCGAACAACACCCATGGCAACGAGCAAACCTTTACCAACCAAAACAACATCACATCAATCAATAAATCCTACAAGTCCAGGAATGTCATACGCTAAGGTTGTCAAGGATTCCCTTAACATGACAAGAAATCACCAATTTAACTAACGATCTGAATCTGGACATCACAGGATACATAAGTAGCTTACAGAAGATGCTGCCCACGTTGAAGCACAGCTCAGAAATAGAAAAAAAAGGTCAGATTTTATCTCTTATAACTTCACATATCCTCTCCCTTAATGGCTAATTTAACCATAATTTCCCTCAACGCAGAGTCCATATATTCCAATATTCACAGACAACACCTCAGATTGTTCGTTGAAAAGTTTTCTCCAGATATCCTCCTCCTCTCGGAAACTTGGCTTAAACCAAACTCCCGAGTATCTATCCCGAATTATACACTTGTTTCTAATCCACGAACCACTGGACCTCGTGGAGGTACTGGAATTCTAATACACAAGAAATTCCAATTTTCCGAAATTAGGTTCACCAATATAAATAATATTGAGTACACGGCAATTAAAATCTTTTGCAAAAGCAACAAAGTGCTTGTACTGTCATCCGTATACATTCACCCTTCTCGGGAAACAAACTTCCCTAGTTCCGAGATCACTGAGATAATCCAACAATCTCTACCTGCACCTTTCATAATAGGAGGAGACTGGAATGCTCGGCATACTTCATTTAACGACACTAAGTGCAATAAATACGCTTGCCAACTTCTAGCACTCCTTCAACTCCGCCCATATATCTATGCGGACTGTCCATTACAGCAAACACGTATCTCCAATACTACTAAATCAACAATAGATTTTTTCCTAAAATCCGTAGACGTCTACTCACCTAACTTCCCTACAGTATCCTTCGAATTTCCTTCCGATCATGGGTCCGTCTACACCACTGTCCAAATCCCAGCCCTCGAACCATGTTACTCATTCAATCCGATCCCGAATTGCTCCAGGACAAACTGGAAAAGAGTCAATAGGGACATTGCTGCCAGTTTTACAGACTATACTTTGCCATAGACTTCAAATCTACTCCCTGCTGAAATTGATCAAGCAGCTTTAAGAATAGAGCAAATACTAAAAAATGCCCTCTTCAGCCACACACCTACATCCATCCCTCATAATCATCTAGGAAAACCTTTACCCAACATCCTTACAAAACTGCTACGCGTAAAAAAAACACCTTAGACGAAAACTACATAGCAGTTACTCCCCTTTTATTAAAAATCAAATCCAACTCTTGACCACACTGATAAATGGACAACTAAAACAATTTGCCGACCAGGCTTACACGTCTATACTTAAAAATATTAAACCCAATCGTGATTTATTCAAAAATATCAAATATACAAACCTCGAATCGATTATATTATCAACCCTACTAACAATCACCCAGTCCAATCGGATACTGACATAGCAAACTGTCTAGCTAATCACTTTTATTAAATCCATCAACAAAACGACTCCCTCTCAGTCTCCCATTTTCAAGATACTGTAAACGACTACATCTCACGCACAATGACTCCATCCTTCACCCCTTTCATCGCGGAATTCAACGAAACAAACAAAGCATCTCATCCTCCTGATAATGCGACCTTCCTAACAGCAGGCGAATTATCTGAATTTATAACATCACGCAATAACAAGAAGTCGACAGGCTTAGATGAAATTCCAAGCCTTCTTTACAAAAGACTTCTCCCGTCAAATCTAGTCCCTATTCTCGTTCTTCTCAACCACATAATTAACGGATCACATTTCCCAGATAACTGGAAAACCACGGTTATAGTCCCTATCAGTAAGTCCAGTCCTTCCAACAACCCCAGCAACTATCATCCGATTTCGGTATTAAACACATTAAGCAAGATATTGGAATGCAAGATATATCGAAATCTCCTTTCATTTGCTAATGACAACGCTATTATCCCAAATTCCCAGTTTGGCTTTCGCTCACAGCACTCCACCTGTCATGCTCTGTTAAAACTAACGCACGATGTCACAACTAATGTTCAAAACCAAAGCCCGACGGTCTGTATCTCTCTGGACATATCTAAAGCATTCGACTGTGTTTGGATCTCAGGACTGCTTTACAAGCTGCACTACATATTTGGATTAAACACCCATACTACCAAACTTCTTACTTCCTACCTCTCTGGTAGAAAATTCATAGTCAAAATAAATTCTTCTATCTCCCAATCGTATAATATAACCGCACGGGTTCCGCAGGGTTCAATTCTTGGACCACTATTATACCTCCTTCATACTTCAGACATACCGCAGCCTCAATTACCCAATACCGTAATGTTGAATTACGCTGATGACACCATAGTCTACTCCAGCAGCAAGTTTGTAAAAGAGGCAAGAAACCGCATTAATAACTTCCTCCCAAATCTATCAACGTACTTCAATAAATGGAAAATTCGCCTAAATCCTGATAAAACCCAACTTAAGGGTAAAAATGAGCACTGCACAAACAACACAAGGCGCACCCACACCAAAATTAGACTCAAACTAAATAACACCCAGATAAAACCTTCTAAAACTTTAAAATATTTGGGAATAACATTTTCCAATGACCTTTCATTCTCCACCCACATTTAAAATACTTTACGTAAAGCCACAATACAACTGAATCTCTCTAGAAGAGTGATGTGGAAACCCAACGGTCTCTCTCACAAAGTCAAACTGCTCATCTATAAACAAATAATCAGACCTACACTGACATATGCGTGTCCGCTGTGGTATCATATAACACCAGCCCAAATGAAGCTACGCACTTTCGAAAGGAAATACTTCAGGCTGGTCACTGGCCTCAACCGACAACCCAACTCTTACAAGTATTACAATAACAGCTTGCTATACATTGCCGCTAATACGAGGGTTGCCTCTTATGTTTCGGGATTTGGCAACCCTAGCGTTGCAATCCGGCAATTGACAGCTCTGTCGTAAAGTTGGACATTTTTGAGGTTATACGCACTCAGAACGTTTTGACATACGAGCGCTATTTGTGTTGTTTACAGTAACTTAAAAGATTCATCTCGGCCCAAAAATGGAATTAAATCGTCAACATTTTCGTGCGATTATTTTTTACAACTTTCGGCCTGGATTAACTCAGCAACAGTGCATGGATGAACTTAATTCAATTTTTGGCGATGAAGCTCCATCAAGGACCAGTGTTTATCGATGGTATGGTGAATTCAATCGTGGTCGTAGTTCACTCCAAGATGAATTTCGTGAAGGTCGTCCAAAATCAGTTGTTGTTCCGAAAACCATTGATGCTGTGCGCGAACTGATATTGGAAGATCGTCATGTGACCTATCGTGAGATTGAGACAACCTTAGGCGTTAGTGGGACCAGCATACATTCAATATTGCATAAACATTTGACTGTCAAAAAAATTTGTTCGCGTTGGATCCCACACAATTTGTCAATCGCCCAAAAAAAGGCTCGTGTCAATCGGTCGAAATAAATGCTCAAAAAATACGGTCGCGGTGCTTCGAAACACGTCTATGACATCGTGACAGGTGATGAATCGTGGATTTACGCGTATGAGCCCGAAAGTAAACAGCAGTCGACTGTCTGGGTGTTTCAAGATGTGCCAAATCCAACAAAAGTTGTTCGCGCACGAAGCACTTCCAAGCAAATGGTCGCCTGTTTTTTCGGAAAAACTGGACATGTCGCAACCGTACCACTAGAACAACGCAGAACAGTCAATTCTGAGTGGTACACAACCATTTGTTTGCCAGTTGTCTTCCAAGAAATCAGGAAAACCAACCGCCGAAGACGGATCACTCTTCACCACGACAATGCGAGCTCTCACACATCGGCTGCGACAACTGCATTTTTGAGCACCCAAAACATCGATTTGATGGGTCATCCGCCGTATAGTCCTGACTTGGCACCGAATGACTTCTTTTTATTCCCGTACGTAAAAAACAAACTGAGAGGTCAGCGTTTTTCGACACCTGTAGAAGCGGTTGCTGCATTCAGAATGCATGTGCTGGAGATACCTCAATCAGAGTGCCAAAAGTGCTTCGACAATTGGTTCAAACGCATGCAAAAGTGTATAGATCTTCACGGGGAATATTTTGAAAAAAAATAAAGTGATTTTCGATGATCAATATTTGTTTTTGTTCTCTAATCCCGAAATATAAAAGGCAACCCTCGTATTGTTGCTTTTTTGTATTTCGAAATAATTTTTGTTTATTTACATATGTCCCCCGCTTGGTAGAAACCTTGACGTGGTGCGGGGGCTTAAAGTACAATGAATCACTCAGGCTATGCTGACGGAAGCATATGCTGACGGAAGCATATGCTTCCAGTAGGGTCACCCATGTCAGACAGGCTAGCGAGGAGTAACACACAAAGCTCTACCACCCCTAATCCAGGGTGTTACGCGTCACCGTGCCCATTGGATGGTTTGCAGCCAGGGATACCCCGGCTGTATTATAACGGCGCCTCTCTGACACCGGGTCGAATCAGAGCAGTAAGCAGACCTTACCACATCAAAACAGGGCTCTGATGTGGCGGACTATTTGAAACCCCAAGTCTCGTGGGATCAAAAATGAATAACCAATATACAAAAAACAATCCCACGAAAAACCCGGTAGGCGTAGGTGTGATGAGCCGACACTACCATAAGGGAAAAAAACATCAAGAAAACACCGACACGGCAAAAAGAAGACATAGAGAAAAACTGAAAAGGCGGGATATACACGTCGGCACGTGGAATGTTCGAACGTTATATAAACCAGGCGCGATACAGACGGTCGTAGAAAACGCGAAACAATATATAATGGACATCGTCTCGCTTCAGGAAGTTCGACTCCCACATCAAGTAATCGAAACCAACGGGTTTACACTGGTGTGTGGAGGTACCGATACACATAACCTCGGAACTGGCTTCATCATAAGCAAGAAGATTACGTCCCATGTAAAAGATGTGAAATTTATTAATGACCGAATGTCGGTGATAAAAATACAGGGCCCATGGTACAATTGTGTATTTATAAACGTACACGCCCGAAACAGAATCTACCGACGAAGAAACGAAGGACACATTCTACGAGACCCTAGAGAAAGTATTTGATGGGATCTCATCATTCGATGTTAAAATCCTCCTCGGCGACCTCAATGCAAAAATTGGAAAGGAAGATATCTTCCAACCAACAATAGGTAAAGAAAGCCTACATGACGTTTCAAATGATAATGGTATTCGAATTATCACGTTCGCAGCGTCAAAAGAGCTGTTAGTGAAAAGCACTATGTACAAGCACAAGCAAATCCATAAAGCCACATGGATATCACCCGACGGCGTAACGCGTAACCAAATAGACCACTTCCTCATAGACAAAAGACACCACTCGAACATCCTTTGACGTAAGATCATATAGAGGAGCAGATTGCGACTCCGATCACATTCTAGTGATGGGCAAAATTAGAAGTCGGCTTGCAGCAAACCCACATGGACAGTCACGGGAGACGAGCAAAAAGTTCGAGATTGATAAACTAAAAGACCTACGTAAAAGGGCGGAATATCAACACGAACTAACGAATAGATTTAGCATCCTAGAGAATGACAGTAGTGAGGAAGAGGAAGCCAATAGTGTGGACACTAAATGGGGATCGATCAGAGACACAATCAAACAAACAGCCGAAGAGGTATTCATCATCATCATCATCGGCACTACAACCGGGAACCGGTCTTGGCCTTATTTAGCAAATCCTGAGGCTTGTTAAATTTTCCATAATGATTTGTTTTTTTTTTTTTTTTTTGGCAAGGTCATTAGTCTTGCGCCAGCCAAGAGGTATTAGGATTTAAGAAAACAAGTAAGTCCAAACCTTCGTTTGCAGGGCAAGGATCGAAGAACGTAAACGCCTCAGAATGATCCACTTAGAAGCATATGATGAAGTCAACGCAGTAAGATACGCGACAATTCGGAAAGAAACAACTAGACTTTTCAAACGCAAAAAACGCGAATGGGAGAAGACTCGGATCGGAAAAATCATAGAAAATGCCAGAGCAAAGAACAGCAGAGGTATGAATGCCGGCATAAATTCAATTAGAAATGGCTACCAAGGGACAGCCAAAATAATACGAGACACAAACGGTTGTCTGGTGACAGAAACAAAAAATATCGTGACAAGATGGAAGCAGTACTTTGAAAACCTGCTTAATGTGCGCACCCATCAACCACAAATAAACGCACCAGACGTACATACAGCCGAGCCCCAGATCCCAGAGCCCTCTTTCGACGAGGTTGTAGACGCGATAAATCGACTGAAAAACAACAAGGCCCCCGGAGTCGATTGCATACCGGCAGAGCTTGTGAAGCACGGAGGAGGGGCATCCGTTCGAAAGATCCACCAACTGGTTAAAATAATATGGGACAAGGAAGTCATTCCGGAAGAATGGAAAACCTCAATAGTCATCCCCATTTTCAAAAAAGGCGACAGATCTGACTGCGAAAATTACAGAGGAATATCATTGTTCCCAATCACATACAAAATATTAACAAATGTCATACTGGCAAGAATCATACCGTGCGCAGAAGAAATATTGGGAGACTACCAATGCGGATTCCGTCGGAACCGGTCAACAAGCGACCAGATGTTCACAATAAGACAACTGCTGGAAAAGAAGTGGGAATACGGAGAGACGGTTCACCAACTGTTCGTGGACTTCAAAAAAGCCTACGACTCAGTCGCAAGGCAAAGACTCTACCATATTGTGGTTGAGCTGGGGATCCCGAAAAAATATGCCGCCCTCATTCAAATTTGGATGAACAAAAACAAAGGGCGAGTTAGAATAGAAAACCACCTCTCAGAACCATTTGAAATCCGGGACGGACTAAAACAAGGGGATGGCCTCTCACCATGCCTTTTTAACCTTGTCCTCGAGTATGATATCAGAAAGGTACAAGACGACAACACGGCCGGATCATCCCTGAACGGGGTCACACAAGTGCTCGCGTATGCGGATGACATGGCCGTTCTGGGCGATAATCTAGAAACTGTAAGTTCGAAACTATAAGTAAAAACTGTGAAATCATCATACAAGCGGCAGAAGAGGTGGGCCTAGAAATAAACGAAGACAAAACGGAATACATGATTACGACGACAGCAGGTGGACCTCAGAGAACACATATAAACGTCAGGGGCAATATGTTTGAAAATGTCAAAGAATTTAAATATCTGGGAACGATACTGACGACCAGAAACGAAACGTCGAAGGAAATTAACAAAAGACTACCCTCCGGTAACGCTAGTTGGCATGCCGCCAGTAAACTGTTGAAATCCAAACTGTTTTCATATAAAGCTCCGTGTCTATAGAACCATAATCATGCTTGATTGCTCTATACAGATGCGAAACATGGGCTCTCACAAAACGGGAAGAGAACAAATTCCGCGTATTCGAGAATAAAGTTTTAAGGGGTATATTCGGCGGTAAATATGGCGAGGAGGCAGGACAATGGAGGAAACTCCACAACCACGAATTGGAAGAGCTATACCACAAACCTACAATAGTGAGTGATCAAGTCGCGAAGATTAAGATGGGCCGGACACGTAGCGCGAATGGGCGATGATAGGACCGTGCATAGAATTCTTGACGGTAAACTAACGGGGAAGAGACCGACAGGACGGCCGCGACGGAGATGGGAGGACAACGTTCGATTGGACCTCGAGGAGATCGGATCGGATGTTCGAACGTGGAACGAGAGCGCACAGGACAGGGAACAATGGCGGAGCCGCGACGGTGAGGTCATGAACTTCCGGGTTCCTACAGGCCAGTAAATAATAATATAATTATTATTATTTACATATGTACACTTTTAATTTTTGTAGTTGAAATTTTTGATACAATATAATTTCGGTTTCTAGCACTTATTCCCGCTTAATTTAATTTTTGTAAATGACTTGTGTGTGCGCACTCTACGAGAGATGGATATCGACTCTGGTCTAACGGCGCCCGACTGCGATGACGATTGAGATGTTACTGACTCGAATTAGGGATGGAAAATTGAATTTCGGATTCGCTCAGCTATTAGCCAATCATCATTGTGCTCTTTTCATGAATCTACTCATTCGCATGCCTCAGCGAAGTGAATAATACTCGCGCATTAACCGACAGTCGCTGGACATGCGAAGGATAAAAATAACAAAAGAAAGGGCGCAATGACTTCGGGGTTGGCTTAGCTTGTGCGCCGGTATCAAATGCAGTTTCTGAGAATGACCTACTGCCCTAGTGTTACGGCTGTGGTGATCTCAGGGTGCATTGAACCGTAGGGAGACAGAATTACGGTGGAGAGGAAATGTGGCCGGTGCTATTCACCTGCGAAATGAGATCGTTGATTCCATGCGAATGGCATGTCTAGGGAAAGTCAATAGGACGCCGCTGATGCTAGGGAAATAATCAGCGTGAGAACCAGACTCTAAGACGCTGAAATAACCCCAGCGGCTTTGCTATGATGCAACAGCGTCGTTTGGTTAGACTTGTTGTTGCTAACCGACATGATGTGATTTGCGATGGAAATCTCATGGGCTAGCGAGATGGAGTTGCCGTATGGCAAAAGGGTAGCTAAACTCAATTATGCATTGTCTGCATAGGACAATGAGTTTAGCTATGCGTCCTTTGGGAAATCAATGATTCTCAGGTGAATACCGAGCGGTGGGTTAGGGGTTGGTATGACGCACTGAAAGCGGTCGAAATAAGGCGGAAATTGTGGTTGGAATTGTGGGATGGTTCTCCATGTATATAGAGAACCCCCACAGTACCAATGAAGAATTCTTATAGAATAAAAGTATAGGGTGCTCTATCTTTTAAGTCGGTATTTTGTAGTGATCCGAAAACAAAAAACCAATCATCCATGCCCTAATATACTAACAATATCTGTAACCCAACTTAATAATCCTCAACCAAATTATTTTTTTTTTCATTTTTCCCAACATTTTTTATTTCCGTTTTTGTTTTTGATTCTAAATTATATGCTAGACAAAAAATGCTTAAATTCTAGCTTAATTATCTTATATTATAACTTATTGGTCCTACGCTGGCGCTCTAACCTAGACATTATGTGACTATTGTGCCATTTGCCTTTCGGCGACAGAACTCGTTTGTGGCTGTAGTTATGATTATCTGTATAACAAAGATAAATTAGAAAAACTTTGTGCCGATTTTTTTTTGTTTTTACTTAAAATTTAACTTACTTATATATTTTTTAAGTACTTAAAAGATCTTAACCTAAATCTTATACTACCCTAATTATTGAAAAGCTAAGTCTGTGTAAGCTGGCTGATGATGGAGTTATTCTGCCGACATTGGTATTCAGGTCTTTATTTGCCATTCAACCACCAGAACTGTTCGTGCTGTTTAATATTATCGTCCCGGTCTTTGTGGGAGATACCCTTACTGAATCGCAAAAGCCCTATTTCGGTGCGCGTCACTTCCCGGTCGTAGCACAATCGCCCGTCTACGGATGATATACTTACATGATAGATCAGCGGAATTCCGCATCCCTCCGGTATAAGCCTATTCATGTCCAAATCAAGGAACGCCTCTGGTGGAACAAAGCCATTGCGACGCACGCTCTCAAAGTACAGAGTATTTGGATACTAAGCCCCGAAAATTAGGTCATTGAACGAGCTTATTGCTCTTGCAATATGTCCTCTGATTAATTTGATCATAAAATTATCCACCTTATTTATGTAGGCTTCATTATATCGGGTTTTCCAATAGAGACTTGGCAACTTTTTTTAAAAAATAAAACGCAAACCATTTGAGATATTTCAAAAACTTTATTATAGGTTTGAAATACAATCAAAACATTTATGAATGAAACTCGACTTCGTTCATATGGCCACCGCGGGCACGTTTGCAGCGGTCGATTCGTTGGACCCAATTTTCGATGACTCGGCCACACATTTCGGCCGAAACGGCCGCTATTTCACGTTCAATGTTGGCTCTGAGCTCTTCCAACGTCGTCGGTTTGTTGGCATAGACCAATGACTTGACGTAGCCCCAAAGAAAATAGTCTAGACGCGTTAAATCGCACGAACGAGGCGGCCAATCGACTGGCCCATTTCTTGAGATAACACGCTCATTAAACTTACTCTTCAATAAATCGATTGTATCGTGTGCTGTGTGGGTCGTGGCACCGTCCTGTTGAAACCACATGTCGCCCAAGTCCATATCTTCCAATTCGGGCCAAAAAAAATCGGTAATCATGGCGCGATAACGATGGCCATTCACAGTAACGTGACGATCGTTATCGTCGACGAAAAAATATGGCCAATGACGCCGCCGGCATGCAAACCGCACCAAACAGATATTTTTTGTGGATGAAGTGGTGATTCATGAAGCACATGTGGATTTTCACCCGACCAATAACGCATGTTTTGCTTATTGACGAACCTTCGTCACTGAAGATGATTTTGCGATGAAATTCATCATCTTGGCGCATCTTTTCCAGATCCCAATCGGAGAACGTACGTCGCTTCAAATGGTCCATCGGCTTCAATTCTTGAGTCAGCTCGATCTTGTATGGGTGTAAACCAAGATCCTTACCCAAAATTCGCCATAAAGTGGTCTGGGCGATGCCCAATTCTTGAGAACGCCGTGGAATTGACTGATTTGGAAAGTTTGCTACGGACGCCTGGACGGCAGCGATATTTTCGACACTTCGACCAACCCGTTGTCTCACTGGCATGGCAACATCACACAACGAATATGTAGACTCAAATTTTCGCACTAAACTTGTTTTTGTCTGTCTACTAGGGCGAGAATTACGACCGAAAATTGGAGTTAACGCTCTTAAAGTTGCGGTCACCGACTCCAAATTTCGGTAGTAAATTTTTATAATTTGCAGCCGTTGTTCGTTCGTGTACTTAACCATGATGAACATGTTGAGTTTACTGAATAAATTGACAGTGACAGTTCGATGAGTAGTGAAAGGGTGCGTTCACAAATTAAATTCAAAGTTATCAAGTCCCTATTGGAAAGCCCTTTATAAAGACTCATTTGAATAATATTTTTTATAGTACGATTCCGGTGTTCGATGTAATCTGAGTGATGGGAACTGCATGTAAGATAGGTAGATAATCATGTAACAATTTGCTCTGTGTGAGCTTATAGAACTGTGCGACAAAGTCAATAATCTGAATCGAATCCATGCTATGAAATGGTTTTAATTAAACCAGTCACATGTGCATACAACGGTGTTTCAACTGGCTACTATAACGTATCCTGTCTCATTGTTTCTGTAGGTATTATAATAATCAATGCTAAATTAAAGGTTGATAATAAATTCATACATGTAACATGAAGATGAAATTAATGTCGAAAGCAGCCTACTTCCAGTGTCAAATCTTTCGTAGATAAGTGCGGACGGATACATTGCTATATAGAAAAGAAACTGGATCCGACCTACTCCATAATTTGAAGTTCGACTCGAAGTTTAATTACATTTAGAGATTTTGCCCCTGAAATTTATCACTTATCAATTGCATGAAATCCAGCTTTAATGTATTGCCTGTCAATAATCCCCATAACAAATTGGAAAGAATTTACAATCACTTCTTCAAGAATACCTATATCTTTTTTGTTTCGTGCTGTTTCCGGCGATTATTCATTTAAATCCGCCAATATATCGCTCAAACTAAAGCTCTTCCATAAACCCAATCATCCAATATCAGATCAATGAACCATACCACTAGGAAATTCCATAATAAAACGACCAAAATCAATGGCAAGTCAAAAGTTTCCAACTGAATTTAATCCTTACAAACAAAGTCATATAATCTCTATATCAGTCGCACAACAGAAGCACGTATCGGATATCTCTCCCGGAAACTTTCTGATCTGATATATCTTTTTGATTCACGTTAAGGAATCAACAACGCGCCTTTAATCCCCATGAACCCAGCTACATAAATCTTCATTTGCTCAAGCCCTCTTCTCTCTTAGGACCATGGAGGTCGGCCTTCCAAACCCTAATCGCGTCACCACACATTCCTTTGTCACCCCAGCAAATTGCAAATTCAATTGGTTTTCAACGGCCAACCAAAAAAATACTCAATGAACTCATAATTCTCCCAATCCTAGCCGCACCCCGGTATCCTTTTTATTGAGTAGAATGAACCGAAACGCAGAAATACCAGCAAACTGTCGAAATAGACATGTTTATATTTACGCAAATCCTTTTCACTGCTTCATGGTTTAAGTCCTTCGATTCCAGCACAAAAACATTCATTCCGCCTTCCGCCTAGTTCTTATCGAGCATAATTTCTCTCAGGACCATTTGACGACACAGACGAATCCTTAATGCAAAATAAAAAAGTAAAAAGAGCAAAAGGTAATATCAATAAAATTTCCCTACAAAGACCGTGTTTGAGAACATTAGGGAAGGATACCAGAAAACAGTCAATGTGAAAGTTGAGGAATGTGACAAATGACAATCGATGACAAACAGGTTGACAGACAGGACATCATGAGCGCGCGGGGGGGGGGGGGGGGTTCCAAATAGACAAAATAATTAAAGCGACTTAAACGTTTCATTAGAAAATACAAATGCTCGTTGTCGCCCGGATTGGGGGAGTATAGGAGAGTAACAGAAAGAAAGAGAGTAAGTTACAAGGAAAACCAAGGGGAGGTGGTGAGAGAGAAAGAGGGACGTTACAAAACAGAGAGCGAGAGACACAGGAAGGCCAGCGAGATGCATTGATAGACAAACAAAAATAGTCGGAGAGAAAGGTGGAGTGATGACGAAGAGGAAGAGAGAGAGTGCGAGAATGAAAGGGAAATAAGTGACGAATGAGATCATGCGATCATGGAGATCGATGGAAGTAAACAAGTAAAAAGTTATAAGGAGGAGAAAGGAAGAGAAAGATACAGGAAAACCAATGGGATGCTTTGATAGACAGGAAAAAAAAACTAAACTGAGGTAAAGAGGGAAAAAAATCCGTTGAAAAGTATTGCCGGTGAGGTTGCTGGGGTTGGATGGAACAAAGTTGACACCAAAGTTAAGGTTCTCTGCTATAAGCAGCTAATCCGATCTGGAATATCGTACGCCTTTCCCATATGGTCCTGCATATCTTCGGCTCAAATGGAAAGACTTCGGGTTTTCGAAAGGAAACTCCTCAGAAGATGCACCAATCATTCTAGAAGGCCTGACGGTCGTCATTACCCCAACTCTCACCTATACGAAGGCGCCTCCATTACCCCTATCGACGAGTACTTGCTTCAATTAGCATATAAGTACCTCGAAAACATTCAGAACAGCGAGAACCTACTTGTACGGGACTCTTGCGTTCTCGACCCTTCTCTCTCTCGATCTCTTCGGATCAAACCGCCACAATTTCTTCTTCAGTACAAAACTGAAGAAAGCACCCTTCCCAACAACATCCCCCTCTATAATAGAGGATTCCTGAACCCATCCCATAGGGTCTACTATTAACAAACCAAACACACGAACGCACAGTACAAGACGGCACAAACACAAACATACACACCGACCAAAGAGCAGATTATCAGACGCCAAAGACGTGATCTGCGTTTACTACCGCACCCAAGACCCACCGGTCTTGTATGATTTCTTTCCCACCATCCCTCTATAAAAGTAGTTAGAGAACACTTGGACTAACACTGTCCACACTATCCTTGGATACTCTTGGATGCCGCGAGACCGAGCCCAACATCCTCACGGATGTGGGTGATTCTGGTTATCGCAAGATGACCAGAAGTCAGAGACAAGATGAAGGACACATATGTCCTGTCTCGCTAAATTCGGCCTTCTCGCCACAATTTTTTTTTTTTTTGTTGCTGGGGTTGGTGGGGTGTGGTGGGTCGTGGCGGCGGGGGGGGGGGGGGGGGGGGGGGGAGTAGAAATGAGGAGAGTGAGAAATAGACAATTGAAAGTAACTGAATTATACATTGAAGGGCTATAATAGACAGAACGAATTTAGTTGAAAGGCTATAATAGACAGAACGAATTTAGAATGAAAACCTTAAAATATAAAAGATCAACAATACGATGCTGTCGTCACAAATTCTATATACGCCTCTGCTAAAAGGCTATCAAGGTCGAGCTACAATCATGGAGTTCCCAGTACTTATCATCATCATCATCGGCACTACAACCGGGATCCGGTCTTGGCCTTGTTGCGTTTCCACTAACGCCACTGCTTGCATTTTCCAGGAGCGACATAAAAACTTCCGCCTAGAACATCCAAAAACCCTGAAAAACAAGTGTCGTGGCAGTAGCATTGAACGCCACTACTTACCTTTCCATGATTTATGAAGATACTGCTTCCTGGAGTACTAAACCCTGGGAAGCATTTACTTACGTTTTTGTCATCCACCTAAAATGTCTACTAACCACCTAAGCCATAGTTCTGCGCTAAGGCAAAAAGCATTGCACCAAACAGACATTTTCCACAAGGGCATAATCACACCAAACGCACTATGATCCGAAAAAGCAATTCGGTCGCATCACTAAGCAACCGATTTAAACTTAAATCATTTTCGTCGCCAATCTTCTGTCGGATGCCGCCGCACATATGCAGGAGATATTCTTTCTTTTCCTTTTCGGTACGAGCATGTCGGTCATTCAACCAATCGACAAGCAAATTAATAAATCATGCCTGGCCGCTCAAAAAGGGTAAATCAGGATAGCACCAGCGCATGTTCCTTGTGGGCAACTTGGTTGCATCACCACGCAACCAACATGAGCCGAACCAATCCACTGAACATGTCTCGGGTCCATTTCCTTCATGTAACAGGTATCTTCCACACATTAAAGGCAATTTGGTTGCATCACCTAGCAACCAACATTGCTCGAACTATATCAACGAGATATACTCACGCGCCAGCCGCACACATGCAGGAAATGCTCTATATTTTCCTTTTGCATACATGCCTACATTGTGCGGTCATCCGACCGACAAATACATGAAGATATATGGTTTGATCGCCCAAGCAAGTCGAGTTCTCAAAATGGAAAATTACCATCGAGAATTCGACTACGTGGAGATGCCACCAACATGTGCACGATCAGCATGAATACTTTACGCAGTCGCTGATCGTGCAAACACTTTAATCCCTATGTCAAGATATTTGCACCAGCTGCAACCATGCCAGCTAATATTCCCCTTGTGGATTCGGTTAGCCCACGGTCCGCATACTTGTGGACACACACGACGAGCAGCAGAAGCGACCTCGTTTATTGCGGGTGGGGGAGGGGTAATTGTGTTCTGCGTATATAAGTTCACGAATTGGCGATTCTCTCAGTTCATGCTCTGTCCTATTTAATTTAATATCTACACCTCAGATATTCCTCGCCCTGTGGACGGGAGAATAAACGAGATATGCTATGCGGCTGACTTCCTAGTGTACACGTCATCCAAAATCCCTAAACTCGCAACAAATCGACTCGACCGTCACTTGGAAGAACTGTATCAGTATTACAGACGATGAAAAATTCGACTTAATCCATCTAAAGCAGTACCTATAATTCTGAGTAGTACACTCCCAACCTACCTCTTGATATTCACAGAATATTCGAATACAAATAGGAGGAACTACAATTAGACCACAGGACAGGATGAAATATCTGTGGCGGTTCCGCCAAACCCTACGGCCCACTTACCTGAAAAACCCCCATAACTGCTACCCAACCTCCTTAAGTTCGATAATGCAATCACATTAGCACCTTAAATGCTTTACGCATTAAATAGAGCAATTTATAATCTAAACGTTCCTGTAAAGAATCCTTACCTTTCATGCATCTCTTCCCATACAAATTCCCTACAAGAATTCTTTCCATTATACAGGTGCATAAAAACCAAAACCTATTCGGTACCTTCGGTTGTCAGGCAAATTCTAACCTTTCCACACCTGCACCGCAATCTCCCGGCAGCAAAACATTTCCTTCCCAAGGATAGTTAATGTTTTCAATGTATTACCTGGAAATGCCCGCAAAGAATTTTTCCTACATGGGCATTCATACATGTATCAATGCATCTCTGCATTAGCGACACAGAACCGAATTTTCAATTAGTGTAGATATTCACATTTGAGTTCAATCCTGACGTCGCCATAGATGCCATGTACAATTGACACAGATGGTATATACAAACCGTCATTATGTAATCACCATTGCTTCGCAATGGCTTTCAACTATCGATACTGCTGGAAGCACTTTACCCAGAAATGCTCCTTTGTTTGAATCTCCAAACAATCATCGCCTTCGCGCATAGCCGGCGGATTGAATTCAAAGCATAAACAATGCAAATAAAGAATCCGTTTCCTACAAAGGAATTTCCCTGCATATACAAATGCAAGCAAGTGATTCGTTTCGTCCACCAAACCATTAGCACCTTTCCCAATGTCTATTCATCTAAGACTTTTATAATGCCCTCGTCTCATCTTTTCTCTTACCACATTTCTTCGATGCATCGTCGCCTATTTATTTAGACCCGATGCCCTTCATAGACAACGATCTTCTCTATCCCTTTGTCCTTGACGCCTGCTTGCTTTGTTTTGCCATTGCCTTCGCGAATGGGTAAACAACACAGATCTAAACGATCGCACACATACCACCATGATCTTCATTACGAGATCTGGTTTTCTATCCCACCAAGAGAGACTTTACGTTTCTCTGGTGGTAAGTAAAAACATATCCTTAGTGGAGAGGATATCTACCACCACACCACAAACTCACCCCATTAGCGAGTCGGCTCTGCACGAACCGTTTATCGCTGAGTCTTATTACATCCGCCGACCGCCACGTTCGTGTCGCTCCCGCTCTCCGCCGCGCGGCGTAGAAGCGTAGGTATACCGAAGTCGTGTCGAGAAAGAAGTGTTTCATCCTGTATAAAATTTATAAAAATCAATTTAATATTAATAATAAGTTCTAAGTGAAGTATAAAAAGACTAACATAATTAATAATGGTTGAGAACAAAGAGAATAAAAATGAACAAATAAATTCCGGTGTTTCATTCATTTGCCTTGTTCCTTAATGGCTCGTGACGGTGCGAACGGTCTACTTGGTGTGCATTCCTTAGCGCAATAACAATTCGGTTTGGCGGAACCTTTTAGAACTGGTGGAGACGAGGTAGAACCCAATGTCGTGCGCCTCCACAATGATCTCGTACCGCACATATCTTGGGTTCATCTATACCCCAAAAATGAATTTCATCAAACATGTGACCCACGTTCTTCAAAGGGACCTCGCTCGGTGTAAGCAACTGCACAACATTTTGAAGTGGAGGAACAAAGTTGACACCAAAGTTAAGCTTCTCTGCTATAAGCAGCTAATCCGATCTGGAATATCGTACGCCTTCCACATATGATGCTGCATATCTTCGGCCCAAATGGAAAGACTTCGAGTTTTCGAAAGGAAACTCCTCAGAAGATGCGCCAACCTGTCTAGAAGGCCTGACGGTCACCATTACCCCTACCCCCATATATACGAGAGTGCCCCCATTACCCCTATTGACGAGTACTTACTACAATTAGCATACAAGTACCTCGAAAGGATTCACAACAGCGAGAACCTACTTGTACGGGAGTCTTGCGTTCTTAATCCTTCTTTCTTTCGATCTCTTCGGATCCGACCACCACAATTTCTTCTTCAGTACAGAACTGAATAAAAAACCCTTCCCAACAACATTCCCCTCTATAATAGAGGATTCCTGGACCCATCCTATAGGGTATCCTGCTGACACGCAAGCACATTACATCATCATCATCATCATCGGCACTACAACCGGGATCCGGTCTTGGCCTTATTTAGCCAGTCTCGAGGCTTGTTAAATTTTCCATAATAATTTATTTTTACGGGCAAGGTTATTAGCGTTGCGCAGTACAAGACAGCACAAATACACACGCACAAACACCGACCAAAGCGCAGATTATCAGACGGCGAACACGTGATCTGCGTTTACTACCGCACTCAAGACCGGTCTTGTATGATTTCTTTCCCACCATCCCTCCATCCAAGTAGTTAGAGAACATTTGTACAACTCTCTGAATCGTGCCAAAGGGCCGGGCCCGCGGTATATTTAAAAGATTACACATCCTTCGGCGCAACCATTAAAAAAATGTTTAGGCAGAGCACTCCACACTCTCGTGGTTCGACCAAAAAATGATTGTGGTTATTTCTATGTTTAATAAAGAGGGTGAGAATATAGTCAATATTTTCCTCCATTGTCTCTAGGCTATAACAAAATGTATACTCTTTGGTGAAGCGTTAAAACCAATGCCTTAAACGGTTTAATGCCCCTCGGCCCAACTACACTATAACTAATAAAAAGCACCACACAGATACTGATAATTTAGCTGTCTTCCATCATAACAACGCTAAGGCACACATATCTTTCATGACCCGGCAAAAATTGGCGCGATGCATCCATCATATCCTCCTGATATTGCACCATAAAATTCTCATTTATTCACGCCCTCTGACTGGCGTGAAACTGACCCAAGGATGGGACTGTGAAAAGCACCTGCATCAGTTCTTCAAGTATTCTACAGTAAAAGAATTATGTCTGTAGCCATAAAACGTTTGCAGATGATCGGAAAGAGTGGGCTATAGTCGTTTAAAAAACTGTTATAGTTTTGCAGTTTATAAAAAAGGTTTCAATTTGTGTGTTCAACATGTGTCGAACACACCTTCCACTAACAATAGATCTTGTTGTGGGCTGGTTTGCTGGCGTCAGGAACAGTGATGTCTCCTGGCGTGTACTAAGGTTGTAGCTTACCGCTGACTGAAACCAATTTCTACAAAACGTGTGCTCAATAATCGTTGACCGGGGAGAGGACGTCAGGAACAGGGGTTGGATTATATAGTCTTAATTCAATGGTGATTAGTTCGGTTAATTTGAAGGCACACGAAACTTAAGGCTCACGGCCGCGGTTACTCGACTATATTCGACGGTGTATTCGCGTCCCCGTGCACATCTGGGAGCGGGCGGTTAGCCGACCGGCTCGGTTGGATGTTGCAGTAAGACTCAGCAATATTAAATCGCTATCAATAGAAATTTGGCCAGTGAAACCGGCTCTCTCAAATTAAGGTACACATGTATGTGTGAGCATTGGTTCATTCATGCGACGAAACCATGAGAACGAATCTAGAACAAAGAAAGGGCATAATGTGCATCCATACGATGTGAGTTCGGCTAAGCAAACAAGCCGCATCTCATTGGATGCTAATTGGGTCTTTGTTTGCTCATGCCTCGAGGTCATGAGGAACGGATCCAGGGAAATTAAGACAAAGGGACTGCATATATCGTTGTCTAGGATGTGCCTCGCGGCTAAATAAATAGAGGACGATGCATCGAAGAAACGGTGTTAAGAGAAAAGATGGGACGAGCGCATCATAAAAGTCTAAGCTGAGTGATGCCCCTGTATAAATAGCCGAATAGAAGGAGGTGCTAATAGATTACAATACTTTATACAATGAGAATTGTATATCGTATCTTGGGTCGGTGGCCGAAACGAATCCCTTGCTTGCATTTGTATATGCAGGGAAATTCGTTTGTGGCAAAGAACGAAATTTGTCATTATTTATTCGTTTAGATGTGGGATTATGGTCGGGTAAATGCCAGCTGAACAAACAAGCTGCCCGACGTTGCTTTGGCAGTTGGACAATGAATCGCCAGCCAATGTGTATGTAAGACATTGTCGTACACATGTGAGGCTAGGCATAGCCAACTCAAGGTTAAGATTCCCTGATTATGCGGTTACATTATATGTGAACCGATAAGCTTTCTTTTCAGGGATATGCTGTTTGGAACAGAATTCTTATAAGGAATTTTGAGATCGAATAAATGGGTGCAGGCAAGAATTCTCTTCCAGAAGCTAAATCAATTTAGCTAAATACATTTGGCCGTTTGTTGCGTGAAGCATTTACGGGTGCTAATGCGATTGCATTAGCGAAAACTTAATGAAGGAGGGGTCGTAGTTATGGGGGTTCTTCGGGTAAGTAGACAGTGGGGTTGGCGAAACCGCCACAATGACCTTTGGGTGTTGACCTTTGGGTGTTGTCTAGCTATAGAATAGGAAAGCCCTTGAAATCCGTATGCAGAACAACATCCTATCTACAGAAAAGGATAGGACACACAATTTCATTGAAGGATGCGTTTCTATGCAAACTCTGCCTCTGTACAGGAAACAATAATGAATCGTGCATCTACGAACGTAATGTTTTGTCACTGAGAAGTCACAAGTGGCAGAAGCTAATAAGCATTATCATTTCGTATTCTTGTGGCTAAGTCATGATTAGAGAATAGCAGAAGGACTGAATTACAACTAGGAAGATTAAAATTCCAAACACAGGTATAAGTCAATATCGTGGTTTCGCTTGGTGAAAGGATTTTTTAAAGTTATCATCATCATCATCATCATCATCGGCACTACAACCGGGAACCGGTCTTTGCCTTATTTAGCAAATCCTGAGGCTTGTTAAATTTTCCATAATGACTTGTTTTCTCCGGGCAAGGTCATTAGTCTTGCGCCAGAGGCTCCCCGACGGGGAATCGAACCCCCGTCTCCCGCGTGACAGGCGAGTATACTAACCACTATACTATCGAGGAGCTATACTATACTATATATAAGGCCAAAACGCGATATAGGAGTAATCAAAACACTAAGATAAAACTAGACAGAAAATCCGAAATATTGTTGTTAGTTATTATCTACAGTAGGGTTGGCTTGCAGAAATGTTTGATGGTTTGTAGTTACTATATTTATGTGGCCAGACACAGAAAAATTGAAATTAACTCTAAGGATGTTGCACTGGTGGACGCGAGACTCCCGTTTCATTGCAACGGCCCGCCTCATAATGGGATGTAAGTTGAAATTCCCAGTTGAAATTCCCATATTTAGTCCTTGCAGAAACTGTGTCATTGTGGTGGCTAACCAATTAATTACTACAGGTTTCTGTTGAATGGTGAAAAGCGCCTTCACGAACTATGATGATATTCTTTTTCTTTTTGTTGTTTTTCGTCTAATGCGTTCGAGCACAATTGCAGTTTTTTTAAAGTTCATTTTATATTGAAACAGTGCGAAATCACTTTTGTATACAAAATGAGACAGATATAATTTAGTATCTGGATGACGGCAGCTTCGTGAATAATAAATCAAGCTAAGAGATATCAACAAATAAAAAGCAGGATACGAGCTCCTCAATTCCGTCGTTAGAACACAGGCGCAACGTATCATACCTATCTCTTTTCTATCGGTATTACTGTGGGGGTGAAAGTATTGTTGCCAAAACACGGGCACTAAGTTCACTTTTCCCCAACGATGATCCGCTGAATATTGCTCGCAAACGGAATATCCAATAATCCGAAAGGAGTGTAAATTAAACTACACTGTTGTAGATATGCTTTTGATATTGTTTTTATTTGTTTTCTTTTTAACTTAAAATTTCTTAAGGTAGGAATGTTCACAATTTGATTTAATAACTCTAGTAATCACTAAATTACTTTTTGGTGAAATGTTGATTTCGTATTATAATTGATCTATTTTCGCGCACTAATTCTTAATTACAATTATTAACGATTCTTAACAGACAAGGCGAGAAAAACTGATGACTTCACGATACACTCGATGTGTGCGCGCACTGGTGATTATAATTGAATCTTTGGAACGTTTTACGTAGCGTGTGTATGCTGGAGTGGTTGGGTAATTACTGAGTTGGATTAGGGATGAAGATGGGATTTTTTGATTTGCACACCAGGCAACCAATCGAGATCGTCTTTACGTTTTTGCTCTCTCAAGTTCCCCGCCCGTCGAGGTGTGGTGAACGCATCGGTTAATTCGATAGTCGACGAACAAGGGAGACTGAGAGAACAGAAAGCACTATGTGCAATGATCTCGGGGTGAGTTTGGTTTTTGTGTGCATGTATCAATGCAACCTCTGAGGATGACCTCCTGACCTAGTGCGATGACTGTGGTGATCTCAGAGTGCATTGAACCCGGGGAAGATAAAAATGTGAAGGATAGGAAAATGTTTTGTAGCTATTCACCTGTAAGAAGAGATCATTGATCCTAGGCGAATAGATGGCCTGGTAAAAGTCGAAGTGTCGCCACTTTGGCTAGGGTAATATTATCGTGGGAAACACGCTATGGAATTCGATAATTACCCAAGCCATTGGATAATGGTGCTGTGGAGTTTTTTATAATGTTACAGTTAAAGGAAACAAATAAAACCCACTGGTTTGTGGAACATAAACTTTATTACAACTTCCTTTCTTTTTGGAACCATAAACTTACTGTCGATATAAACACATGTTACGCTACTATAGCTTATTTACACAAGATGTAAATTATAAAGACAACGGTAGTTATAATTTTTTTTTTTTTTTACAAACGTAAATTATAAAGTCAACGGTAGTTATAATTTAAACATGTAAACTATTTAAATTAACTGTAGTTATAATTTATTCTATACAAAACGTTAACTATCTGAGTCAACTGTAATAAAAATTTATTTAACACAAAACGTAAACTATTTGAGTCAACTGCGGTTATAGTTTATTTAACACAAAACATAAACTGTTTGAGTCAACTGTGGTTATAAATAATTGCATACAAAACGTAAACTATTTGAGACAACTGCGGTTATAGTTTATTTAACACGAAACGTAAACTGTTTGAATCAACTGTGGTTATAATTAATTTCATACAAAACGTAAACTGTTTGAGTCAACTGTGGTTATAATTAATTGTATACAAAACGTAAACTATTTGAGTCAACTGTAGTAAAAATTTATTTAACACAACTAAAAGGATCTTAATTTCACCGGGGAAAACTTCGAGTGGATTTACGCTGTTAAGACACGACCGCCCTCTCGACGAAAGTTAATATACGACTCCTTATTGGTTGTTTAACGTGGAGGCACGACTTGCCTCCACGGAATCCTGATCGCGATTGATTATTGCCACCGAAGCGACAGAATACCAAAAATTCCATCCATCGCTTCGGTGACCATATATGGGATGATCTTAGAAGATGATCATCGAGAGGATGTGCACACACACAGGTGCGGTTACCTCGCACGCTCATGCAGTGCATGAGCAAGCGGACCGTGGATATCGTAATTCCCTAAAAGGAAATGTTTATCCAAATGGTAACCGCGAAAGGCATCTCGTGTATGTATTTACACCAACGAGAACTCGATTTCCTTTTGCGGCCTGGTGCGAGTTACCCATTTTCTGTCGATTGGTTTTGCGACCGACATGATTGCAGCATAGGAGTAAGGCAAGAGTATCTCCTGCTTGTATGCTGCAAATTCGATGGGGGAAATGTACACCGCGGTGGTCGAGACATGATAGTTGCTTGGTTGTTAAACCAAATTGCTTTTATCGGACATAGATGTTTGTATGTGCATCTTGCCATTACTGAATATTGACGGCGCCCTGTGGTGGTTAGTGTTATGTCGGTTTCTTATTGATGAAACCGAATTGCTTTAGGAAATTAATGGTGCCTTGCAATGCTGCCGTAAGTGCATAAATAGATTTTTCCTTCAGGTAGGTTTCGCAGATGCATTGAATGCATATGGTAGGGGGGAAAACCTGTAAAGGGAGAACGCTTGCAGGCGGTTGTAGTGTGGTGAGGCATGCTTTATTGCAAGGTAAGTAATGGCGTTCGAATGGAACCGTCATAGTACTTGTTTCGATAGAATTAAGTTCTCTTTCTTACCAATTGATGGGGAGGTAAATAGAGGCGTTCAATGGAACCGCCACAGTGCACCCGCATCGTTTGATTCGACTTGTTGTTGCTAACCAACATGAACTGGAATTTCCGGTGGAAATCTCATGGGTTAGAGGACTGGAGTTGCCGTATGGCAAAAAAGTAGCTGAATTCAATTATGCATTACCTGCATAGAATAATGAATTCAGCTATGCGTCCGTTTAAAAACATGATTTCCAGGTGAATTGGTTGGTAGGAGGAATTGGGATTGATTTGACACACTGTTGGCGGTCGAAATAAAGCGAAAACAGTGGGTTGGTTCTCCATGTAGTATAGAGAACCCCTACATTACCACGGTCGTTGCTCAACTGAACTTGCTGAATGTGTTCAGACATTTTCCCGCGATACCCGTCAATCTGTGAATGCGCATCATTTCACGTTGGAAGTGGACTTCAAGCGCACAAATAAACATTGAGAGCCATTCTTTAGCCGAACCACACGAATGTGGAATGTTCTGCCTGATCATGTGTTTCCTGGTCGTTGTGATGTCCAGACATTCAAGACCAATATACATCGACACCTCCTTTCCTTATCCACTTCCTCTCCATCGGCTCGCACTGTGCTCTGACATTTAAGGGTACTTCAAAATCCCTACTACTACAGCTACTGCTACTACTTCTATAATATATGGTAGGATACTTTCCCAATGGCCGTTAACTGCACACATATTACTTCGCTAAGTAGCGATCACGTTCGCTTTGCACGCCGACATTTCAAAACATATAAAAGACTAAATTAGGCCAAGAAAAAATTGCCGCTACAGGGATTCCTCAACTCCTCTCTGGAGAGTCATAGATCCGTAAGTTTGGTATACACCGTGAAATCCCAGTGAACTTCCATGGTTGATGTATTCTCACTGCGAGTAACAAGGAACCAGTAATTGTGGCATTTATTTGCCAAACACCTTCGGGGTGATGCGGATAATTGCTCTTTATTTCACTTTGTTGAACTTTTTCAATTAATTAAACGAAACGACAGACCAGGAATGTCGGCTAGTACAGCCGCATGTATTTAAAAGCTGATAAGTAACATTTACACAAGAGAAAAGAATACGGCAAAGAGGATAGAATCCCAATCACTCAGTGCTAAGAATGTACAACACAGTGTCCAGTGGTGTTGTGAAAATTGTAATCTTGTTATTAATGGCGATAACAGTGATAGCAGCATTGTCCTAGCTCTTTGTTGTCCTTCCCTTTAACAACATTCGAACGTATACAGATACTAGCAAGTAATAAGGATGATTTGATGAAGGAGGATAACGAAGGAAGACATCGGTGGTAGCATTGAGTTTATCTTGGATCAAATTCTAAAACCTGTGTCCGTACGCTTGCTTGCGTGTGCGCTTGTGTATATCAATGCCATCCACAACGGAGGACAAGACGATTTTGGGCAAATATAGATAGCTGCTTGAGATGAAGGACACAGACAGCAATCCACGGGGAGTTGGTATGTCCTTTCCTTCAGGCAGGTAATTCATACGATAATAATCTACATTCAAAGTTGTTACAAGACTCTCTGGAGTCACGGCATCGTATTTTCTCGACAGCGTTTTTGGTTAATTGCAAATGAAAGCGAATCGTTCCTTCCAATTCGCAGTATCTATGCAAATGAGACTGAGTCCAGGGACAGCAGCAATGTAGGATTAAAGTTCCTCCCGATTAGAATGCGACGAGATACTTTACAATCCAATGTACTTGTCAGATGGTGATTTGCTCTTAGGTAATCTTTTTATGACCAATCTATCTCGACATCACTATTCCGGTATCCTCTTTGAATTTTAATCATTGCATAATGACACTTGAAGTATTGAAGGGATTGCTTCACAAGGTCAAAAGAGTCCTTAAACTCAGTTGCTCTGCCTTCGACACGAACATTCATACATCCACTGGTATTACATGAAGTTGGTTTTTGGTTGATGAAGTCACGGGATACCACACGTACATGAACCTCATATGGTATTTGATTGCTTGGCAACACACGTTCGATTGACTTCAACAGCAAAATATTCGCGCGTGTGAATGCGCTACCTGTGCAATAGTACCCTCTCATGTGTTTGGTCGTAATATCAGGACCGAATGCAAATCCCCAATGCGGGTATGTCCAATAAACAAGATTTGTGTAAAGCATATCATTCGGCTGGAGCGTGAGATGGTTTTTTTTCAGGTAGCATTTTCACCATTCGCGTATCCATAATCAGACCAGTTTTATAGCTCGAACGCAATAAAAGCATTTGAAGCGGCCTAAAAAATCCTAGCACGTATGGGAAAAGCAATTGAACGAGGGAAAGGATTCGTTATGAAATTCATCTGGTAGTCGCACATAGGCAACATCGCTAGATACACTCAACTGGATTTCCATGAAATTATATGTGGGTGTGGGTACAAACTACTTACTATATATGTACAGAGAAGTAAATAGATAGGTGGACAAAAACCTAAAATTAAGCCATATATGGAAAAAGAATCAATGAGTACTTGCAGTAAAACCCACGTAGGGCAAAAAAATCTAGGACTTGTCACAAGGTTACAGTTATTCATACATTGACATTGCGTGATGCAACCTACGTAATGTTAGAAAATCGAAAACTTGCAACAGTGGACTGCTTAAGGCTTAACATTGTGTGACACTGTGGGGGTTCTCTATACTACATGGAGAACCAACTCACAATTTCCACCTCATTTCGACCGCTTTCAGCGTGTCATACCAACCCCTATCCCACTGTTCGGTAATTCACCTGAGAATCATTGTTTTCCCAAAGGACGCATATCTAAATTTATTATCCTATGCAGATAATGCATAATTGAGTTTAGCTACCCTTTTGTCATACGGCAACTCTATTTTGCTAGCCCATGAGATTTCCACCGGAAATCACATCATGTCGGTTAGCAACAACAATTCGAATCAAACGACGCTGTTGCAGAATCTTGCAACGGCTGGGGTAATTCCAAATTATTCGAGTTTGGTTTACATGATAATATTACCCTAGCCAAAGTAGCGTCATTTCGGCTTTTCCCAGACCATCCATTCGCTTGAGAGGTGAATAGTACCGGCCACATTTCCTCTCCTCCATAATTCCGTCATCCCTACAGTTCAATGCACTCTGAGATCACCACAGCCATTACACTAGGGCAGTAGGTCATCTTCAGAGACAGCATTTGATACTGGCGCACAAACTAACTAAACCCCGAAGTTATTTATATAATATTAATTAATTAATTATATTATTATTGCGCTCTCTCTTTTGTTCTTTTCATCCTTCGCATGTCCAGCGACTGTCGAATGATGCGCGACTATTATTCACCTCACTGAGACATGCAAATGAGAGGATTCATGAGGAGAGCGCAATGATGATTGGCTAATAGCTGTGCGAATTCAAATTTAAAATGTCATCGCTAATGGAGTCAGTCGATTCACACCTTCCGTCCTGTTCACACGCTACGTCGGACGTGCACATAATAAGTCGCATCTCAATCGTCACTGCGGACAGTCACGCCGAAACGTACTACCATCATTACACCGAAACCTATGTTCAGAGTCAACTCGCGGTTGAGCAATAGTCGCGTTGGACATTTTCTTTGTAAAATAATTTTGAGATCATCAAAGTAATCTCTTAAATGGTGTATTATTTGCCAAAGCGTACTTTTTCAATAGTTACATTGAGTCGCGATCCTTTCCTGTAAAAAAAAACCAAATACAAGTCAATTTAAATCTAGTGATAATTAGTACAAGTTCTTCAATCTAAATCTAGTGATAAGTTACTATAATGTACAGTGAAATAAATTAAGAGCCATCACCAGGGATTAATAAATGACATAAAAACAACAGATTAAACTGTGTTAATCATTTCATCTTTTCTTTGCGAACAATTTGACTACGTCTGTGCTGGCGGGCAAAGTGAATCCGTGCCCATGTTCGGCATAATACTTTATACCCCCACAACACAACTCACGTAACGTCAAGATATTGGAAACTTGCCCCAGTTTTAGAGTTTACTACTCAAGCATTAATATTTTGGAACACAATCCACGTGAAGTGACAAAATCGGAACCCTGTCACAAAGATACAGTTTACTACTCGAATATTGAAATTGTGTGACGGCTTTCGTTTGTGTCGAATAAGTAATTTAGTAAAGCAAGCGCAGCGCCAACTACAGGCGCAAACTAGAGGCGAACACTACTACTACTACTACTATTTATTGGCCTGCAGGAACCCGAAAGTTCATGACCTCATCGACTCGACTCCACCATTGTTCCACCATTGGAACGTCCGCCCACTACACAGAGCTCGAGCTGTGCAGTAGCTAGCCGATGCCCTGTCCGAATATAAGGTTGACATAACAGCATTGCAAGAAATAAGATGACCGGGGAGTGGTGTTATTCAAAGAACCGAGTATGACATTTATTACAGCTGTCATGCAAAACACCATGTTCTCGGGGTAGGCTTTCTAGTCAGCCAAAAACTGAAGCCTGCCATCATCGGCTTTAATGCAATAAACGAAAGGCTATGCACTCTTCGCGTGCGAGGCAAGTTTAAGAACATAAGCCTCATAAACGTTCGCGGACCTACAGACGAGTCCCCAGACGACGAAAAGGAAGAATACTACGAGAACGTCGAACGGGCCCTCAATGCCTGCCCAAGATACGATGTGAAAATCGTTCTTGGTGATTTGAATGCGAAAATAGGTCGGAGGCGGTTTTCAGGCACTACGCAGGTGCCCATAGTTTGCATGAGAACACTAATGACAATGGACTACGAGTCATCGAACTGGCAGCATCAAAAACCTTGATCGTTGTAAGTACCAGGTTTTCGGGTAAAGATATTCACAAAGCCACCTGGGGATCACCTGATGGAGCCACTCGCAACCAAATTGACTACGTGTTGATAGATAGCCGCCACTCCTCGAGCCCGATGACGGTACGAACGTACCGAGGTGCCAACGTCGACTCGGATCACTATCTTGTTGGTACAGTCTTCCGAGCGCAGATTGCCTTACGGAGACGTATTGCATCCGCGGAACAGGTTCGAATCAACACGGCTGCCTTACGCAATGAGAATACCAGTAACACCTTTGGTAATGCGCTAAGACTCGCGCCCGAAGAGCTCGACGGCGTAGAAGAGAAATGTACACGCCTTAAGAATACCGTCATTAGTATTGCCAACTCCATCTTAGGCAGTAGCCGTAGAGTTCAGAGCGGCTGGTTTGATGATGAGTTTAAACTAGCGACTGAACGAACCGGGCAATGCAGCAGTCTCATAGGACACGGGTACGCGAGGAAAAATACAAAGAGCTCAGAAGATCTGAAAAAAAGGCTTCAAAGACAAAAGAAAAGTGCCTGGGAAAAAAACCTTGTCTGTGAAACAGAGAAAAGTAGAGAGCGAGGTCCGCACCAGGCGCGGAAGTTCTACCAAATAATCCGCAGTATGACGCGGTACACACCACGCTGCACTTACTGCATGGATAAAGAGGGTAATCTGATCACCGATCCTGAAGGCATTCTGGAGCGATGGGAAGTGCACTTCAATGAATTGCTAAATGGTCAGCTCACAGAAGAATTGGAGGCTCCACCAATGCAAGATCAAGACCAAATGCTGCCGCCACCAAGCATTGAGGAAACATTAAAAGCCACAAGACAGCTCAAATCAAATAATGCCCCTGGAGCTGATGGCATACCAGCTGAGCTGATCAAACAAGGAGGGACAGCGTTACATCACGCAATTCATGAGATCGTGGTGCACGTGGGGGGGGGGGGGGGGGGGGCAAGAGAAGATGCCGGAAGATTGGCGTCGTGGCATAATTTGCCCCATACATAAGAAGGGAGCTATCACACTGTGCATCAACTATAGGGGTATAGCATTGTTGAGTACCGCCTCTCCTCTATCCTACAAGATCGGATAGCCACACATACGCTGAAGTCATCATTGGTCAATATCAGTGTGGCTTCATCCCAGGCAAATCACCGATTGATCAGATATCCACCCTTAGTCAGGCGATGGATGAATGTCTGGAATTTAAGATCCCATTATATCATCTATCTATAGACTTAAAGCCGCCTACGACAGAATAGCCAGGGTAGAACTATATAATGCCATGAGAGAGTTCGGCATTCCAAACAAATTGATACGACTTTGTAGGTTGACCATGACCAACGTAGCTAGTCAAGTAAAAATAGCGGGATTGCTGTCCAAACCAATAAACATCTATAATGGACTCCGACAAGGGGACGGTCTGGCCTGCCTCCTTTTCAACCTGGCATTGGAAAAAGCAATCCGTGATTCTGGCATCACAACTAGAGGGACTATTGTCACCAAGTCCAGCCAGATGCTGGCCTACGCAGATGCCATCGACATAATCAGTAGATCCCTTTCTGCTGTGGAGGACTTTTGGCGGTAGTAAATTATTCTTGGAGCGATTATATGTTGAGTAACTTCGGGTTGGTACAATGTTCCGCCGAACACTGTTCGCCCCAGAGGAAAAAAAAAACACAAGAAACCAAAACACGGATTGAATCTTTTTTAATTTTTTAATCTTTTATATTCCTGTAATGTTTCTTACTTCGTTAAGGTCCCGTACAATATTCTATTAAAGAGAGTAGCTAAATACACGCACGACACACACGTTACACACTTGGATCATATTCCACTATCAATCGGATACTGTAATCTAACTCCTCGACGTTTTTCCGTTGTCTCCTCCTTCACGATCAAAATCTCTCTGAAACGGATTGTATCTCTAACTCTATCCAAACATTTTCTTAGTTCCCCTGCTAGCTAACAGAATTTCCGGATTCCTGTTAGCAGCATGTTATCGTATCCCCGGGGATATTTCATCGTTTTTTTTTTTTTTGAGAAAGGGAAGGTCATCCTGCATACATTCTTCATTGGTGATAGCATTTCCTTTTTCACGGCCTTCTGTTTGCACAGAACATCTGGCGCGTAGGCCGAGATGATTTTTCGGGCGTACAGCCCGTGGTTGTTTGCCTTTTGTAAACACAACCGAAATCCATTAGATCCTTCTAATGGGTGTGAAATTTTTACAAAGGAATCGTGGGACCGGAGTATTTCCTTTGTTGGCGTTGGATTTGTAAATCTTCCGAATTATCTTGTTGCGATAATTTCGGTTGTTTACAATTTTGGCCGCGGATAGGCGATATGCTTTCTTGCGTTTAGCTGCCGGCGTATGCATCCGTTGTTATTTATTTACCGAAAATGCAATTCCTGGTACATCGTGCAGATGCTTTGGATGGAAGATTTATGGCCTGTAATCTGGAATTGTTTTGCATACTATGAATGGATGCCTTGACTCGATGCTGAAAGTTTTTGAACGTTAAGTTCCTTGTTTTTTGATGTCGGTTTCAACATTGTTTCAGCTTCCTATGCCCTTGTTACAGGCCTGATTAATGAGCTTTGGGGACACGTGTCTGTGGGCAAGTGTACTGGATAAGGTAAGTCAGTTCCTTGAAGGTTTGGAACCTTACCTGGGCGGAATTGTGCGTTCGTAGGACGCTACAGACTCCTTCACCCAGATCGAGCAGACGCCACAAAAACTGGGACTGCACATTAATGAGGGAAAAACTAAGTACATGGTGGCAACTTCTGCGAAGAGAAAACCTAACGTTGGTCAAACTATCAGGGTAGTGGAGCACGAATTTGAAGTAATGCAATCCTTTAACTACCTTGGGTCAATAGTATCAGCCGATAACAATATGGAAGAAGAACGGCTGATCACATGCAACAAAGCCTTACTATGTGCAACAAAGCCTACTATATTACATACAACAAAGCGTATGTATTACCCAGGCTCTTTACATACCGAAATTTATGCAGAACATCCAAGCTTATTACTGTACAAGCTCGGTAGACTCCGGTGGTTGGGACACCTAGCTTGAATGAGCGAAGAGGAGCCTGCCCGGAAAGTCCTTTGTTGCAGTATGTGTGGAAGGAGACAGCGCGGCAGACCATGTCTGCGATAGAGGGATGGCGTAGACCGGGACGCCCAGAGCCTGGGAGTAGCAGACTGGATGACATCGGCTCGAAATCGGAACCGGCGGAGAGATTTGTTAAATAAGGTCAAGACCGGATCCCGGTTGTAGTGCCGATGATGATGATGATAAAAATCCGGGAGGAGGTAATCTTGCTACCTAAAGAAGTACAATCACTGATTTTACTCCCTAATCGCATTTTTAAAAAGGCGAAGAGTTCCCAAATTGAGGGACTCAATATCTTCGATTACTCCCAGGTCATCGACTGTATAAAGGTGGAGTTGTGGCTTCTCTAACAGATACACTCACAATACACCAGCAAATAGTGAAGAAGACCGAAAGAAAATCGAATAAGAAAATGCATCAGAGCCGTATACCATAGCGATAACATAACAATTCACATCAGTGGAATATATTTGAGCTTAGAAATCGTGTTCAAAACACGGCCAGTAGCCTGATGTGTTACGCATTGGTTCAATTTTTGGTAATTCTAACTGTCATAGCGTCAGTTCGAATCACACGTTCTTCACTATCATTCCAAACGCTATAGAGTTACTTCCAAGAAAGGAATATTCCGGGAGAACATACCTACCGGTAAGCGAGTCGATATGTTAACTAGAATTAACTCTGATGACGAACGAGTAGTACTTCGGAGGTAGAACACCTCTGTGGGGGTTCTTTAAGCTTGCCCAAGAACCACCGATTTCCCTTAATCTAACTTCCCAGCTGGCGTACGAGTAAAACTAACCCCACCCCTCTAGTTCATTCGACATCTTTTCTCGGAGGTTGAATCGCTCCAGGAATCAAAAACGGATTCAAAGTTGGCACAATTACACGAGGAACTCCACTTAGGGAGACACCTTAGTCCTCAAGAGTGCCAATCGGTAGTGGAAATATGTGAGGAATTCAACGACATTTTCCACCTCGAAGGAGACTACCTGACGTATACTAGTGCGATATCACATGAATTACCTTTGGTACAGGACCAAGCGTCTATAAACCAAAGACCATACCGTCTGCCTGAGTGCAAGAAACGGGTGATAAACGAGCTAGTCCAGGAAATGCTAGAGAATGATATTCAACCTAGCAAAAGTACGTGGAAAGCAGGCCCTGATGGAAAAGCTGTGATGGAAAAGCCCGATGGAGAGTTGTGGTCGATTTCAGGAGATGCGTACTCCCCCTCCCTCCAATACTGAACATATTAGACCAGCTCGGTCACTCACGCTATTTTACAACGCTTTTGGGCAACTGAGTGGGACAGATAGATGACCATTCGAAGCTATTGAAAAGTGACGGCAAATAACTACTCCATCCAGACCGACAGCAGACGTGTGAAGTTAAGAACTTTAACGGCTCGGGCAAAAGTACGACCGATCTCCAGCACAGGCATAAAATGCTTCCTGTTCTAGTAGATAAATTGAACTAATACACAAACAAAGAAACAGGAAGCTTCCGAAGCCGGTAAGTGTTTGTGATTGCAGCCTAATAGGTGCACTTACTATCGTTCACGATACTATGATACATGTTTTTTCCCATCATAAATCCCACTACTACCGAGGAGATTGTTATCTTCCAAACATATAGTGAAAAATCTTTACACGCTATCCTGTTATATTGTCTTGCTATAGCCGTCGTCATAACTCGCCCGAAAACTCGTTCGGCCGTCCTTACAACACAATGCATCAATGAGTGCACGTCATGTCAAATGTCCTTTTGTTTGGCATATGCGGCTCCTGAGTAAAAGGATTCAAAAATCCACATGGGGAAAAAGAGTAAATTGTGGAATTTCACACACCGCGACCTACTCTCACCACAAGTGCTGGCGTATTCACAAGAACACCAAATGCATGCCCTGTAGAGGTGCTGTAACCCACAAGGGCCATTGTTCGCATTCACGATGATACAGTTGAAAAGGATCATATTCTCGACGTTGTTTTGATTGCCGAGCGAATATGGATCAAATGCACGACCACAGGGAGGCGAATAGATATCACCGTCCCAGGATACAGCAACTGATCCTTGTGTTGTTTTGCGTCTTAGTGTAAGGAATGCAACGCTCAAGTGGCTCTTCTCTCAGTTGCTCTATATGCAATGCACTGCCTTGTTCGCGTGTCCTGTTGGCAATAAATTAACTCTTTACTCTTGTGCAAAGCGAACTTTTTCCCTTTAACCGTTGCCTCATACAAATGGGTTATGCCCAGGACCAGGGAATAAATACCCGACTGTATGGCTCCGAGTTGAATGTTTAAACTAATTTCATGAACTGAACGTTGTACAAGTTGCTCGCAGGATACTTTGTATATCCTGTGTACTTTGTGGCCTGTTCCTATAACAAGATACGTTGGAGTAAAAGGGATTTAAGATGTTTCAAAGTTTGTTGTTTTTTTTTTTGTTATTCCTTCCAAAGGGCAAAGCCTCCGCTGTTTATTTTGCAAGTGGGAAGCAATGTGGGGTAATCTATTTGGGATGAAACTTCTGGTCCAGTGAGACCGGTTGGTAATGAACGTCGTGGAGCGTGGTTCGGGTAGTGCTGTGGGAAAGTCGTTTGTAATTTATAAAAAAAGTTGGATTACTGCGTAGCTTCTAGTGCGACCTCCTAATTAATGCTTAATGCCGCCGAAGGTAAGTTTGGTTTGTATTTATGGTCAGTATGCGTTTACTTTCTGTAGGAGTGTTCAGCGTGTTACGCTGGTGGGAAGAACCACTAACGAAAGCGGATGTGGACACCACAACTTTACTTTGACAGCATAGATGAAAATTGGGATCAACTCAAAAACAAATCACTTCTAAATTGTGTCAAAAACAGTACAAAACACATTAGTTCTAGATTGTGTCGAAAACACTCGAAAACACATTCCTTCCAGGTTGTGTTGGAACCAGGTTGTGTTGGAAACAATATAAAACATATTAGTCATAGATTGTGTTGGACACATAAAGACTACTTCCTTCTAAATTGTATTGGAAACACTCAAAAACACATCACTTCTAAATTGTGTCGGGAATGTTCAAGTAATTCCCCACCTGCCCTTGAACCTGAAAACAGCTTTCAGAGCAAGAAACAAATGCAACAATCCTGCCAAGAATATTGATATGGATCACCGAGCGAGGAATCATCTCATCTATAGCACAAGACTGAAACACTGCGCCTAATTAACCAACAATAAATACTAGGAGTTGTACGTCGACAAAACCGGTAATTAAAAGCATATATCTGATACTAATATTAGGGGAAAAGCCGCGTACGAATTGAGTGACATCCGGTAATTAGGGATACCAACAGTAGCTACAATCAGGACAACCTCTAATAATTAGCGACAGTATTAATTGAATACGGCAAAGCTCCTTACTCAATTAATTCTCCGTCAGATTACATTCGACGAATGACAAATGGGGGACCAGCACACCATCATCTAAATGTGAACGAACGAGTACATCTTCCAAAAAGGTGGTCATATACACATGAATGATCCCGAGGAGAATTTTGCCTTCTCTATTGCAACTGCCACAGGAGACAACTCATGCAGAGAGTTATTCGAGTCAATCGGCCTCAAAGGATATATTACCCCAAATGAAATCAAATAGAAAATACAACTGGGGGCATAATGTTTGGTTGTTAGTATGCTATGACCCCGTCATTACCTTTGTGCCTAAAACTAACACCGTTTAAATCGCAGTTCCGTATTACGAAACGACTGTAATAGTAATTAAAGCACACAGAGAAATATTGGGTTAAGGTAAAGGAAGCTTGGGTTTTGGTGTTTGTTTGATTTTGTTACTCTATACGTAGGAGGCAAAAGGGCTGAATATCAAGACGAACTAACGAATAGATTTAGCATCCTAGAGAATGAGGAAGAGGAAGTCAAGAGTGTGGACACTGAATGGACATCGATCAGAGACACAATCAAACAAACAGCCTCTTGAGGTATTAGGATTTAAGAAAACAACTAAGTCCAAACGTTGGTTTGACGATGAGTGCAGGGCAAAGATCGAACAACGTAAACGCCTCAGAATGATCCACTTAGAAAGATATGATGAAGTCAACGGAGTAAGATACGCGACAATTCGGAAAGAAACAACTAGACTTTTCAAACGCAAAAAACGCGAATGGGAGAAGACTCGGATCGAAAAAATCATAGAAAATGCCAGAGCAAAGAACAGCAGAGGTATGTATGCCGGCATAAATTCAACTAGAAATGGCTACCGAGGGAGAGCCAAAATAATCCGAGGCACAAACGGTTGTCTGGTAACAGAAACAAAAAATATCGTGGTAAGATGGAAGCAGTACTTTGAAACCCTGCTCAATGTGCGCACCCATCAGCCACAAATAAACGCACCAGGCGTACATACAGCCGAGCCCCAGATCCCAGAACCCTCTTTCGACGAAGTTGTAGACGCGATAAATCGACTGAAAAACAACAAGGCTCCCGGAGTCGATCGCATACCGGCAGAGCTCGTGAAGCATGGAGGAGAGGCAACCGCTCGAAAGATCCATCACCTGGTTACAACAATATGGGACAAGGAAGTCATTCCGGAAGAATGGAAAACCTCAATAGTCATCCCCATTTTCAAAAAAGGCGACAGATCTAACTGCGAAAATTACAGAGGAATATCATTGCTCCCAATCACATACAACATATTAACAAATGTCATACTGGCAAGAATCACACCGTACGCAGAAGAAATATTGGGAGACTACCAATGCGGATTCCGTCGGAACCGGTCAACAAGCGACCAGATGTTCACAATAAGGCAACTGCTGGAAAAGAAGTGGGAATACGGAGAGACGGTCCACCAACTGTTCGTTGACTTCAAAAAAGCCTACGACTCAGTCGCAAGGCAAAGACTCTACCATATTGTGCTTGAGCTGGGGATCCCGAAAAAATATGCCGCCCTCATTCAAATTTGCATGAACGAAAACAAAGGGCGAGCTAGAATAGAAAACCACCTCTCAGAACCATTTGAAATCCGGGACGGACTAAAACAAGGGGATGGCCTCTCACCATGCCTTTTTAACCATGTCCTCGAGTATGTTATCAGAAAGGTACAAGACGACAGCACGACCGGATCATCCCTGAACGGGGTCACACAAGTGCTCGCGTATGCGGATGACATCGCCGTTCTGGGCGATAATCTAGAAACTGTAAGTAAAAACTGTGAAATCACCATGCAAGCGGCAGAAGAGGTGAGCCTATAAATAAATGAAGACAAAACAAAATACATGATTACGGCGAGAGCAGGTGGACCTCAGAGAACACATATAAACGTCAGGGGCAAGATATTTGAAAATGTCAAAGAATTTAAATATCTGGGAACGATACTGACGACCAGAAACGAAACGTCAAAGGAAATTAACAAGAGACTACATTCCGGCAACGCCGTTTGGCATGCAGCCAGTAAACTGTTGAAATCCAAATTGCTATCACGTAATATAAAGCTCCGTGTCTATAGAACCATTGTGGCGACTCAAACAGATACACACACAATTCACGAGCAAAAATAGTGAAGAGCACCGAACGAAAAATCGAACAAGAAAATACATCAGAACCACATACCATAGCGATAACAAAAATAATTCACATCAGTGGAGTATAGTCGAGTTTAAAAATCAAATTCTAAACACGGTCAGTAGCCTGATGTGTAACGCTTAGGTTCAATTTTTTTCGTGATTCAAACTGTCATAGCGTCAGTTCGAATCACACGATCTTCTTCACTATTATTTCAAACGCTATACCATAATCATGCCGATTGCTCTATACGGATGCGAAACATGGGCTCTCACAAAACGGGAAGAAAACAAATTCCGCGGATTCGAGAATAAAGTTTTAAGGGGTATCTTTGGCGGTAAATTTGACGAGGAGTCAGGAGAATGGAGGAAACTGCACAACCACGAATTGGAGGAGCTATACCGCAAACCTACAATAGTGAGAGTAATCAAGTCGCAAAGATTAAGATGGGCCGGATACGTAACGCGAATGGGTGACGATAGGACCGTGCATAGAATTCTTGACGGTAAACTGATGGGAAAGAGACCAATAGGACGCCCGCGACGGAGATGGGAGGACAATGTTAGATTGGATCTCAACGAGATCGGATCGGATGGTCGAACATGGAAGGAGAGCGCACAGGACAGGGAGCAATGGCGGAGCCGAGTCGGTGAGGTCATGAACTTCCGGGTTCCTATAGGCCAATAAATAATAATAATAATATACGTAGGAGGCAGATACTTTTAACATATGTTACAATTCGTAAGTAACACATCCCACATTTCTACATGTACTTCTTTCAGAAGAAGCACACCTACAGCGCCCAGTCCCCGCCATGAGATGTATTTGTGACACTAAAAGCTTTATTGTTTTTTTTTATTTTTTTTTATTACACTTCTCTCGGGAGAGGGGAACCTATAGCGCCGAGTGGGCGCCCCGAGATGCCACCAAATAACTGCTGCAGTCCTTTTTGAACAGTTGCAGGTTGTAATGCTCCGGGAACACTCGCTCGGGAAGGAAGTTCCACAGCTTCCCCGCTCCGTAACGGAACGTGTTCTGATGCAGGGATGTTCGCGCCGTCGGGAGATTTGCCGTCGCAAACGGATGTGATCAATCAATCATCAATCGATCAATCAACCAATCGATCCGTCGGATTGTCTTGTGGAGCGCATATAAGCCGAATTGCGTGGAACAATACCAAGAATCTCCGAAGACCAGTACCCGTGTTAATATCTGTAAAACAGACAGAGGTCGGCTACGTGCCTTCGATGTGATAGCGGCTGTAGTTCCGATCAGGCGGATCGCTCGTCTCTGTATACTCTCAAGTAGGTCGAGGGTATGGTTATGAGCCGAACTCCAATATTGATGAGATCAATATTCGAGCGCGGGTCTAATTTGGGATTTATATAGGAGAATCAGTTGGGCCGGAGTAAAATATTTCTTGGCTCTAAAAAGATAACTCAGTTTTCCAGAAGTTGACCTGGCGGTGCTCGGCACATGTTTAGGCCACGATACACTCCCACAGACCATGACGCCGAGCAGCTTCAAGCTTTCCCCAGCCTCGAGGGTCCGGCCATTCATTATGAGCTGTGGAACCTGTGGGAGTTCTTTAAGGCTCGCCCGAAGAACCACTCATCGTCCTAACCCAGCTCCCCTTTCATCATCATCATCATCATCGGCACTACAGCCGGGAACCGGTCTTGGCCTTATTTAGTAAGTCCTGTGGCTTGTTAAATTTTCCATAATGATTTGTTTTTTCCGGGCAAGGTCATTAGTCTTGGGCCGGACAACTCCCCTTTCCCAACCTGCAATACCATTACCGATCATAGCCCCTTACCTGCATATGAGCAGTTCAAAGCTCTCCTTCAATCATCTCTTACCTGAAATATAAGCCCATGGCAAGATCATTATCTTGCCATGCCATCAAACAATCATATCAACCAAACCATTTTGGTTCATCTTACATGAATCATTTAGGAACCTGATCGGTTCCTCTGGGCGGCAACATGTCCATCAAACACACTCCAATACTCCTGTGTGATTGGTCCAAAAAGACAAGTCGGACAACTTGCTTGCTTGCACATCTGCAAGCCGAATTTCCGATGATCGATCGCCTAAACCGATAACCGATCATCGAGTTGGACATGACCATAATTGTTGTGCAAACAATCAAATCAACGGCCGTGTCCCACGATACGTTTTTCTAAATCAAACACACAGTAATCTCACTGCGTGTATTTTTCCCTACCATCCGTTGGTCCATAGTCAAGCTGGGTAAGTTGTATGCTTGCACATCTGCAAGTCAAATTCCCCATGATCGGTCGCACAAGCGATAAACTATCACCGAGTTGCACACGGCCCATGACTGTTTATCCAAAACAATCATATCAATGCCCATGCCCTATGATTCGTTCCCAAACCAAACATGCACCCATCCACCCTAGTCCCTAGTCCCTTGCCATCGTAGGCGAAGTTTCTGTTGACTTAACGTCAACAGAAAAATCGATCCCCTATCGTTTATGATGGCAATACAGCCAGCCTCCGTACACGATCATCTATTTGACAGGCTGCATGTTTGGATTCTCTTCTGGGCACCCTTCGCATTTTCGTTTGTCCTGGCTTCCAGTGAATGGGAATTCAACCAGACCTGTACGGTCACAGTGGAAATACTTCCATTAAAACCCAAATCGATTGCTCATTGGCCGCCACTGGGATGAACTGTCGGATTTGTTTTCCACCACAGCGGAGGAGAATCCACCCCGGTGCGACTGGCGATATGATTCGTCCCCAAGGTTCAGCGAGTCAGTTTTCTAATCGCGAGGAGAGCAGTCGAGGACATTAAGTGCTGCAAGGTTTAATGTTACATTCAAATTGTTTCCCCCAATGAGATGTCTTAGCCAAGTCGTGATACGTCGTGCAACGAGTAATCTTTTGTGTCGCTGTTAAGAATCGTCACCGCACGCGGAGGCAAAGGTAGTTGCAGTTAAAAACGGAAACCCATGTTAAGAATAAGAACAATAAAAGTCTAAATCGGTGCACCAGTGTAATATCAGTTGCAGTTAAAAGAAAACCTAAGTTAAGAATAAGGTTAATAATAAGTGTAAATCTATGCAACTGTGTAATACTTAAGAACAGAAATAAGAGCCAATCTAGGTCGCAGTTTATTGCTTAAGGACATTGGCGTTAATAAAATTTTAAACAATAACTCCAGCGTTTCACTTTGGTTTGCTTTTGTGACAGTGTGTTTGGTTTTTCTTCGTTTCCTTGCGGAACAATTTGGTGCGCCATTTGGTATTGTGGGGTATTTCACTTAACCCGCGTCCGTGCTGACGCCCTTGGTAAATACCACCCACAAACCTATGATCCACTTTTCTTTGTGAATGTTGTATATTGTGTCTTCGCGACATTGAAGTCGACGAGATTTGCCCTTCCCCACTGCAGGACCTTATCTAGATCCTGATTCAGAGAGTCAATCTGTCTACATCTCAGCTGATGCGACGTAGATGCACCAATCGGCCGAACACTCGAAAAGGAGGAAACAAACGTACTATCATCTGCAAAACTGAACACTCCGTTATCCGTTGTCACCAACAAATCATTTATGTGAAGCAAGAACAAGGTTGGAGCCAAAATAGAACCACGTGGCACCCCCGAATTAACAGATACAGATCCGAAGACTCGCCGTCCACAACAACCTGGGTCGATCCACTTTCGAGGAAGCTCTTCGTCCGGTCACAAAGCTCTTGGGAAAGTCCATATGAATGAAGTTTGCTGAGCAATGCTCCGTGCCAGACGCGGTCAAAAGCCTTGGAGATATCCAATGCGACCGCCCTTGACTCACCATGCGGCTCAATCGCAGACGTCCATATATCGGTTATAAGTGTCAAAAGGTCTCCCGTGCCTGCCACGTAATCCGTATTAACAATCATTCAGAAATCCATTACACTCCAAATACTTATACCGACTCAGTTTTGATGACATTTTCCATCACCTTGGATAAAATAGACAGTAATGCTAGTACCTGGCTGACTTTCAAACAGACAACTTGTCTCACAGTTTTGCTCGTGCTATTTATCTTAATCAACCGTTATTTTCACAATAATTTTCACAATTTAATTATCATTATCTTGTTTTCTTTGCCTCGTTTTCCGCATACAAAAATTTGAACAAGTGTTATAACCGTTAAGTTATGGCCCCTGGGCCACGTGTGTTAAATAAAATCCAGCGCAAACGGTTGCGTTACGACCCCGTTATTGGAGGCCAAACTCCTCCCGATAAACTTTCAAAAGTGAACAATAAAGTTCTAGAAAAATCTAAAATGTGTTCAAACACTAACTTTTTTCAACCACTTCAAAGTCTGATGGAAGACTCTCCTGAAATGGATCCGAACAATGACGAACAGTGCGCAGAACTTCCTAAAAAAACCGTTCCGCCAATTGTGGTATTAAAAACAACTAGTGCTCAAGTGCGTGCTATTTTGAGCAACATTAAGATAGACAAATACTTAATCAAAAACATTTCGCTTGGGCAAAAAATATGTGCCCCAACAATGGACATATATAATAAAATCAGAACCGAACTCTTACGGTTAAAATGTGAGTTTTTCACCCACTCGCGTAAAGAAAATCGTCCATTAAAGGTAGTGTTATCGGGACTAGACTTAATTAGCAACGATGTAGTGAAAAATGAACTAATTGCAGTCGGGATAAAGTGCTTAGATGTTAAAACCATCACATTAAATCCGTCAACAAAAGCCATGTACAAACACTACTACTTGTACATCGTCTATATTCAACGCGGTACTGTTAAATTAAACGAACTAAAACGGAACTACTCCACCTTGTTCAAAACCATCGTTCGCTGGGACTTTAAAAAAACATAATCCAGGTAAGGTCACACAATGTCACAATTGCCAGCTTTACGGTCACGGCTCGATGCATTGTCATATAAATAGCTTCTGTGCAATATGTTCGGGAAACCATAAAACATCCGACTGCAAAACGAATGAGGTCATCAAGTGTGCAAATTGTACTGGGCCACATAAATCCACCGATCCAGAATGCATAAGCCGAAAGCAGTACATAGATATTCGCCGCAAATTATCCCCACGCGGACGTGGTACAGGAAATACAACCTTCCTACAGCCTCCGAGTGACAAACAGCAGCCAGTGCCCGACCGATTATCCATTGATAATTTTCCCCCACTACCCTGATCTGTGCGTCAACCTTCCCTTCCTTCATCCACCTGGGCTTCTGGCCTCCATCAAACCCAGCAACCTTCCAACAGTGATACGACACACACGAAGAGAAATCCGTCAGAAACATTAACTAATGATAACCTGTTCTCATTTAGCGAGATAAACTCTCTTCTTAATGAAGTTGTAACCAAGCTTAGTGCTTGTCAAACTAAAGCTGACCAATTTAACGTCATTATTTCATTAGCTATTAAGTACATATACTCGGAAAAAACATGTTAAGAAACTGTCTTAACATCATAACTTGGAATGCGAGAAGCATCAAAAACAAAAAGCATGAATTTTTTAGTTTCTTGATAAATTTTAATATTGACATTGCACTTGTTTCAGAAACCTGGCTCAAACAAGACATTTCTTTCTCACATCAAAATTACATATGTTATCGCCTAGACAGGGTACATGCTAGTGGTGGAGGTGTCGCCATTGGTGTGAAAAAATGTATAGAACATTCCTTGCGTCCTTCATTGCACCTTAAGTTAATTGAGGGAATTAGTATAGATGTAACATTAAGTGACAACTCCAAGGTGAGTCTTTTTTCGGTCTATTTCCCTGGTGGAAATAGAAACATTGAGAAATCTACTTACTTTAAGCGGGATCTGCAAAAATTGTATAGAGTCAACACTCGAAACAAGGTAATTATTGGTGGTGATCTAAACTGCAGACATCAGTCGTGGAATTGTCTTAGGGCAAACAGCTGGGGTAACATTTTACTAGATGTTGCTGAATCCAGCCCAAGTTTTTCCATACTTTATCCACTTCTTCCCACCTATATCCCAGCGAGTGCTAACAAGAACCCCTCAACTCTTGATCTATATATCACTAATATTCCAAATTACTGCACAGTACCATTAACTCTAAATGCGTTAAGTTCAGACCACCTTCCGATCAGCCTCACAGTGAATCATACAGTAGTTGTAAATCGTACCAGTTTATACCACAACTATTCCGCCGCCAACTGGAATTGTTATAAATCATATATAAACACGAACTTGGTTCTAGGTGATACCAGCCTAAATTCTATAACCTGCAGCGAGCACATTGATATCCTATGTAACAATTTTGTTTCTGTTATCAATAGAGCGGCCGGTCTTGCGATACCTAAATGTTCCACTGCTCCAGTTGATAAGGCACCGCTTCCTGAAAATATCTTACATCTGATTAGGCTACGAAATTCTGAAAGAAGAAAATGGCTGCGTTATAGAATCGATTGTTTTCTAGTTAATGTTAAAGTCTTAAATAATATCATTAAAAACGAAATCTCAACATATAGGAACAAGTGTTGGAATAAACACCTTTCCTCTCTTGACAAAGCTAGCAAACCGTTCTGGAAAATATCAAAAAATTATGAAAAAGAGAGGGTCAAGTATTCCTCCGTTTAAAGTTCACGACAAGTTGTTTATTTCTTCAGTGGAGAAATCGAACCTACTTGCTAACACGTTTAGTAAGAACCACTCCATATCTATGCATCTAAGCGACGCGTATACTGAAGCTGAAGTTGCTAACACTATCCATGTACTTTCTCAAACACCAGCTGAAAGTACTTACGCAACTAATATCAGCAAAGTTAAAGAATTGATAAAAAAATCGAAATCAAAATAGGCTGCGGGTCTCGATAATATTAACAACAAATTAATCAAAACACTTCCACCTGCTGCAAGTAACTATTTAACGTTCATTTTCAACGCTTGTCTTAAGAATTGTTATTTTCCGGACTGTTGGAAAACGGCAAAAGTAATACCTATCCCGAAACCCGGCAAACCGAAGAACAGCCCCGAAAGCTACAGACCTATTAGTCTACTTAGCTGTCTAAGTAAGCTCTTAGAAAAAATCATTAAGGAAAGGATTGATCATTTTGTGGAAGACAATAACATCTTAGCAAACTTTCAGTTCGGTTTCCGTAGTGGTCACAGCACAATCCACCAAGTCTTGCGCATTAAAAACCACATAGCTGGTAAATTCATCGACAAGGAGTCAAAGGGACTGGTTCTTCTAGACATCGAAAAAGCCTTTGATACGGTATGGCACGATGCCTTGATTTATAAGCTACTGAAGCTTAAGCTGCCAATGCCGCTTATCAAAATTATCCAGAGCTTTCTTCGTTCGAGAAAATATGTTGTGAGTATAGGAACCGACATATCCTCTACTCACCAAATCCACTATGGTGTACCCCAAGGCTCGGTCCTTGGTCCCATATTATTCACATTGTTTGTCGCAGATTTACCATGTCTAGGTGAAAGCATTCAGGTAGCTATGTTTGCCGATGATACGGCCATTTTCTCTTCGGGTGCCTTATTCACTAATGTCTACAACTCTTTGCAAGCAGCTCTTGACAAGCTAGCAGTATATTACAGGAAATGGAAAATAAAAATAAATGGTAATAAAACACAAGCTGTCTGGTTTTCGAGATGTAGGAAACACTGCTACCTACCAAATGGCACTAAACTCAGTATGTGTGCAGTTGATATTGATTGGTCCGAACACTGTAGATATCTAAGTACTATTCTAGATAAAACACTTATCTTTCAAAAACACATCACTACCACAATTGACAAAATAAACAAAGTCGTAAGAGTTATGTATCCATTAGTGTGTAGAAAGTCAAAGCTTAGCATCGAAAATAAAATTGTAATATTTAAAACCATTTTTCAAGCGATACTCCTGGTGTAAATGTGCTCGCACACACAAAATAAAATTGCAAAGGTGTCAAAATAAAATATTGAAAATGTTGCTGAATCTGCCATGGCATTATTCGACACATGAACTACATGAAAACGCCAACGTTAAACCGGTACAGTTCCTTATTGACAAAAGCAATCGAAACTTCTTCGCCAATTGTTCTTTTTCTGACAATGTTCTCGTTTCCCGTCTTGCGTTATCCTAAATCACTACATATGTACTCTGTCTATGAAAATTATATCGAGGTCATTACTATATAAAATAACCGGAAGCTCGTGCAATATTAGTCTTAAGATTCAAATAAGGGTTTTTTCTTGTAGTTTTCCCTTAATTTATTATTTGTTCTTCATTAAAATTGTGCTATTGTCGTTATACGAGGGTTGCCTCTTATGTTTCGGGATTTGGCAACTCTAGTGTTGCAATCCGGCAATTGACAGCTCTGTCGTAAAGTTGGACATTTTTGAGGTTATACGCACTCAGAACGTTTTGACATACGAGCGCTATTTGTTTTGTTTACAGTAACTTAAAAGATTCATCTCGGCCCAAAAATGGAATTAAATCGTCAACATTTTCGTGCGATTATTTTTTACAACTTTCGGCGTGGATTAACTCAGCAACAGTGCATGGATGAACTTAATTCAATTTTTGGCGATGAAGCTCCATCAAGGACCAGTGTTTATCGATGGTATGGTGAATTCAATCGTGGTCGTAGTTCACTCCAAGATGAATTTCGTGAAGGTCGTCCAAAATCAGTTGTTGTTCCGAAAACCATTGATGCTGTGCGCGAACTGATATTGGAAGATCGTCATGTGACCTATCGTGAGATTGAGACAACCTTAGGCGTTAGTGGGACCAGCATACAATCAATATTGCATAAACATTTGACTGTCAAAAAAATTTGTTCGCGTTGGATCACACACAATTTGTCAATCGCCCAAAAAAAGGCTCGTGTCAATTGGTCGAAAGAAATGCTCAAAAAATACGGTCGCGGTGCTTCGAAACACGTCTATGACATCGTGACAGGTGATGAATCGCGGATTTACGCGTATGAGCCCGAAAGTAAACAGCAGTCGACTGTCTGGGTGTTTCAAGATGAGCCAAATCCAACAAAAGTTGTTCGCGCACGAAGCACTTCCAAGCAAATGGTCGCCTGTTTTTTCGGAAAAACTGGACATGTCGCAACCGTACCACTAGAACAACGCAGAACAGTCAATTCTGAGTGGTACACAACCATTTGTTTGCCAGTTGTCTTCCCAGAAATCAGGAAAACCAACCGCCGAAGACGGATCACTCTTCACCACGACAATGCGAGCTCTCACACATCGGCTGCGACAACTGCATTTTTGAGCACCCAAACCATCGATTTGATGGGTCATCCGCCGTATAGTCCTGACTTGACACCGAATGACTTTATAGCGTTTGAAATAATAGTGAAGAAGATCGTGTGATTCGAACTGACGCTATGACAGCTCGAATCACGAAAAAAATCGTACCTAAGCGTTACACACCAGGCTACTGACCGAGTTTAGAATTTGATTTCCAAACTCGACTACATTCCACTGGTATGAATTATTTTTATTTTATCGCTTGGTATACGGTTCTGATGTATTTTTCTTATTCGATTTTTTTCGTTCGGTGTTCTTCACTATTTTTGCTTGTGAATTGTGTGTATCTGTTAGAATCGCTACAACTTCTTTTTATTCCCGTACGTAAAAAACAAACTGAGAGGTCAGCGTTTTTCGACACCTGAAGAAGCGGTTGCTGCATTCAGAATGCATGTGTTGGAGATACATCAATCAGAGTGGCAAAAGTGCTTCGACAATTGGTTCAAACGCATGCAAAAGTGTATAGATCTTCATGGGGAATATTTTGAAAAACAATAAAGTGATTTTCGATGATCAATATTTATTTTTGTTCTCTAATCCCGAAATATAAAAGGCAACCCTCGTATAGATTTAAGATTATAGTTGTAAAGGAATTGCTATCCTAAATATCGTAAGTACTAGTTGTAAAATATACCATAAATGTAATTATCTACCAAATAAAAATTGAATTGAATTGAATAGGATGCAAAATCGAGCAGCGAAATTTATTAGGTACCCTGGCGTTAGTCTTTCAAACATAACCTTTAGAATATAGGCACAACATATCATACTTATCTCTTTTCTATAGGTATTACCCCGGCGCACATCAGTTGACAGACAATTCCCGGCGTACATATAATACATAGAATCATCCCTTAGCCGAACCACACGAGTGGGGAATGCTCTGTCTAATCATGTATGTTGGTTCTCCAGACCAATGTACAGCGACTTTCCCTATCCCCTCTCTGCTTTTCGCTCGCAGTGCGCTTTGGCATTTTAGACCACTTTAAAATCCCCCTTTATGTGCGCCTTCTATAAAAACAAAGGTGCATTTTTATAGGTTCACCCAGAAATAATTAGGTGTGTTGATTAACGGCAAATTAACCAACACAGAGGAATTCACGTTAAGTGATTTCAATCATTATGACAGGCGGCTCCAATGGGTAAGTATTTCAGAGTGATAGTTTTCGCATGTAACACACACAATTTGGAGGTGATTGGAAGTAGTTAGCTAAGCACCGCCTTAAGTGGTGAAAGCTACTTTCTTAAGGCCTCATCCTTTACCAGACTATAGCGTCGCCTAAGCAATTCGCTTCTTACATGCTCTAGGCCCCTTGCAGTTTTTGCGAGTCAACAGATTTACCTTCATATCATCATTTGGTCGTATTTCCCTATTCCAAATCATTTTGAATTACCCGTGAAGGGCATCGGTGCCGTAAACTAACGTTTACAATGTCTACAACTTCCTGCTAAACAGCTGTTGTCTACTTGAGTCGGAATTTCTCTCCCCATCGATTGTGCAACTTGGTAAGAACACCCGTAAGCACAGAAGACGGTACCTGAAACTGCCGGCGAAACATTGTTAATGTAGTCATATCAGATGTAGTCGTTATGTTGATTTCGCAAAATATACGTGTATACTCTGCACACCTTGTCAACGTTGCCCAAAATACAAAGACCCAACATGCGCTGGTAAGACGGAATAGGAAAGGAGAAACGAACCAACACTCTTACTGCTTACTTTGTTCGTCCGTTGATAAGCTTGCGCAATGTAGTCGGTTCAAACCCTTTTCTGGCTTTATATTGTACAAAAAGGTCGTAAAAACCGAAGGACATTTTGCCACCACAATCAGTGCGATGAATTGTTACCTCCCTTAAGACTTGAAGTGCAGACATCAAAGTTTGCCTAACACTCGTCGATAGCGCTTGTTATTCCAAAGAACTATTTCTCATAGTTATTTTGTAAAGTCCTTTGGACAGTTTAGTCTGGATCCCTGGTCACGATATCAGCAGATTGATATTAAAAGTCCTTAGTTACCTGCAGACGCCATCACAACCGATGGATCTTTTATGTGCTTTTTATGCCTTGTGCACGTTTCTTAAAAGAATTCTTCTATAATGTCCTTCCGACTTGAGTTCATTGTCGATTCACTTCAGATGAAAGATAGAAAAAAAAATGACAATGGCAACAAATCTCCTGCCTGACCTCTTTCCGAGTTGTTGGGCTTTGGATGGAAATTTCATACATCAGTCACTTCCTTTTTCAGGGATTGCGTCCAAATAGGATTTCAGTAAAAGACGACTTTTGTGCAAGATGAATACTCGTATGCATGAAGGACCAGATGGTGAGCTTCTACTTTTGGCTCATCCCACGTGAGCAAGTCCTTTTCCTATCCACATTTTGAAATTGTCAATCCTCGTCATCGGCTCAGTCACATAATAATTGTTCTGGTCTATCTAGTTTGTCGACCAGTGGTCGCTGACAACGGACGGCGTCCCACTCGTTCGCCATTGCTATTCCTTTTTCCAGTCCTACCCTTTATTCTCGATAGTCCACTTAACATCACGTTTGGTCACAATACCAGAGTTCTTATCAATAACGTTTGCAAAATATCGGATGTTTGTGTGTTCGGATTGAGGACGACTATTTACATTTCCTAAACGAGTTTCCACCAGAACAAGGGAATAAAAGACCGAAAGGACGAAGAAGACGGCACACAACAATGAACTGAGGTAGAAGCCCCAGCGAACATTCATGGAATTTAGGAGATTGCTCCGGGTTACATGGCAGACAATTTATTGGCCGATCTAATTAATGCATGGCATTAATTCAGTAATCGTTTCCAACGGAGCGAGAGCATCTTCACGGAGGTAGGGATCGACAACCTTTTTTGTTTTCGTCAATCTTCCAACCTCAGACAAATGACCAGATACAAAAACTCCTTCGATGGGAATAGCTGACCCGGGGTCCACCAAGCAGAGTCAAAAGTATTATTTATTTTTTTCTCTATTCTGTTACAGTATCCTGCGAGCAGTGAATTTGACCTCGTCATTGACATTGGCTTATCCGTTTTATGAGTAATTCGACAAATAGCTCTGGTCGTTTCATTTTAAATTGGATTAAAGTCCTCGAAGGAGAGCCACCGCTGTCCCCACTGTGGATACTCGTCAACTCTGTTATTTCGCTGATTCATTATGGACATTGAGAGATTTGCACCTTTTCTGACATCGGATGTAATGATTTGCGTCCCTGAATGGAGTGGGATCATTGAATGGGTGTTAACTTTCGGAAGCAATTAATCCGTGAACCATGATCTTCGTTGTAACAATAACAAAGGGACAAATGAGACAGGAAAACACAGCAATTAATGTGACTTGCTTTATGGGGAGAGTAACAAAGCATTCTATGTTCAAGGACTCGATTCAGACAACTGAAGCAAGGCTAAAGGAAAAAGCTACTGTTTGGGCTTTTCTGCCCTACGTGAGTTTCTTCGCATTTAGAAATCGGCAAAGTATTTTACTCATGGTTATCCGGAGGCAGGGTACAATGAAACTTCAAAAGGGGATTTTGAAGTTCCCCCCTTAAATGTCAGAACACAATGCGAGTGGATGGAAAGGAAGTGGATAAGGCAAGGAGGTGTCGATGTATATTGGTTTTGAATGTCTGGACATCACAACGACCAGGAAACACATAATCAGACAGAACATTCCACATTCGTGTTGTTCGGCTAAAGAATGACTATCAATGTTTATTTGTGCGCCTCAAGTCCACTTTCAACGTGAACTGATGTGCATTCACAGATTGATGGGTATCGCGGGAAAATGTCTGAAGGGGCGGAACACATTCAGTAAGTTCAGTTGAGCAACGACCGTGTTAATGTGGGGAACGAAGTGTTGTGCCAGACATGGGCACTCGGTTCCCTTCTTCCTCCATCATTCACTAACAAGTTCAGCCGAATATCGCAGCAGGTGCAAACACCAAGTCAATTGTTCACCGGAAGTTAAATGCCATTGCACCAAAAGAAAACGTTCACCAAGAAAAGGAAAGTGCAATAAAAACACTAAATTAGGGGTTGTTGATGATTTTTAATCTCTGTCCAATTGGTTTTTATTTTAATATATGTTATCTAAATTTAAATTAATATTTAATAAATTAACTAGTATTAAGGTTTATTATGCCCGAGTTCCAATCTTTACAAATTAATGAAGGAAAAAGCTTTCCTTTCACACACCAGATGTATCGGATTAAACTAGCACTTGTTTCCGGAATTGGTGTCCGGTATAAATGTTACTTATTGGAAAAAGGTTTCCTTTCACACGACGCACTGAAAAATGTCCGAGTTAAAAATTGGAACACACTGTTAATTTCGGTGAGGGTTAATTCGCGACTCTGTGACGTAAACGAATCTCCGCAGCTTTACGGAGAGCGGGAGACAGGCCGACCGGCGCGGTCGGCTGATGTAATTGGACTCCGCGATAAACGGCTCGTGCAGAGCCGACTCGCTAATGGGGTGAGTTTCCCTGAGAGAGAAAGTGTTCCTCTCGTGGTGAAAACGAGGAAAGAGGATCTCACTGGTGAGGTCCTGTACTGGTGTGCGTGAAGTCGATCGTTGAGATCAGCCTGTTTACATAACGCTTGCAGGTCAAAAGTAAAACGAAACCTAGACAAGGGATACAGACAACGAAAGAAGCGACGTAAGGGATCGGTCTCTGATTAGGGTCAGCTAAATAAAGAAGCTGGAACTCATTAAATGAGAAATGCATTTGGGATACCACAAACGATATGGATTGTTTATGGTATTGCCGGAAAACCTGCGGAAGAACAGCGTTCTTTTGTTTACACATGGGGCGTGCTAAGGAATTAGTCTCAACGTCTATGGTGCTAATTACATGCAGCTGCGTTGGACTGTTTATCGTTGGTTAAAGGGGTCGCCAGCCAATGTATATGTAGGTAGTTTTTATTGTACACATGTTGAGGCTGGGATAAGCCAACTCAAGGGTAGGATTCCCTGATAATGCGGTTATATTATATGTGAACCGATGAATTTTCTTTCAGGGAATTTATGAGAAGTTAGGAAAGAATTCTTATAGGAAATTTGTATGCGAAGAGATGCATGAAAGGTAAGAATTCTTTTACAGGGACTTTTAGGTTATACCTTATATAACCTAGATGTGTAAAGCATTTAAGGTGCTAATGCGATTGCATTAGCGAAACTTATAAGGTTGGGTCGAAGTTATGGGGGTTCTTCAGGTAAGTAACAGTGGGGTTTGACGGAACCGCCACAGTAATACCGATAGAAAAGAGATAGGCATGATATGTTACGCCTGTGTTCTAACGACGGAATTGACCGACTTACGGCTGAGTCCCCAATAAATTTCACGCTCGCTTTTGCATCCTGTCGAGCACGTGTAGTGCAGTTTTGGATGCGCCTGACCAAATATGGGAGTTGAACTCCATTTTTGGACGAATATACGCGCGTGTAAATAGTAGCCAGGTTGGATGGAGTAAAGTGTCTTTTGGATCTCCTAAGGAACCCCATACATTTGGCTGCACTTTTCACAACTTCAAATATGTGGTCATTCGAATTGAGAGTCGAATTAATTCCAGTGCCGATGATTGATAGTTCCTTGGCTTCGTCGATGCAAGCGCCGTTCATAGACAGTATATTTACTTTGGGGCTCGCCTTTGACTACAAGAGGCAGCATTGAGTTTTTATGGCATTAATAATTCATTCGACGTAAAACTACGAACGAAAATCGTACAAACCAATCGTAATTACTGGACCGAGCTCAAATTCTGATATAGACTGGAAAAACCAGCGAACACTCGAATTGAAAAACAACGTCGTGGAATCAAGTGCTCAATTGCAAGTGCTATTCTACCGGTATATGATCCCGAATATAAACTTAGAATAATTGCATCCCGAGGAACAACTTCTAGCGAAGAACAAAGGTTTGAAGTAGAGGACTCCCTAAGAGATATTGACAAATAATCAACAACCAACAGCTCCTCTATAGTATAGTGGTTAGTGTATACCCGCCTGTCACACGGTAGACCGGGGTTCGATTCCCCGTCGGGGAGCCTCTGGCGCAAGACTAATGACATTGCCCGGAAAAAACAAATCATTATGGAAAATTTAACACGCCCCAGGACTTGCTAAATAAGGCCAAGACCGGTTCCCAGTTGTAGTGCCGATGATGATGAACAGCAAGCTGAACAGGGGAGCACAAAGCTCAACGCCCACTGCAACCTGCCAGCAGCAGAGACCGCAGCAGCTACAGCGACCGCTCCACGGTCGACCAAGTAAGTCCTCATTTACTTAACCCATAACAATATTCAAATATATTACAATATTATAATTAAATTGTGTGAATCAACCATACCAAGCTTAGGTTAAGCCTAGTTAAGATAGTTCTTAATCTCTCTAGTTTGTAACTTATATATACTTTAGTTGTAGGTAATTATGTTGCTTGAATTAAGCCAATAAATGGGGTGGTAGCCCCACTGAACACCATTATGACGTTTTACTGATGAATGTGTGGCAAACCTGATTTCTTAATCACTATCGACTTCAGTTGCGTAAAGTCACTGGCCTGTTCCCCAGCATAATTAAGGCATATTGCTATTAACTCTATCCTATTAAACATTTCTTTTCTTGCCCAGGCCACAGCTTTGGATAACACAAGGACATCACTACGTTTGTAGGGGGAAGGGAGAGAGTACCAAATTGACCGCCATCTGGTGTAGACGTGTCGAAAAATGATAGTTGATGAACCGTCTAACGGAACGGCCTAAAAAGTGAAGTGTATGTTAAACTTTTATTACATTATTGGTTTAAAATTAAATCATGCGGAAGGAAGGACTTTTGAGGAACGTGTCTGTGGCACGTGTAATGGATATAGGTGAGTATGTTCCTTGGTGGAACGACGATATCTCAACCTATAGTGGGTTGTGTGGTTCGTAGAACCACCACAGGTTCATTCCCCCAGAAGCGTTCCCTTTCTTGGATAAAAAATGATTTATCCAAGACAAACGTGGTCCCTATTATTTACCACGCTTTCCGTGGTGCCAGGGATAAACGAATTCTCCGCGATAACGATATCTCTAATTTTCCAGATCGCCTGAGTTTTAGTATGGTGATCGGTGAAAGAGATATATCAATAAAAGATCGATCCCATCCCAACTGGTGGTGGACCAGTGATGAAGAAAGGACTGTACGTCCCCAAACATAGTATGCCTCTCAGGCGCACCGCTTTCCTTCCCCCTATCCCCAATTCAAAAAAACATTTTTTTTTAATATATGTTTTTAATTTAATTTTAATTTTTTATTTTTTTATTTTTATTTGTATTCCTTGTTTATGTTTGCCCGTTTTGTTTCGTTTTTTTATTTTTTTATATTTTGCTTATCAACCCCTTATATACCATATACCATACTACAACAGGGAACCGGTCTTGGCTTATTTAGCAAGTCCTGAGGCTTGTTAAATTTTCCATAATGATTTGTTTTTTTTCGGGCAAGGTCATTAGTCTTGCGCCAGAGGCCCCCCGACGGGGAATCGAACCCCGGTCTCCCACATGACAGGCGGGTATACTAACCACTATACTATCGAGGAGCCCTAATGTAAGAATGATATTTGTAAAACAGAAGTTAACATTTAGTCTTAGGTAAAATATGTAATTGAATTGTTGAATAAATGTGGATATAAAACAAAAAAAAAAACAAAAAGGGGATAGGAGCGAACATACAGGGTAAAGTCTCTGCTTTCAATTCGGCGAAGTCCATGATGATCCTTCTCCCTGTTCAATCCAAGTTGACATGCAGTCTCCACGTGGCACCTGTGGCGGTTCTTTTAAGCTGACCCGAAGAACCCCCCATCATTACAACCCAACTCCCATTGTCTCCCGCTAATGCAATCGCATTGGCACCTGAAAACATTTCCTCTTCCAAGGACATTAATGCATACAAGCATTGCCTAAAATTCCTAAAAAGAATTGCATCAATAAGGGCATTTTCCCATGCATCAACGCATCGGCAAAATTTTCCCAACAAAGAATTCTTTATGGAATAAACATCATATCCCTGAAAGAAAACAATTCGGTTCACATATCATGTAACCATCACAAGCAGGGATAACGATCATTACGTCGCCTATTCCCAGCCTCATCATGTGTACAACAAATCGCTTTTCATACACATTGGCTGGCGACCTTTTCTCCCAACAATAAACAACCCAACGCTGCTGCATTCAATTAGCGCAATCGACGCTGAAGCCAAATTCCCTAACTCGCACCATGTGCAAACAAAAGAACGCTGTTCTTCCGCGGGCATTCTGGCGATACGATAAACAGTCCATATCGTTTGTGGTATTGTGGGGGGTTTCTCTATTCTACATGAGAAACAACCCACAATTCCAACCAACATTTCCTACCTAATTTGTCCATATCGTTTGTGGTATTGTGGGGGGTTTCTCTATTCTACATGAGAAACAACCCACAATTCCAACCAAAGTTTCCTACCTAATTTCGTCTGCCCTTCAGCGCGTCAAATCAACCCCATTTCCCCCTACTTACCTGTTCACCTGCAAAGCATGTTTCCACCAAGGACACATAGCTAAACTCATTGTACCACGCAGATAATGCATAAATGAGTTTACCTTACCCTTTTTGCCATACGGCAACTCGTGTCCATGTCGATTAGCGACAACCAAATCCAGCCGGACGAAGTTGTCGCATCATTGCAGATCCGCTTGGGAAATTTATCACCACATTCGATTGAATCACGTGATAATATTTCCCTAGCGTTACTTCGGCTTTTCTCCAGACACTTCATTCGCTGGGGATCAATGTTCTCTTTTTGCAGGTGAATATCATCAGTTTAATTCTCCTCTCTTTCTCAGTTCTGTCTTCGTATGGATCAATGTACCCACCATACTACCGAATCAGGTCAATGGGTTCCGCTCAGAACTACATTGATTCATGCACATACAACCAAATCCACCCCAAGATAATCGTACAGCATGTTTCTGCTCTCTTATTGTCCCGCTCTCTTCGATCATCAGATTACGGATGTGACCTACCACACATCGAAGGACGTGGCAGTGAGAGAGCAGAGGTATGTTCTCTTTTGGTTGTATCCAATTTCTTCCCTTTTCAAGTCAGTCGATTAACGTGTTTAGCTAAGGGAGGTGGTGTCGCTAATTGCCGCCGCGTGTGCATGCTCATGCACACGCTCGTCCGCGGACATCCGAATTTTATGTGAAATAAGTCGTTTCAACCAGTACGTTGTGTGGTTGAAAGTGACGATTAATAATTATTAGAAATATTATCTGAGTTATGTGTTGTGTGACCGCATCGGAATGTTCTCACTAGTGAATATTTTCAATAAATTAAAACGCTTGCTGGCAGTGCTATCTGTTATCATTTTTATTGATTACTTTGGTGTCTTAACTCACTTATTCGAATTAGACTTCAATCGTTTATTTATCTATCCACTCGAAGGAGATGTCGTCCAATATGCGCATCGGATTCGGTACAACCAGGAAGTGGACGTGCGTCCCATAAATGTTTACAATTACACATTCCTCAATAAAGATGAACATAAATCGATGCCGCATTTTGAGAGACGAATGGCTATACGACAAACCTGGGGTTACGAGCAACTCTTTTCTGACGTGATTATTCGAACAAATTCTTCCCACGGATCGATGTGAGATATAAGGAATACGTGCCGTACGTCGGCATTTACTTATACCCCCACAGTATCCCAAATGCATTTCTCGTTAATGAGTTCCAGCTTATTTATTTAGCTGACCCTAATTACAGACCGACGCCTTAAGTCGCTTCTCCTTTGTTCTTTTTCCCTCGTTGTAGGTTTTGTTTATCCTTGCGGAAATGCATCGATAAGCACGGTGATGTGTACGATCACACATACACACCACTGCCCAAAAGAGATCGCCGTCCATTGGTCACACCCAGTAAGGAAAGATCGCATTTCCTTGGTGGCCACACCCTTAAGAGAAATTTTATTTCTCTCGATTCGATCTCACCATCGAACTGGGGGTTGGATCATAGTTCGAATGACAACCTCAAGTGAGTCCTATGACATCCGCCGACCGAGCCGGTCGTGTCATTCCCGCTCCCCGATGCGCACGGGGACGCGAATCCACCGCGAGTCGAGTAAGCGTGCTAGAAGTAGAGTCGTGCAAAAGTGCATACCGCCTTATATTATTTTTCCTTGTGCATACGATTCGTTTTCAGTGTAACCGGAACTTGTAGCTTTAACATAATTAAATGGTGTAAAATCTGTAGTGGATAATAATAATTAACCAACCTAATTAAATGGTGTAAAATCTAACAAAAAGAATCTGGTGAATCAATACAGCGAGTTTTCAGTAAATAGACATGTTACGTCTCCAGCGCCGCGCTTCCTCTTTCGAGGGAAGAGCGTGGGGGTTATAATATCTTTTCTTTATAATTATAGTTTTTATTTATTTTATTTGAACTCAGCTATCTCAAGCTGAGCTCTATTCTGAACTACTTTTACAATATATATTTTTCTGTTTTTATAGAACATTTTGTTCCAACTAACTGTGTCGTAAAAAATGAACAAAACAATCCAGAAGTCTCTGTTTATAATTTTGAATAAACTTTGAACGAAAATCAAAGTGGCTATGTTTTGAAATGAAAAATGTGCTTGTTATGAAAAGGGGCATGTTTTTAAATGTGCTGTAAGTGACTGGATATAGAATATTGTGTCTGTTTATTTATGAATTGTATTAAATGAGAATGTAAGATATGTGCGGATGTAGTTTTAAAGGTTGTGTTAGAAAGGACATGAGATTAGTGTTGAAGAGGATAAGGGTAGTATTCTGGAATACAGCAAACAGTACTGGGTGTATTTATTTCTTTCGTTGGTGGATAATTCGCGGTGGAGGAAAGTGAACCTAGTGCCCGTGTCTTGGCACAATACTCCTACCCCACGCACCCCTGGATGGGTATTTTGGCACTCGCCAAGTAGTGAACCAATGCATGCAGTGACATCCAGAGAAGGGTTGGCGCAAGGCTAATAACCTTGCCAGGAAAAACAAATTATTATGGACAATTTAACAAGTCTCGGATAAGGACCGGATACCGGCGGAGAGACTTGCTAAATAAGGCCAAGACCGGATCCCGGTTGTAGTGCCGATGATGATGATGATCAATACGTTTGTCGATTTTGACAATAGAGAAACCTTTCTTCAACCTTGACACAAGGGATATATTACGAATATATTTTCCTTACATTATAAGCTCTAGGTACTCAAGATGTCGATACGTTAGTGTTCCCTTTGCTCCGCAATCACCTTGACTTTTAGGGTTATCCTACTCCCACATTTAAAAAAAAAACCAAATTACCTGCTAATTTGATTTCAATGAAAATGCGGAATACATCACCTGCCAGAACATAAACCATCAATTTTCAAATCACGTCTCCACGTCCAAACTTTATCTGAGAGCGAGGTGACTTCAGACCAGTTACTGTATAGTGGTTTAGGTAATCATGATTGATAGTACCCTACCGGCGAAGGAAATACCAAACGCCGGGTGAAAACTGCCCGTAATATCCCTAGCGATCTATTGTATGCTCGCACAGTCGGAAGCACAACAAAGCCCCAAAAAGTCTAACAATTTAACAAAATTCTCAAAAAGCAATCCTTTAGTAAACTAGTGGATTCCGTGTGTACTGAATATTTTCTGGCTTCCTTCTATTCACTCAGCCATCCAATCGAATCATACCAAATCAATCAAAATGAAGTTATATCCTCCTCCTCTAGGAATCCGAGTGAGCATACGTTTGCTCAAGCCTCGCAAAAGTTTATTGTTCAACAAATATCCACAGAGCTAGCATTAATTTATTTTTTTTAAAAACATCCCACGTACATTTCGGTACATAAAGACTCGGGTCAACTGGAGGAAAAAGGGAGAAGCTCGAAAAAGGAGAGGTAGTCAAAAAATCAGAGGCAAGGAAAAAAAATGAAGGGAAGCAAGCCCCAATAAGAAAGATAACGCAATACATGCTGGGCAAGCCAGCCGTCTGCTGTCCTCGAATGAGAAGGGTCGCCATTTCGAATTCAAGCATCTACGGGTGACGAGAAAGCTACACCATTGATGTGTGGACATGGGTAGCTTGCCCTACCCATACCCTGGAACAGAAAATATGGACTCTGAAAACACAAGTAGCCCGGAAACGGATACAGTAAACACGTTTGCATTTTATTGCAAAGGTCGTCCTAAAGAGTTTGAAAAGGCACACATAAAACAGGACAAAATAGAAACCAAAAACCATCGGGACCTTACGAAAAATAAGGCTGTTCTTTTTTTAGTAGTTAAAATAGGCATTTTACGAAACGACGTCAACCATATAGATATAGTCCTCTGAACGCCGATACCAAATAAGGGATATTTCGATTCGATACCCATTTTGGTTTGGCTCGACCGTTTCTGCTGCAGTATTACTCGCATTCCTCATTTGTATGCCGTCCCTTTAATCCTTTGATTCGCACGGCTTTTATTTGTTATTGGATTGTTCAAGCCTAACTCGGAAAATATCTCGTTTTGGATTTTTATTTGACTAGGACGACGGTACCACAGTAACTCCCGCCTATCGAAGCTTCAATTTGAATGGTTCGGTCAGACAGAGGGAAGAAAGTGTATTATAGAAAGAAAGGCCTAAGAACCAGAGAAACACTCTTTAACATCGTCATCCTGGAATGGACACCAAATAAATACTTTAGATAGAGCAGATGGGATGCATTGCAGGACCTAATAATATGACTGTACATAGTTGCCTAGGTATGGAAAATCGCCTTGCTCTGTCCAAGCATATTTCTCTCTATCCTTTATTTAACCATGCAAAAGGGACAAAATAAAATTCAGTTTCAACGACGTCAGCAGTGGCCTCCGATCTGATCCTGTCTGTCCGCAAAGCCATTCAATGGACGCCGTGGTAAACCAACTCGAAAAGCTCATCCAAGTAGAACACCATGAGATACGTGCTATTCTTGGACGGATGGCAAAAACGAACACAACTCCACTGAATTGCATCCAGCTGCTCTCACTGTACTACTTCCTCCTGGTCATCCTCATACTAGTAAATCTTTTAAGTTCATAAAATGCGATTATCTGTAAATTATCCGATTGGATAATGACCAAGCGAGCAGCAGCGAAAAATTCTTCCCTACATTCCAACGAACAAGGATATCCCACAGGCCAGTGCATTTTATACGGTACATCGTTGTCCTGTGAACTTTACTGCCTCTGTTTAAATACCAGTTTGGGTAAATTTGTGCACGTAAGTGAAAGGTTTTCACAGCTACTCCGCAGCCGTCCTGGAACGAGGTTTGGGGGAGGAATTAGACCGAGATCCAATTGAGTGGTTGAATTTTTGAATCATTGACTGAAGTGGGGGGTATGGGTCGGTAGCAACATCACAACGTTCGGCTATTAACAACTTTACCCGATTAATTACCAGAATACAAAGTTATTAACGAGTACAACATTAATTGTTGTAAATTACCATGCACATTTATCTGTAGCTTTTGATTCTCGTGTTAATTTTTTTATTGATTTTGTCGTATTGTTCGTCTTTTTTAACACGAAAACACAAAGTAACGAGACTTTTCTTACCATGCCCCACTGCTTTTGAGGTGAAAATGTTCAAGGAGTCCTGGCGCTGTCCGGTAACCCAGTAACTTTGGTTTGACTATAAATGTGGACTCTTCATTCTATAATTGAATTAGAAAAAAGGCAGCGACCTTGGCATCCTTAATTTTACGGGAATAAATATTTGACTCAAACACACCCATTTCAATAGTGCAGTTGTTGGTCCGCGAACCAGTTTGTAAAATCCTTATTGTTAGGATAACAGTAGGTAACAGAGTTGCTCGTTGCGAGTACCAGGTTCCGCGTAAAGACATTCACAAAGCCACCTGGGTATCACCTGATGGAGCCACTCGCTACCAAATTTACCACGTGTTGATAGATCCCCGCCACTCCTCGAGCCTGATGACGGTACGAACGTACCGAGGTGCCAACGTCGACTCGGATAACTATCTTGTTGGTATAAGTTTTCGACAGCGGATTGCCTTACGGAGACGTATTGCATCCGCGGATCAGATTCGGATCAACATGGCTGCGTAACGCAATGATAATACCAGACTCGCCCCCGAAAAGCGCCATGGAGGGAGAGTAAGATCTGGGGCCAGAATGCCGGGCGTAGAAGAGAAATGGACACGGCTTAAGAATACTGTCATTAGTACTTCCAACTCCATCTTATGCCGTAGTCGTAGAGATCGGAGCGACTGGTTTGATAATGAGTGGAAACTAGCGCCTGAACGTAAGAATGTTGCATACCGGGCAATGCAGCAGTCTCATAGGACGCGGGTACGCGAGGAGATCTACAAAGAGCTCAGAAGATCTGAAAAAAGATCCCACAGACAAAAGAAAAGTGTCTGGAGAAAAACCTTGTCTGTGAAATAGAGAAAAGTAGAAAGCGAGGTCCGCACCATGCACGGAAGTTCTGCCAAATAATTCGCAGTATGACGCGGTACACACCACGCTGCACTTACTGCAACGATAAGGAGAAGGCATTCTGGTGCGATGGGAAATGCACTGTGGCGGTTCCGCCAAACCCCACGGCCCACTTACCTGAAAAACCCCCCTTATCCGCAACCCAACTCCCATTGTCCCCGCCAATGCAATCGCATGGGCACCTGGAAATACTTCCTTTTCCAAGGACAATTAATGCATACAAGCATTACCTAAAATTCCTAAAAAGAATTTTTTTTCTACAAGGAGATACATGTATCAATGCGTCTTTGCATAAGCGACCAAAAACCGAATTTCCAATTAGTGTAGATTTTCACACTAACGTTCGACACTTGCGTCGCTATAGATACCATGTTCCATTGACACATATGGTATATACAAACCGTCATTGTATAACCATCTAATCTGCCTTGCAATGACTTACAAGCATCGCGCATAGCCGCCGGATTGAATTCAAAGCATAAACAATGCAAATATAGAATCCGTTTCCCACAAACGAATTTCTCTGCATATACATATGCAAGCAAGGGATTTGTTTCGTCCATCAACCCATTAGCACCTTTTCCAATGGCTATTCGTATATTTACACAAGGGCATCACTCATATAAGACTTTTATGATGCCCTCGTCTCATCTTTTCTTTTACCACATTTCTTCGCTGTATCGTCGTCTATTTATTTAGACGCGATGCACTCCATAGACAACGATCTTTTCGATCCTTTTGTCTTTACCGCCTGTCCGCTTCATTTACCCATTGCCCTCGACCACGTGTAAACCACACAGATCTGAGCGATCGCACACATACCACCATGACCTTCATTACAAGATCTGGTTTCCTATTCCACCAAGAGAGACTTTACGTTTCTCTGGTGGTAGGTAAAAACGATATCCTTAGTGCAGAGGATATCTACCACGACACCACAAACTCACCCCATAAGCGAATCATCTCTGCACGAGATGATTATTGCTGAGTCGTTTTACATCAGCAGACCAGAACGGTCACGCGTGTTCACTCCCGCTCCCCGTTTCGCACCACGGGGACGGGTACATAGCCGGAGTCGTGTTTTCATCATCAATTAAGTCGAGCGGTGGTTTGTCGATTTTTTTCTACAGTTAATTGAACAGTCGGATTTTAGTGCGAAGTGTTTAGATAGTATGTGGAACATTAACGTTTGAACAATGGCCATGAGAACGCTTAAATTAATATTCGTAAGGCTCCAGATGACATCTAATACACGTGTACGTAATTAAATAAAAAAAAAAACGTTTCGCCGACTAAAACATCATTCAGTGTTTTAATATTCCATGCCGCAGTTCCTGGGGGTGTCATCGTTTATACTTACGCGTTGTGGACAATTTTCGGTGCTAGCATCTGTGGCGGAACTTTCGATTAGTGATGGGGAGTGAAGTGAACCGTGTGCCCGTGTCCGGCATAATACTTCTCCTCCCCACAGCACTTCAATGAATTGCTAAATGGTTAGCTTGTTGCGTTTCAAAGCGATACATATACAGTACACAACCAAATAGTGAAGAACAACACCGAACGAAAATCGAAAAAGGAAAACAAAGTATCAGCCGTATACCAAGCAATAACATAGCAATTCCACATCATTTGAATGTACTTGAGCTTAGAAATCGAATTCGTACACGCGGCAGTGGACTGATGTGTCGAGCACTGGTTCAATTTTTAGTGATTCTAACCGTCATAGCGTAAGTTCGAATCACACGTTCTTCACTATCGTCGCGCACGCGATAAGCTCAGAGAAGAATTGAGGCTCCACCGATGCAAGATCAACACCAAATGCTGCCGTCACCAAGCATTGAGGAAACATTAAAAGCCATAAGCTCAAATCAAATAGAACCCCCGGAGCTAATGGCATACCAGCTGAGCTGATTAAACAAGGAGGGACAGCGTTACATCACGCAATTCATGAGGTCGTGGTATATGTAGGGGAGCAAGAGGGGATGCCGGAAGATTGGCGTCGTGGAATAATTTGTCCCATACATAAGAAGGGAGATATCACAGTGTGTAGCAACTATATGGGTATAAGATTGTCGAGTCCCGCCTCTCCTCTATCCTACAAGATCGGATAGCCACATACGCTGAAGTCATCATTGGTCAATATCAGTGTGGCTTCATCCCAGGCAAATCACCGATTGATCAGATATTCACCCTTAGTCAGGCGATGGATGAATGTCTGGAATTTAAGATCCCATTGTATCATCTATTTATAGACTTTAAGACCGCCTACGACAGCATAGCCAGGGTAGAACTATATTATGCCATGAGAGAGTTCGGCATTCCAAACAAATTGATACGACTTTGTAGGTTGACCATGACCAACGTAACTAGTCAAGTAAAAATACCAGAGTGCTGCCCAAATCAATAAACATCTTTAATGGACTCCGACAAGGGGACTGTCTGGCCTGCCTCCTCTTTAACCTGACGCTGGAGAAAGCAATCCGTGACTGTGGTTACCATGTCCAGCCAGATACTTGCCTACGCAGATGACCTCAACGTCATCGGTAGAACCGATCCGACTTTACAGGACTCCTTCACCCAGATCGAGCAGTCGGCACAAAAACAGGGAGTGAACATTAATGAGGGAAAAACAAAGTACATGGTGGCAACTTCTGCGAAGAGAAGACCTAACGTTGGTCCAACTGTCAAGGTAGGGGAGCACGAATTTGAAGTAGTGCAATCTACTAATAATTGGCAGTTATCAGGGCCCTTCGTTGGTTCCGACTATATCTGCTGGTTATACATTTCAAGATTGTAACCGATTGCAAAGCCTTTACAATGACGATGAGTAAGAAGGATCTTTGCATTCGAGTAGCTCGGTGGTAATTGCTGCTAGAAGAATTCCAGTATACAATGGAGCACCTGCAGGAGAAGGTCAAGCGGTTGGAAGAAGTAAAGCTCGATTACTATACCTTGCAAAGTGGTTTATTATATAAAGATTTTGGTGGCGAGTGTTGTGCGTTGTGATTCCGAAGTCAATGCAGCTACAATTGACACGAAAAGCCCATGAACGGCGCCGCTTTGGGATCAATAAGACAGAGGCGCTGGTCCAGAATGATTGCTGTATACCTGATTTAAGGGTTAAGATTAAAAAGGTAACTCGGAACTGTATTTCGTGTATACTGGCCGAGCGAAACCGAGGAAAACGACGAGGATTCCTGAATCTTGTGAAGAAGGGCAGTGTGCCCCTTGACACCTTCCACATCGACCACCTGGATCTGCTGGCGTCAACTAAGAAGTCTTACACACACGTCCTGGTCATTGTGGACGCTTTTCCAAGTACATTTGGCTGTATGGCACAAAATCGACGGGATCCGCAGGTCATCTGCCATTTATCTTTGCAAATCCTCGGAGGGTCGTTTCTGACAGGGGTACCGCATTTACTTCAATGGAGTTCGAAAGCTATTGTCGGGCAGAGGGCATTGAGTACATTCTGGCAACCACGGGGGTACTAAGGGCCAACAGCCAAGTTGAAAGGGTGAACCGCACCCTAATACCACTGCTGACAAAAGTATCAGCTCCTAAACCAAGTAAATGGTATCGGCACCTGGACACGGCACAAAGATGGTACAACGCCACACCGCATCGAAGCATAGGGATGCCACCATTCCGATTATTGTTCGGAGTCGACGCTGGTTTGAAGGACGATCCGCAGATTGAGGAGTTTGTGAAGCCAGAATTGATTGCCTTATTTGACGATCAACGAACAGAACTCCGCAAACAGACAAAGAAGAATATACAACGCATTCAGTCCGAACACATACGGAACTTCAATAAAAGCAGGAAGGCGGCGTTCCGATATCAAGAAGGCGATATCGTAGCTATTCGCAAAGTACAGCAAGGACTTGGGTTAAGACTCGCACACAAGTTCCTTGGACCGTATAAGGTTATCAAGACCCTGCGCAACGATCGCTAGGTTGCGCATCGATTAGGAGTGAGTCAGGGGCCTAAACAGATATCATCCGCCGCCGACTATATGAAATTCTGGGCAAGCGACGACGGTGAGGATCTATTTAGGAGTGACGAAGAGGACGAAGACGATGAACATTCGGGTCGAACATTACGGAGGTGAATTTTAGATAAACTTATAGTTCACAGTTGTTACGTCCAAAACCACCCACCCATTAATACATACCTCTCTGAAGCCAGTCTCCACCAATTAATTGCGGTACACGCAAAACCATTCACTAAATGGATAAAGCACCCCCCAAGCCTTAGTATTGCCCCATACATTAAACGGGCCCATATCAAACGCAATATCAAACAAATTGAACTAAACGTTCAATTTGCCCATATTGAATTCAACATAACTCCAAGACGGGATATACGAACCAGATGTTCAGCACGCAAATTCCCCTGGATCCAAATCTGCGGACCAGATGACCTCTCAAGTAAAGTTGGTAAGAATCATAAAATGCACGGCGGCAATTTTATGACTCTGTAAAGGATGGTTTACCCAGACCAATTCCTACAGACAACCTCGTTTCCTTTTCAACTAACCCAAGGTAACCAAGCAATTAGCACCATAAAAATGAACTACACGTCGTTTTATTATAGCACCCACAAAAAGGATCATAAATGCACGTTTGCAAGATCCTTGGCTGATTGTCCTTTTGTATTTCCCTGTTGAACCGACGCCGAAAGGAATATGAAAGGAAGTGGCGACTGGGAAAAAGGGTCCTGCAGAACAAAGGAGATACTCTTCGATCTGCTGGCCGAAAGATAAAAGTTTTCGTTCTGGGAGGAAAATAAAAACTAAAGCAAGTTGGTTTTTAGTACTTGACCGAGGCCGTCATCTGATATAGTGAGGGGTTGTTAGTTATTCGTCTGGTGTGTTATAGAAAGCGTCCGAGGAGCAAGCTCTCATGCATTGATATTAAAGAATCGACGTGGACTCTCAACTCAGTTTCGCAATCACTCTTGATTATTTTAAAGTGGTGTTTAAAAAAGCCGATCAAAAAGTGTATTCAACAGAACAAATATTCTTACTAATGTTTAATTTGAAAATGACAATCCAAAAGTGTACTCAACAGAACTCAAAGATTATTAAAAAGGTGATCAAAAAGTGTATTCAATAGGACTAACAAATTATTGAAGTAATAAACTCTAAACAAGATTTAAAAAAAAAACATAAGGTGATTTTAATTACCCTTGGACAAAGCACATCCATTTGGAGCGGACCTCCACACATCAGGTAAGCTAACCGTTACCATTTATATCCAATATATAAGTTACAACAATTGCCGTCGGCCCACGACGGAAAATATATAAAGTACAACCCAGTCACATCATGACAATGGAGACAAGCGGAATTTTGTTTAGTCCTATAATTCACAGTCAATCAAAGCAGCGCACTCTTGATAGGGTAAACAAAAGAATAAAAGAGTCATGGAAAGTCTAATAAAGTGAAAATGTTTATCCCACAATATCCTGTTCGTAAAATAATTGTTTCCTTATTATGATTATACTATTATAATAACTCACTTAGTTTTTAATTTAGTATAACACTTACTTCAGCACGGTTATATTTATAATAGAAAACGGTACCAACAATCCTTGGTAGTATAGCTATTTTAACACAAATGGCCGAGTAAACAAAACCACAAACACAACTAGGTATTGCCTTATCTCCTTTGGTTGTTCTTGCGCAGTGATGCTTTAATATACGTTCAATTTATTTGTGTGCAATCAACAAAGTCATAACATAAACGACAATTGTATTTTCGACATGTTTTCGCGCGCATAAATATTTTAAATAATTAGCTTTGGACGGAGTCGAGTCGGCGAGGTCATGAACTTCCGGGTTCATACAGGCCAATAAATAGTAGTAATAGTAGTAGCTTTGGACTTGTTGGGGAGATGTGTAAGTATTATAATGCGAACAAACACAACACTCTGTAGTAACTCTTAGCTTTATATTATTCAAAAACACAACCGTCTTTTAAAAAGTGGCCGTCTTTGTCGACGGTTGGTGAAGGACTCTTTAATTATGACCGTCTTTGTCTACGGTTTAAATCCGACTCCCTTTTTCAAATTCTTTTTGCCCTTGTTTTATGCCTCATTGCAATCAGGGCACGGATGCATCAACTAAGAGGCATACGTTGCGGCGCAATCTTGTTCACCCAATGTCTGCATTGAAATTTCCGATATTTGGCCAACGCCTGTTCATTGCTTCGGAATCTGATTCTAAGCAGCCAGAGATATCTTTGCATATTTTATTGGCATCGTTTCCACGTAATTGTAATACACTTTGTCCTGTAAAGGACTTTTACTACTTCCTGCCATAACAGAGCTCTTCCAGGGTATTTGGACCCTATTATTTCATTGCCTGTTTATCCGTTTCAGCTTTTATGCATTTAGGTAACCGTAAACAATTTGGTGGGCTCCTCGATAGTATAGTGGTTAGTATACCCGCCTATCACGCGGGTGACCGGGGGTCGTTTCCCCATCGGGGAGCCTCTGGCGCAAGACTAATGACCTTGCCCAGAAAAAACAAAAATCATTATGGAAAATTTAACAAGCCTCAGGACTTGCTAAATAAAGCCAAGACCGGTTCCCGGTTGTAGTGCCGATGATGATGATGACGAAATAATTTGGTGTGTTAATTAAACATGAATTAATCAACACGAGCAAATTCACGCTAAAGTAAAGTGTTAGGCTACACGATTCATAACCTTTGGTGAAATGGTTGGTAAAACGGATTGTTTTATCGACGAAGCGATTGGTAAAACGACGAGTATCACAACTAATACAAATTTTGATAAAACATGTGGTCTTTTTTTACGTGAAATTCGCGCATAAAAGGGATTTTGGGTTTACCCTTACAGCATATAGCAATAGCATGATTCGAACCCACGCTAAGACCAGAAAATATCGAACCTAAAGCACTAATGCATCAGACCACGGCTGCATGTACACAAGGATGCATTTTCTTGCTACTTGAGCTACAGCATATTTCCAGTATAAGATAATTTATCGAACTGCGTAGACAATAACACAAACTTCAATGTCGACGTCAATGATCTGAGTATAGAGCACATTGGTGCCAATGCCTCTCCGACATTACCTAACCAGTCACAATTTTCATATCTCATTCTACTAGTCTTCTTTCTAATCGGTTTAGAGTATAATACGAGGGAATTATTAATGTGCATTACATTTCATATTTATAGAAGAGAAATAGGTATCCATCCAAAGACGCCAGTCACGATCAAAAAGAGCAACTCAATTAACTCTGGCTTACTACAAACCCCACTCTCAGGCACAATGTGGATCCGCAGTGAGTAGAAATTGGATCCGACACAAAACTCCCCGGACAAATACATATACATCCAAGGGTTTCCAAATTCCCATTCATTTTAATATACGCGACTGCTCATATAGGGCACCAAATCAGTATGAAAAAGGAAACGTCTCCTTCTAGAACAACCTGTCGTAAGCTTTCAGCGGAATACCCAGAAGTCTACCAAAAACGTGCTAGACAAAGTGACCAAAGTTGTGATAAATATTTTCCACGAATGTGTACACAAAAAGGGAACATTTGCCATTGTCTTTGCCTTAGAACTTGTTGGGTTGCATAACACTAGTGGAGTGGGTGCATCCGTTAGCTCCTCAACCGTCGTATCAACCCTTAACATCCTGCTATCTCCCGTACCAAAGTGCTAAACAAAATTTCAATGGAAATTAATACAAAACAATCTCGAAGGTAGTATGGGATTCCTAAAATGAACGCAAGGCGAACGACTACAACCTCCCAAGTCCTTTATGTCTCCCATTCCCAGCAACAGTTCGGTTTGAGCTCTTATACCACGACCATGAATGCTCGACACAAATCTAAGGCTTGATTCGTCATTACCTTGATTGTTGAGCGCCGCTCGTTTACTTAATTAATCATTATGTCAACCGACTGAACCAGACAGTCAACTCAGGTCGAGTCATATTCTGAGATGAGTATGAGTAGATAACCTGCTTAAAACTGGAGAAGTATTTCTATGCTTGCCTCTAAAAAGCTTTAAAACTATTTATTCCTTTTCCAGCATATGGATGGTTAACCGAATTTGGGAAGTTCGTGGAAGTTAAAACTTATTTAGCGCTCGCCAAAGAATTTAGGACTCCAAGCCGAAAATAAAAAGCATGAATTGGGAGCCTATTCGATCAAAGATTAGTGGTGAGATTGGTACTCGAACTTGTGTGTGTAAAATAAGGATTGACGAGCTTAAGCGAGTTGGTTTCGTGTAATCGAGAACAAAGTTTTATGAAAAGTATTCGCGCGATGTGGAAACACTGAACTAAAATCTATCAATCATAAGAATTATAAATTCACAACATGAGTAGAAGTAGTAGTCGCAAGCGGAGAGAACGGAATCCCTTTTGAAAGGCACTCATAAGTCAAGTAGATGGGCAGATTACACTGAGGTTGGATTGTTTTACGTTTACTTTGCTCAGAAACGACGAACCTATGCCGTTTTGTGCTTGAGAACCAACATAAACGTTCGTATAACCACTAGCAGATTCTGAAATAACAAAATCAGAGGAAACAGAAATGCGCAGTTTCTTAATATTTTTGAACACTTTGCAGGTCCTCACAATCATCCGATCGAAGCTGCAAGGTGATACTGTGGGTATTTTTCACGAATGCGCCTGCACGGACGCGGGTTAAGCACAAGACACCACCGATGAATCCTTCCCTAAAATAGTCCGCCAAGGAAGGAGAAAATAAAACACCTGATCTTCTTTTCATTCACTTAGTTATATATTTACCGATTGTTATCAACATCTACACTTTCTGATGTATTTATAAAGTTAGCAAATATCATCGCACTGTGATACAATTAGTTCGATTTTCTAAGAAACAAAAAACCGGCCAGCAAAGCGGTTTTTTTAACCGATATCAATTTGGAACTTTAGCTAAAAACGCACACGAAGGAAAAGACACAGGCGTAAAGAGGGAACTCTCGGACAAACTCTCCGCGGGGATTTGTAAACGAAGGTGCGCACTCTCTGGCTGTTAAAATCTGACTCTCCGATGCAATCCACATCCGTCAGATTCAACGGTGATGGATCACATCGATCTGGGAGGAGCGAACAGGCTCGACTTGGCGACGGCCAATGGTGATCGAGGAAAGGGTTCAATGGGAAGATCGCCTGTGTGTTCGTATAGGACAAGTACGATGCCCCTTAGCCTGCATATCGGCAACGACGAAACTGCACCTGAATAAACATGGACGGGCATAATGAACTGCAGGCATTGTGTATATGTAATGCCGTTGTAGGCAATACATTCTTCGGGGACGATAGGCCGACCGACGATTGGAGTTTATTTGTTTTAGCCGTATGGCTCTGGTGCTCTAGGATGGAATAAATTTTGTTAGCATTAAGTCAACAGAAATCTTGTCGACGGTGGCCAAGGGTCACGTTGGATGTTATCTTTTTTTAGGTTGATATGCTGGTTACATGGATACGGTGATGAGGAATTTGACCTGCAAATGTGCAGGCTAACGTCTCACACAGGGGAACCATGGAGCAGCGGAAAGTAAACAAAACAAACGCAGTGAGGTACTGTGTGTTTGCTTTGCGTTGCTGTGGGTCATCATAGGGCATGGCATGGGTAAGATTGTCTAAACAATGATCATTTTCATGCCCAAATTCCATGATCGGTTGATAACCGATGAAAGGCAATTGTCGCAAGTGTTGCGAACCTCGGGATTGGAGCAATATTTAATTATGAACCGTAGTAAGAATATCGGCTTCAGCTGTGTCAACAATGTTTATCGAATATAATTGCTGACGAGCTAAGCTGATAGGGGATAAGGAGTGGTTCATATATTATGAATCAGAAAAATTCCATGCTATGCATGCCATCGGTGACGCTTAACTTTCAGGTGAAAGCTATTGAAAGACAGCTTACGTTGTTCGAATGCAGGTAAGTATAATGGTTTGTGGAGTGAGGAAAAAGCAGGTTGATTTAAGGAAATGGCTGGTTCTTTGGGAATGCTTTAAAGAACCGCCACAATACTATTCCATGGGATATTCGCATCACCATTAACAAAAGCTATTGACTCTAAGTTAAGAATACCACGCAAAAACAAAATAAAATTAGTTTATATTTTGGACTTTGACTGATGGGATGTATAACATTAAGAATAGAAAAGTATGTATGGTGTTGAAACAAATTAATATCAATGTTGGATTTATAAAATTGAAAACAGAAAGCATGAGTATACATTGTAACCAAAATATCGTCTGATACACTGATATGTGTATATAAAACAATGTATTTAAAAATCCAACCTTTGTGTAACCCTTCCATCTTCTACTCTTTCAAAAGGGTCTTCGTCCTAACCGCTTGCGACTGCTACTTCTATAGGGTTTTTATATAGGGACTTGACAACTTTGAATTTAATTTGTGAACTAATCATCGAACTGTCACTGTCAATTTATTCAGTAAACTCAACATTTTCATCATGGGTAAGTACACGAACGAACAACGTCGGCAAATTATAAAAATTTACTACCGAGAAAGATGCGCCAAGATGATGAATTTCATGGAAAAACCATCTTCAGTGACGAAGCTCATTTTTGGCTCAATCGGTTCGTCAATCAGCAAAACATGCGTTATTGGTCGGGTGAAAATCCACATGTGCTTCATGAATCACCACTTTATCCACAAAAAATAACTGTTTGGTGCGGTTTGCATGCCGGCGGCGTCATTGCACCATATTTTTTCGTCGACTATAACGATCGTCACGTTACTGTGAATGTACATCGTTATCGCGTCATGATTACCGATTATTTTTGGCCCGAATTGGAATATATGGACTTGGGCGACATGTGGTTTCAACAGGACGGTGCCACAAGCCACACGCGCACGGTATTTTTATTTAAAAAAAAGTTGTCAAGTCCCTATTGGAAAACCCGATATTTATAATTCTTATGACTGATATGTACTAGTTCAGTGTTTCCACATCGCGTGAATACTGTTCATAAAACGTTGTTCTCAATTACACGAAACCAACTCGCTTAAGCTCGTCAATCCTTATTTTACACACACAAGTTCGAGTACCAATCTCACCACTAATCTTTGATCGAATAGGCTCCCAATTCATGCTTTTTATTTTCGGCTTGGAGTCCTAAATTCTTTGGCGAGCGCTAAATAAGTTTTAACTTCCACGAACTTCCCAAATTCGGTTAACCATCCATATGCTGGAAAAGGAATAAATAGTTTTAAAGCTTTTTAGAGGCAAGCATAGAAATACTTCTCCAGTTTTAAGCAGGTTATCTACTCATACTTATCTCAGAATATGACCCGACCTGAGTTGACTCTCTGGTTCAGTTGGTTGACATAATGATTAATCAAGTAAACAAGCGGCGCTTAGCAATCAAGGTAATGACGAATCAAGCCTTAGATTTGTGTCGAGAATTCATGGTTTTGGTATAAGAGCCCATTCCGAACTGTTGCGGGGAATGGGAGACATAAAGGACTTGCGAGGTTGTAGTCGTTCGGCTTGTGTTCATTTTAGGAATCCCATACTACCTTCGAGATTGTTTTGTATTAATTTGCATTGAAATTTTGTTTAGCACTTTGGTACGGGAGGTAGAAGGATGTTAAGGGTTGATACGACGGTTGAGGAGCTAACGGATGCACCCACTCCGCTAGTGTTATGCAACCCAATGAGTTCTAAGGCAAAGACAATGACAAATGTTCCATTTTTGTGTACACATTCGTGGAAAATGTATATTGCAACTTTGGTCACTTTGTTTAGCACGTTTTTGGTAGACTTCTGGTATCCCGTCGAAAGCTTACAGCAGGGTGTTCTAGAAGGAGAGGTTTTCTTTTTCGTACTGATTTGGTGCACTATATGAGCAGTCGCGTATATTAAAATGAATGGGAATTTGGAAGCCCTTGGATGTAACTATATGTATTTGTCCGGGGAGTTTTGTGTCGGATCCAATTTCTATTCACTGCGGATCCACATTGTGTCTGAAAGTGGAGTTTGTAGTAAGCCAGCTACAGGTGGTCGGTTAAGACAAAAAAAAATCTACAGCAGGATACCCCTTTAAGAAACCCCACAAAATGCAATAAAGTCAGAGATTGTTCTTCATATTGGAAAAAAAACTTGAATGCCCTTCTACCATTTTTCTTTCGGTGTTTGTTGAATGGACGACCACACGGTAAACCATTGACGCATGATGAAGCGACCATATCCAGCCGGATAGTTGTGTGCATCATAACCCTCCTGTGATGGTGTCGACTACATGAAATGCGTGTCGAGGGATTTATTAGTTGTTTATTTTATGTTACATGAAAGGGATTCAGTCGTTTTGTTTTGTGTGATCTTCTCTACGAGGGAGTTCAAGTTGTTCCCAATTGAAATAAAGTTTGTTTAGGCACATCCATACGAGTTCAATCGTTCTCATAGTTAAGGATCGCAATTCAGCAACCCTCGTCGCAGGTGGCGACGTTGTATCACTGACGATCTGTTAGGGGAGCGTGTGCATGGATGGATTCTGCTGTCTGGCTGTTGAGAATTATCTCTTGTATGGAGTTGCGTCATTGCTGTGTATGTATGTGTGTGTTTGTTTGTTTGTTTTTTTCTGTTTTGTTTTATATCCACATTTACTTAACAATTGAATTACATATTTTACTTAAGACTAAATGTTAACTTCTATTTTACAAATACCATTCTTACATTAACTTACTGGCTCTTCGCAAGCACTCTAAATTATACATTATCATATTTCATATGGCTTTCGGCGTACAATAACTGTTTTTATAACACGTCACAATAATTGATGTTCTCTTTTTTTAAATTTATTTCACTCTTTCTATATTATGTATTATTTATAATTTTCTTTTCTTAATTACATATATAGGGCTTGACAAGTAAAATAAAATAAATAAAAACGAAACGAAACAAAACGGACAAACATAAGCAAGGAATGCAAATAAAAGTATATAAAAAATTAAAATTAAATTAAAAAAAAAATAATAATTGGGAATTGAGGATAGGGGGAAGGAAAGCGGTGCGCCTGAGAGGCATACTATGTTTGTGGACGTATAGTCCTTTCTTCAGCACTGATCCACCACCAGTTGGAATTGGATCGATCTTTTATTGATTTATCTCTTACACCGATCACCATACCAAAACACAGGCGATCTGGAAAATTAGAGATATCGTTATCGCGGAGAATGCGTTTATCCCTGGCACCACGGAAAGCGTGGTAAATAATAGGGACTCCACGTTTGTCTTGGACAAGTCCTTTTTTATCCAAGAAAGGCAACGCTTCTGGGGGAATAATGAACCCATTCTGGAGAGTACTCTCCATATACATATCATTGGGATAGAATACTCCTGAAATGAGATCATTTTCACTGCACATTGCCCTTGTTGTGTGACCACGGATAATCTTGATAATGAAGTTATCTATTCTGTTTGGTCCTGATTTGTCATACAGGACTTTATTGTGATAGTATTTCTTGTACCGCGACTCTGAGCACCCGAAACTTCTTCATGTCAAATGGGGATATGTTATACCATACCGGGCAGCCATACACTAATACTGGTCGGATGAATGCCGAGTATAAAATTATTTTCACCTTGGGATCCAGAAAACTACTACGAAAGAGACTCCGTGTCATTGCATATGCGTTTTTAGCTGCTGTATGCTTATCAAAGTAAAGATACTGATCAAGCCAGATTCCAAGGTATCTGACTACAGTTTTTACTTGTAGTGGAAAATTATTACTTCCTGCATTGGAAAATGTTTTCCAATTCAGTTTTGTATCCCTTGATGCACTGGATAGGGGCGTTCTGAAAAGGATCATCATCATCATCGGCACTACAACCGGGATCCGGTCTCGAGGCTTATTAAATTTTCAATAATAATTTATTTTTACGGGCAAGATTATTAGCCTTGCGCCACTATGA